>JAVIAB010000104.1:22644931-23029931 GCA_032433765.1 Megaustenia siamemsis
AAGGATTTATAAATTTAGACGCAAGAAGATGAGAGCAACAAATATACAGAGAAGACGTAGAAGAATATCAAAAAAAGGTGAACACAAGAAATTTAGAATAAAGAAGATGATAATGAATTAGAAGAAGATATGAAAATGAAGGGAAGATGCAAATGAACAAGGAATGAGGTGAAAATGAACAAGAAGATGGAGATGCAATGAGAGATGAACAATGAGAAGATGAGGTGAACAAGAAGTAGAGAGGAAGATGAATAGGAGGAGATGAAATGAACAAGAAGAGAGATGAACAATCAGAAAGATAAATGGAACACGAGGGGGAGATGAAGATGAATAGGGAGAAGATAAATTGAACAAGAGAATGCTGAACCAAGACGAAAAACAAAATTCAAAGCCAAGAAAATGAAGAAAATAAGAAAAAATAGGAAAATCGAGAATCAAAAATGAAAGAGGATGACAAGGAAACATACCTAGCTGACAAAGATGGCCATAGAAGCCATCCTTACGCACACAACATCCAGTGATTCTGTCGCAGGATGCTCCATTCTGACATGCACAGGACTGGTTACAATTAGGCCCAAACTTCCCTGGCAAGCAGGTGTCATTGCACCTCTGCCCCGTCCATCCCAGGTCACCTTGCACACGCCCGTGACATGGTGACAGTGTCCGTGTTCACAAGTGCAGTTCTGAAGACAGTCCTGACCCAACGTGTCTAAAGGACACACTGAATGCACATACAAAAAAAAATGGTCAAACGACAACAAATAAAGTGTTTAGTTATTGAACGAATCCCTTCATTTTTTTCTTCTTCTTAATTCTCTGAACTCTGGTCGGAGCATTGGGCACTCACAAGAGATCTCCACCCAATCATAGGGCACTCACAAGAAATCTCCACCCAATCATAGGGCACTCACAAGAGATCTCCACCCAATCATAGGGCACACAAGAAATCTCCACCCAATCATAGGGCACTCACAAGAGATCTCCACCCAATCACAGGGCACTCACAAGAGATCTCACCCAATCATAGGGCACTCACAAGAGATCTCCACCCAATCACAGGGCACTCACAAGAGATCTCCACCCAATCACAGGGCACTCACAAGAGATCTCCACCCAATCATAGGCACTCACAAGAGATCTCCACCCAATCACAGGGCTCACAAGAGATCTCCACCCAATCATAGGGCACTCACAAGAGATCTCCACCCAATCACAGGGCACTCACAAGAGATCTCCACCCAATCACAGGGCCACTCACAAGAGATCTCCACCCAATCATAGGCACTCACAAGAGATCTCCGCCCAATCATGGGGCACTCACAAGAGATCTCCACACAATCATAGGACACTCACAAGAGATCTCCACCCAATCACAGGGCATCACAAGAGATCTCCACCCAATCATAGGACACTCACAAGAGATCTCCACCAAATCATAGGACACTCCCAGAGATCTCCACCCAGTCACAGGGCACTCACAAGAGATCTCCACCCAATCATATGGCACTCACAAGAGATCTCCACCCAATCATAGGACACTCACAATAGATCTCCACACCAATCATAGGACACTCACAAGAGATCTCCACCCAATCATAGGACACTCACAATAGATCTCCACCCAATCACAGGACACTCACAAGAGATCTACACCCAATCATAGAACACTCACAAGAGATCTCCACCAATCATAGGACACTCACAATAGATCTCCACCCAATCACAGGACACTCACAAGAGATCTCCACCCATCATAGGACACTCACAAGAGATCTCCACCCAATCATAGGACACTCAAAGAGATCTCCACCCAATCATAGGACACTCACAAGAGATCTCCACCAAATCATAGGACACTACAAGAGATCTCCACCCAGTCACAGGGCACTCACAAGAGATCTCCACCCAATCATATGGCACTCACAAGAGATCTCCACCAATCATAGGACACTCACAATAGATCTCCACCCAATCATAGGACACTCACAAGAGATCTCCACCCAATCATAGGACACTCACAAGAGATCTCCACCCAATCATAGGGCACTCACAAGAGATCTCCACCCAATCATAGGACACTCACAATAGATCTCCACCCAATCACAGGGCATTGTCAAGTCATTACAGAAATCAAAAATACGTAAGGTCACCATTGTCTACGTTCCCAGGTCATGCGGGAGTACGGGGAAATGAAAGAGCGGACAGGTTGGCTAGCTGCGCTGTCGTTGAGGACGGGCAACAATGGATCGGGCGGACATCATCAATGCCCTCCGAGAAGTGGAAAGGGCACAGGACTTCGACAACCATAAGTCCACAGTCACTTCTTCGGATGAAAGAGATGGGAGTTAATTAAGAAGGGCACAGCCAGAAACGAGAAAACTTAGTGGGCGTGTAAGAAGACTTATCAACCAACACCGAACTGGAGTCGTCAGTCAGCTGGATGCTGCGGGACCTTCTGAGGAGGGGATCTGAGCACCTTTGGACATGTTCAGGGTGCCAATGATGATGACCCGCTAATAACTCAATAACTCAATGTGCTTCTTTATTCTTTATCTTCTAAATTCTTTTTCTAAATCTGTCGTTCTTCCTTGATATAAATTCTTTCATGGGAACGAAGCATTTCTTCAAAATGGTAGAAAGTTAGCCACATTAATCCGCTCTTGCCTGTTGTCAGTTTCAACATTTTGGTTTCTCTGAACAGCAATTTTTCAAACAAAATGAGTTTGAGGCACATTCTTGTCCACTAGTTGACTGTCTGCTTTAGAGTTTCATTTATATCTTACTGTAACTCTCTGAAGATGGTGAGTGATGATAACTCACTGAAGATGATGAGTGATGATAACTCTCTGAAGATGGTGAGTGTTGGTAGCTCTCTGAAGATGGTGAGTGTTGAAACTCTCTGAAGATGGTGAGTGTTGGTAGCTCTCTGAAGATGGTGAGTGTGATAACCCACTGAAGATGGTGAGTGTTGGTAGCTCTCAGAAGATGGTGAGTGTTGATAACCCACTGAAGATGGTGAGTGTTGGTAGCTCTCAGAAGATGGTGAGTGTTGATAACTCTTTGAAAATGGTGAGTGTTGGTAACTCTCTGAGATGGTGAGTGTTGGTAGCTCTCTGAAGATGGTGAGTGTTGATAACTCACTGAAGATGGTAAGGGATGAAACTCTCTGAAGATGGTGAGTGTTGGTACCTATCTGATGATGGTGAGTGTTGATAACTCACTGAAGATGGTGAGTGTTGATAACTCTCTGAAGATGGTGATTGTTGATAACTCACTGAAGATGGTGAGCGTTGATAACTCTCTGAAGATGGTGAGTGTTGGTAGCTCTCTGAAGATGGTGAGTGATGATACATCTCTGGTGAGTGTTGATAACTCACTGAAGATGGTGAGTGTTGATAACTCTCTGAAGATGGTGAGTGTTGATTTCTCTCTGAGATGGTGAGTGTTGATAACTCACTGAAGATGGTGAGTGTTGATAACTCTCTGAAGATGGTGAGTGTTGGTATCTCTCTGAAGATGGTGAGTGTTGATAACTCACTGAAGATGGTGAGTGTTGATAACTCACTGAAGATGGTGAGTGTTGATAACTCTCTGAAGATGGTGAGTGTTGGTAGCTCTCTGAAGATGGTGAGTGTTGATAACTCTCTGAAGATGGTGAGTGTTGGTAGCTCTCTGAAGATGGTGAGTGTTGATAACTCACTGAAGATGGTGAGTGTTGATAACTCTCTGAAGATGGTGAGTGTTGGTAGCTCTCTGAAGATGGTGAGTGTTGATAACTCACTGAAGATGGTGAGTGTTGATAACTCTCTGAAGATGGTGAGTGTTGGTAGCTCTCTGAAGATGGTGAGTGTTGGTAGCTCTCTGAAGATGGTGAGTGTTGATAACTCACTGAAGATGGTGAGTGTTGATAACTCTCTGAAGATGGTGAGTGTTGGTAGCTCTCTGAAGATGGTGAGTGTTGATAACTCTCTGAAGATGGTGAGTGTTGGTAGCTCTCTGAAGATGGTGAGTGTGATAACTCACTGAAGATGGTGAGTGTTGATAACTCTCTGAAGATGGTGAGTGTTGGTAGCTCTCTGAAGATGGTGAGTGTTGAAACTCACTGAAGATGGTGAGTGTTGATAACTCACTGAAGATGGTGAGTGTTGATAACTCTCTGAAGATGGTGAGTGTTGGTAGCTCTCTGAAGATGGTGAGTGATGATAAATCTCTGAATATGGTGAGTGTGATAACTCTTGAAGATCGTGAGTGTTGGTAACTTTCTGAAGATCGTGAGTGTTGGTAACTCTCTGAAGATGGTGAGTGTTGGTAACTCTTTGAAGATGGTGAGTGATAATAACTCTCTGAACATGATGAGTGATGATAACTCACTGAAGATGATGAGTTTTGGTAACTATCTGAAGATTATGAGTGATGATAACTCACTGAAGATGATGAGTGATGTAAACTCTCTGAAGATGGTGAGTGTTGGTAGCTCTCTGAAGATTGTGAGTGTTGATAAATCACTGAAGATGGTGAGTGTTGATAACTCACTGAAGATTATGAGTGTTGGTAACTTCTGAAGATCGTGAGTGTTGGTAACTCTCTGAAGATGGTGAGTGTTGGTAACTCTCTGAAGATGGTGAGTGATAATAACTCTCTGAACATGATGAGTGATGATAACTCACTGAAGATGATGAGTTGGTAACTATCTGAAGATTATGAGTGATGATAACTCACTGAAGATGATGAGTGATGTAACTCTCTGAAGATGGTGAGTGTTGGTAGCTCTCTGAAGATTGTGAGTGTTGATAACTCACTGAAGATGGTGAGTGTTGATAAACTCACTGAAGATTATGAGTGATGATAACTCACTGAAGATGATGAGTGATGATAACTCTCTGAAGATGGTGAGTGCTGGTAGCTCCCTGAAGATGGTGAGTGTTGGTAGCTCTCTGAAGATTGTGAGTGTGATAACTCACTGAAGATGGTGAGTGTTAATAACTCACTGAAGATGATGAGTGATCATAACTCACTGAAGATGGTGAGTGTTGATAACTCACTGAAGATGGTGAGTAATGATAACTCACTGAAGATGGTGAGTAATGATAACTCACTGAAGATGATGAGTGATGATAACTCTCTGAAGATGGTTAGTGTTGGTAACTCACTGAATATGTTGAGTGTTGATAACTCACTGAAGATCGTGAGTGTTGATAACTCACTGAAGATGATGAGTGTTGATAACTCTCTGAAGATGGTGAGTGTTGGTAACTCACTGAAGACGGTGAGGATGATAACTCACTGAAGATGGTGAGTGTTGATAACTCTCTGAAGATGGTGTGGGATGATAACTCACTGAAAATGGTGAGTGTTAGCACTCACTGAAGATGGACAGTGTTGGTAACTCTCTTAGCATTAAAATATACATTTTGGCATTTCTATTCTTTTGTTTACTTCAGTTTTACATTTCACAAGACTCGTTATAGTATGTCCAATGTAGTTGTAGCACTGAACTATCTCCAGGTCTATTCATATTAACATATTATATATTATATATTATATCATAGTGAATGTGTTAACTAATAATTAAGTCTTAACGTTGTCGCTGTTTTGGTTGTTACTTATTTGTTATTTATTCATTTTTGCCACGAAGATCTTGCCTTTGAACCACTTTTAATGTAGTACTTCTCTGAAAGATGCTATGCAGAAAAATATGAAAGATATTTAATAAAATCTCACAGACTAAAACAAGCATTTTTATGCAAAACAAGGGCAGTGAACTCACTCTCTTGACACTTATTTCCCCTGTATCCAGGCAAACATTTACACCTTCCTTGTCTTTTATTGCAGCGAGCTCCATTTTGACAATCACATAAACTGGGCAGAGAACGGTTACACAGCTGGTTAGTCAATTAATTGCTAAATTAGTTATCAATTAGTTAGATAGTTAATAGTTAGTTATCACTTTAGTTACTCATTCATCTTAGATTCTGTCAACTCTCTCAATTTACATTCTGTCAACTGACTCATCTTAGATTCTGTCAACTCTCTCAATTTACATTCTGTCAACGACTCATCTTAGATTCTGTCAACTCTCTCAATTTACATTATGTCAACTGACTCATTTTAGATTCTGTCAACTCTCTCAATTTACATTCTGTCAACTGACTCATCTTAGATTCTGTCAACTCTCTCAATTTACATTCTGTCAACTGACTCATCTTAGATTCTGTCAACTCTCTCAATTTACATTATGTCAACTGACTCATTTTAGATTCTGTCAACTCTCTCAAATTTACATTCTGTCAACTGACTCATCTTAGATTCTGTCAACTCTCTCAATTTACATTCTGTCAACTGACTCATCTTAGATTCTGTCAACTCTCTCAATTACATTCTATCAACTGACTCATCTTAGATTCTGTCAACTCTCTCAATTACATTCTGTCAACTGACTCATCTTAGATTCTGTCAACTTTCTCAATTTACATTCTGTCAACTGACTCATCTTAGATTCTGTCAACTCTCTCAATTTACATTCTGTCAACTGACTCATCTTAGATCTGTCAACTCTCTCAATTTACATTCTGTCAACTGACTCATCTTAGATTCTGTCAACTCTCTCAATTTACATTCTGTCAACTGACTCATCTTAGATTCTGTCAACTCTCTCAATTTACATTCTGTCAACTGTCTCATCTTACATTCTGTCAACTCTCACTTTACATTCTACCAACTGACTCATCTTATATTCTGTCAACTCTCTCACTTTACATTCTATCAACTGACTCATCTTAAATTCTGTCAATTCTCTCACTTTATATTATACCAACCGACTCAATTTTGGTTCTGTCAACTCTCTCACTTTACATTCTACCAACTGACTCATCTTAGATTCTGTCAACTCTCTCACTTTACATTCTGTCAACTGACTCATTTTAGATTCTGTAACTCTCTCACTTTACATTCTACCAACTGTCTCATCTTAGATTCTGTTAACTGATTCACTTTAGATTCTGCCTACTGACTCATAATAGATTCTGCTAAGGGACTAATCTTAGATTTTGTCAACTGATCATCTTATATTCTGTCAACTGATTCACAATATATTCTTTCAACCGATCATCTTAGATTCTATTAAGTGACTTATTTTAAATTTTGTAATCTGATCATCTTAGATTCTTTCAACTGACCTATCTTAGATTCTGTCATCTGACTAATCTTATATTCTGTCAACTGACTCATCTAGATTCTGTTAACTGACTCATCTTAGATTCTGTTAACTGACTCATCTTAGATTCTGTCAACTGACTCATCTTAGATTCTGTCAACTGGCTCATCTTAGATTCTGTCAACTGACTCATCTTAAATTCTGTTAACTGACTCATCTTGGTGCTGCTAAGGGCCGTTGTTGGATTTGCTTGACGCCAGTTATTTCCATGTTATTCATTAATGTGAAATGCTTCGTCAGCCGCAGTTTTATCTCTTTGGGGAATTTGGGGAATATCTTAGATTCTGTCAACTGACTTATCTTAGATTCTGTCAACTGATTCATCTTAGATTCTACGAACTGACTACTCTTAGATACGGTCAACTGACTCATCTTAGATTCTGTGAACTGACTCATCTTATATTCTGGGAACTGACTCATCTTAGATACGGTCAACTGACTCATTTTAGATCCTACCAATTGACTTTTCTTAGATTTTGTCAACTGATTCATCTTAGGTTCTGTTAACTGTCTCATCTTAGATTAAACAACTTTGTACCGACCTACCTCAGTACAATTAAGCCATATCTGTTCTCTGGGCACCTCTGAGAGCACGTTGACCCTACGTAACCCTCTGGGCACAGACATGTGCCGGTCGTCATGTCACAAGTTCCATCATTTTCACATAGGCATACTTTGTCACAGTCTGGGCCATATTCTCCTTCCTTGCAACCTACAAAAGTTGCAATGAATTATGCATTACTTGCAACCCACAAAAAGTTACAATGAATTATGCATTACTTGCAACCCCACAAAAGTTACAATGAATTATGCATTACTTGCAACCCCACAAAAGTTACAATGAATTATGCATTACTTGCAACCCTACAAAAGTTGCCTTGAATTATGCATTACTTGCAACCCACAAAAGTTACAATGAATTATGCATTACTTGCAACCCCACAAAAGTTACAATGAATTATGCATTACTTGCAACCCCACAAAAGTTACAATGAATTATGCATTACTTGCAACCCTACAAAAGTTACAATGAATTATGCATTACTTGCAACACTACAAAAGTTACAATGAATTATGGATTACCTGTAACCCTACAAAAGTTACAATGATTTATGCATTACTTGTAACCCTACAAAAGTTACAATGATTTATGCATTACTTGTAACCCTACAAAAGTTACAATGATTTATGTATTACTTGCAACACTACAAAAGTTACAATGATTTATGCATTACTTGCAACCCTACAAAAGTTACAATGAATTATGCATTACTTGCAACCCTACAAAAGTTGCCTTGAATTATGCATTACTTGCAACCCTACAAAAGTTACAATGAATTATGCATTACTTGCAACCCTACAAAAGTTGCCTTGAATTATGCATTACTTGCAACCCTACAAAAGTTACAATGAATTATGCATTACTTGCAACCCTATAAAAGTTACAATGAATTATGCATTACTTGCAACCCTACAAAAGTTGCCTTGAATTATGCATTACTTCCAACCCTACAAAAGATGCAATGAATTATGCATTACTTGCATTATGTAGAAGATGTAATACATTTGTCAATATTTGTAACATGGAAAAAAAAAGAAAAATTAATCCGTACAACCTATCTGATTTAATATAAATTGTGCATTACTTGCAACATGCAAACGTAGTAATGATTATGGAAAATTGCATATAATCATCATCATCATTATGGTATACTGTCAAGCATAGGAGACCATGTCTTTCCTTGGCCTGTGCTCATCATCATCATCATTGAGTACCGTCTCTGCATCGAAGGTTGGCCCACATAGAACGCCATTCCGCCCTGTCTCTTGCTTTGATGGTGCACATTGTCATAGGCTGACTTGTCCATCTTTTGCTGTTACTCGTCCATGTTAGTCTTGGCCTGCCTTTGCCTCTTTTACCTTGTATTTTCCCTTCCAATACTACTTTTAGTAGGCTGCTGTGTCTTTTAACATGCCCAAAAATCTCATTTATCTTGTTTGAATTGTAATCGTTCTCTTCACTTTTAATTGTTTTAAGACATCAGTGTTCTCTTCATTTTTAATTGTTTTAAGACATCAGTGTTCTCTTCATTTTTAATTGTTTTAAGACATCAGTGTTCTCTTCATTTTAATTGTTTTAAGACATCAGTGTTCTCTTCATTTTTAATTGTTTTAAGACATCAGTGTTCTCTTCATTTTTAATTGTTTTAAAACATCAATGTTCTCTTCATTTTAATTGTTTTAAGACATCAGTGTTCTCTTCATTTTTAATTGTTTTAAGACATCAGTGTTCTCTTCATTTTTAAATGTTTTAAGACATCAGTGTTCTCTTCATTTTTAATTGTTTTAAGACATCAGTGTTCTCTTCATTTTTAATTGTTTTAAGACATCAGTGTTCTCTTCATTTTTATTGTTTTAAGACATCAGTGTTCTCTTCATTTTTAATTGTTTTAAGACATCAGTGTTCTCTTCATTTTTAATTGTTTTAAGACATCAGTGTTCTCTTCATTTTTAATTGTTTTAAGACATCAGTGTTCTCTTCATTTTTAATTGTTTTAAGACATCTTGGGTAAAGTATAGGTTCCTTACACATCTTAAGAGGTATGTGGAGAATATGATGCCAGTGACCATATTTTTTCCATTTTTGGGTGATGTGGTCGGTATCACATCAGGTCGCCTTTACTTCCCAGAAAAATATCTAGTTCTTGTTTATTTGGTTATTAATAGAGGAGGTCGTTCATGACGAAAATGAGTACTAGAGTCTTATTCTGAAAAAGGCAGGTGACCTGGTGTAATGAAGAGCAAGAAAAGAGCCCCGTCACGCCATATGAAAAGCAAGCGAAGAGCCCCGTCACGCCATATAAAGAGCAAGAAAAGAGCCCCGTCACGTCAAATGCAGAGCAAGAAAAGAGCCCCATCACGCCATATAAAGAGCAAGAGAAGAGCCCGTCACACCATATAAACAGCAAGAGAAGAGCCCCGTCACGCCATATAAAAAGCAAGAGAAGAGCCCCGTCACGTCATATGAAGAGCAAGAAAATAGCCACGTCATGCCATGCAGCGTTTAGGGCATATAGTGTTTGTGCCACATTTTTGGTACACCTTTGGCACATGATTCTGGGAGCAATGTGGCCGGTATTATCAACACGATCCTTTTCTTTCGCAAAAAAAAATCTGGTCCCCAATGAGGGCTGAGTGAAGCTGGAAGCCACTGATCAGATTCGAACCATACTTTTTGCCCTTCGTAGTCTAATTCACTAACCACTGAGCTATCGGGGCTCTTGACTTGGTGTAATACCGACCACATAATTCATACTACATAAAACAGGGAATAATGAGCTGATTATTGAAGTTTACCACTGTGGGTAAAGGGAGACAGGGCTACATAAAACAGGGGAATAATGAGCTGATTATTGAAGTTTACACTGTGGGTAAAGGGAGACAGGGCTACATAAAACAGGGGAATAATGAGCTGATTATTGAAGTTTACCACTATGGGTAAAGGGAGACATAAACAGGGGAATAATGAGCTGATTATTGAAGTTTGCCACTATGGGTAAAGGGAGACAGGGCTATTTATAGGAGAGTAATATGAAGATATAATTAGGTTAAGTACAAAATGAACAATTTTTAAATCCAATGTTAAATCAGCCCTGTTGTATGGCTGTGAAGCATGGAGAACAACAAAAATGACCATGACAACAATACATATTTTCAGTAATGAATGCTTGCACAGAATAAATGGAATGATAGAAATGGTAAAAGAAAATCACTAACATAGAACTTTGACATAGGAGCCAGTAGTGGGTGTGATAAGCACTCTATGGTGACAGCTTTACAAGAAAGGAACACAGCACAATACTGACGTTTCGGCCTGTGGCCTTCTTCAGAATACAGGGACAACGACAACAAACGGTGAAGCACAATAATCTATAACTACATGTCTGATGATAAAGTTAAGGGAGAGGTGGACAGAAATAGGAAAAGCAAAATGTTGAGAAAAGAAAAGAGAGAGATACATGCTACATGAGGAGTGGTGGGGGTGTGATAAGCACTCCAAGGTATGGTGACAACTTTACAAGAAACTTTGAGATAGCACCGGACAAAGAGATGAGAATACAAAAAGCAAATGCTGTCACATACCAGCTTTTACCATTGCTAAGACATCCAAACATTTCTATGCCAGCTAAACAACAAATGATAAATAGCATCTTCATACCAACTTTGTGCTATGAAAGTCAAACATGGACCCTTTCTAAATCACATTCAGAAAGATCAATACATGTGTGATACTTTGCTTGAGAAAAGTAACAAACAACACAAGAAGAGATAGAATACCAAATGAAACCATAGAAAAATGTTAGGAGAAACAAAACCATGCCAAGAATATATAGAACAACAACAACTTAAATGGTTTGGCCACCTGGTCAGAATGAATCCTCACCAATCACCATCAAGGGCGTTCTTCTCGAGAATGCATGGAAAAGACCAAGAGGAAGACCCAGAAGATGGATAGATGCAGTGACAGAGACATGTAACAACAAAGGAAAATCACTAATTCAGACAGTTGGAGCAGCTCAAGAACGACAAATGATATAAACCACGACACCTTTTAGGTATCAGTGAAAAGAGAAAGGAAGAAGAGGAAAGAGAGTATAATTTTCGCAATAATCATAAAATATTCTGCAATCATTTCTAGACAACACACAAAATACTCCTGCACAAGGACAAATGATCTTACCAAACACCCAGGAAGCTAGGGAAAGTGAGGTTTATCAATTATTTTTTTTTAATATTGATATCAACATTAAATGTGATACATCAATTATTTATTGTGTTAATTCAACATTAAAAACCTAAAGATGAACAATTACTTAATGATATAAACAAAACAAGCAAAAAATATGGACTAGATATGAATATCAAACAGACTAAAACTATGATCATAAATAATGATAACGCTCAAACCTACAAGTGGATATCAAAGTTGAAGGAATAGAAGGACAAATAAAAAAATAAAAAATGGTATGTAAGAAGCTTTACGTGACAAGTGGACGACACAGACTAAACAAAACTAAACTTGAAGGAATAGACCTGGAGACAGTTCAGAGCTATAACTACCTTGGACATACTATAACCAGTGATGGAAAATGTACAACTGAAATAAACAAAAAAATAGGAATGGCAAAAATTAATTTTAATGTCATGAAAAATATACTAAACATAAAAACAAATAATACTGCGGCTAAAACAGAATAACAAAATGGTACATCTTCTCAACATTCCTGCATGGTGCAGAAACATGGATATTAGACCAGAAAACAGAACAGAAAATTGAAACCTGTGAAATGTGGATTTATAGAAGAATATGTAGAATTGGATGGAAAGATAAGAAAAGAAATGATGAAGTCTTATAAGAACTAACAATGAAAAGAGAACTATTAAACACAATTCAAACAAGACAAATGCAATTTTTGGGGCATGTTAAAAGAAACATCAGCCTACTAAAATTAATCTTGGAGGGAAAATACAAGGTAAATGAGATAAAGGCAGACCAAGACTAGATTGGATGAGTAACATAAAAAAATGGACAAGTCAACCTATGACAACCTACACTATCAAAGCAGAGACAGGCGGAATGGCGCTCCATGGTAGCCAACCTCCGATGCGGAGACGGCACTCAATGAATGGCGCTCCATGGTAGCCAACCTCCGATGCGGAGACGGTCTTCGCTTCTATCGTTACTTCTGTGTTAGACACTAGAGGTGAGATCTGTCCAATAACGTGACAAGCTTTTTACAATCTTGAGCCTATTTCTGTTACTAATCAGTATTGGTATCTATATGTGCCAACATCGCTATGAAACTATGATGAACTATCAGTATTCTGCTCCCATATTTAGCGCCTTTTTTTTTTAAATAGATAAATAACATTGTATACTTTAACATATCATTAACCAGCTCAGTAACTTTCTAAACTATGTGTAACAACAGTGGTCGTCAGACTTTCAGTGAACGGAGCCCCTAGCAGGTGCTTGCGAAGCATATTTTGACAACCACTGTCTTATAATAATATTAGACTAGGCATTGAGTTCCTACCTTTGACTTACTTTCACTCATCTGCCGAGACTATCATCGTCATCATGTGCCACACCGGTTGGCGTAGGCGATCATGTCCTTCCACAATCTTCTATCCACAGTGCATCGTATCAATTCTGTTGTTGACTGTTTTCCATGCCATGACATCAAACTATCCAGTTATTTTCTCTCTTTGTCGTCCGCGATCTCTCTTTCCTTTTATTTTGCCAGTTGTAACCAAGTATTCCAACTTTCCTCTTCTCATGATGTGCCCGAAAGATGTTGATTGTTTCTTTCTTATTTTTTTAGGAGTTCTCTTTTTGTGTTGGCCTCTTTGAGAACTTCCTCATTGGTCTTTTTAGCTGTCCAGGGAACTTTCAACATTCTTCTGAGAAATCCCATCTCTGTGGCCTCTAATCGACTTTGATTTCTTTGTCTACCCACCATAGGTCAGAATTGGTTCTATACAGCACCAATGAACTCTCTTTCTTTACTTCTATTGACAAAGATTTGTTGCATTAGATATTTTTCATTTTCTGAAATGCTATTTTTGCCTGAGCTATTCTGCTTTTTATTTCTCAGATGCATCTTCCATCCAATGTTATTATTGTGACCTAGTATTTGACGCGTTGAACTTGTTTCAGATTTGTCCTGTTTATTTTTATGCTGCATGATGGTGATGAGTGTTTCTTTGATATGACCATTACTATAAAAATTGAAGAAAAAAAAAACATAGGAAAAAATGGCATGATTAAAAGCTTTAGGTAATAAGTGGACGACACAAGCTAGAACAACGTTTCGGATGAATAGGCCTTCAGCAGGAACAAACATACAACAAACACATCATCATCATCAAGTACCGGGCATACTGGCGTAGGTGATCATATCTCTCCACAACTTTCGATCATGACAGTTATTTATCATTTCTGTTGTTGACCTTCTGCCAATTGGAAATTAGTTCTCTTTTTGCTTTGGCCTCTCTCAGAACATCTTCATTACTATTCTTAGCTGTCCATGGTATTCTCAACATTCTTCTGTAAAACCACATTTCTACAAACTCCAGTAATTTTCTTGTCTGTTGTCCTATTGTCCTTGATCCACATCCATATGTTAAGACTGGCTCTACATAACATTTAAGAACTCTTTTTTTCTTGTTTCTATTGTCAAAAATGAATTGCATAGTATCTTCCTCATGAACAAACACATAGATATGTATTTAAAACACACACGCACAAAAATTCATAACAATTTTAAACTAGAATAAGAAGCAAGAATAAAAATAAAAGGTCTTTACTGCAAACCGTGAGGTGCCAAGAAGGGAAAAGAACGTCACAATACACGTGTGGGTCATCATGAGCCAGATATGCTTCTTTATCTGAAATTCCTCAGGCTTCACAATGTCTTAAATATCAACAATTGTTGAGCTCCACAATGTCTTAAATATCAACAATTGTTGAGCTCCACAATGTCTTAAATATCTACAAGTTTTGATCTTCAAAATGAACATACCTGCCTTCAGTTTGTTAAGGGTGGCCTTATCTTTTAACATTTTAGGATCCTTCAGTTGTGGTTTCTTCTGGTCTTTTGTGTCCCCTTCCTTGTTAGTTTCTGATGTTTCTTTTGATTTCTCTGTTTAGAATTGAAATAAGAAAGACAAATTAAGGGGAAATAACATAAACAGAATAATTAAACGGCAAGAACCAGAACCTGCTAATCTCCCTCTATAGAAAAGGGGGATAAGAGGAAGTGAAAAAAGAGAATGCGATATTGCAGGTATGATACTGTTGGTATGATATTGTGGGTCTGATAATGTGGGTCTGATACTGTTGGTATGATCTTGTGGGTCTGATACTGTGGGTCTGATACTGTTGGTCTGATACTGTTAGTCTGATACTGTAGGTCTGATACTGTAGGTCTGATACTGTTGGTCTGATATTGTGGGTCTGATACTGTTGGTCTGATACTGTTGGTCTGATACTGTAGGTCTGATACTGTTGGTCTGATACTGTTGGTCTGATACTGTTGGTCTGATACTGTAGGTCTGATACTGTTTGTCTGATACTGTAGGTCTGATACTGTTGGTCTGATACTGTAGGTCTGATACTGTTGGTCTGATACTGTAGGTCTGATACTGTTAGTCTGATACTGTAGGTCTGATACTGTGGTCTGATACTGTGGGTCTGATACTGTAGGTCTGATACTGTTGGTCTGATACTGTTGGTCTGATACTGTTGGTCTGATACTGTAGGTCTGATACTGTTTGTCTGATACTGTCAGTCTGATACTGTGCGTCTGATACTGTAGGTCTGATACTGTTGGTCTGATACTGTAGGTCTGATACTGTTAGTCTGATACTGTAGGTCTGATACTGTTGGTCTGATACTGTGGGTCTGATACTGTGGGTCTGATACTGTTGGTCTGATATTGTTGGTCTGATACTGTTAGTCTGATACTGTGGGTCTGATACTGTGGGTCTGATATTGTTGGTCTGATACTGTCAGTCTGATACTGTGCGTCTGATATTGTTGGTCTGATACTGTCGGTCTGATACTGTGGGTCTGATATTGTTGGTCTGATACTGTCGGTCTGATACTGTGGGTCTGATATTGTTGGTCTGATACTGTGGGTCTGATATTGTTGGTCTGATACTGTCGGTCTGATACTGTGGGTCTGATATTGTTGGTCTGATACTGTGGGTCTGATATTGTTGGTCTGATACTGTCGGTCTGATACTGTGCGTCTGATATTGTTGGTCTGATACTGTGGGTCTGATACTGTTGGTCTGATATTGTTGGTCTGATACTGTCGGTCTGATACTGTGCGTCTGATATTGTTGGTCTGATACTGTCGGTCTGATACTGTGGGTCTGATATTGTTGGTCTGATACTGTTGGTCTGATACTGTTAGTCTGATACTGTAGGTCTGATACTGTGGGTCTGATACTGTGGGTCTGATACTGTTGGTCTGATACTGTCGGTCTGATACTGTTAGTCTGATACTGTTGGTCTGATACTGTGGGTCTGATACTGTGGGTCTGATACTGTTGGTCTGATACTGTTGGTCTGATACTGTGAGTCTGATACTGTGGGTCTGATAATGTTGGTCTGATACTGTTGGTCAGATACTGTGGGTCTGATACTGTGGGTCTGATACTGTGGGTCTGATAATGTTGGTCTGATACTGTGGGTCTGATACTGTTGGTATGATACTGTTAGTCTGATACTGTGGGTCTGATACTGTTGGTCTGATACTGTGGGTCTGATACTGTTGGTCTGATACTGTGGGTCTGATACTGTGGGTCTGATACTGTTGGTCTGATACTGTTGGTCTGATACTGTGGGTCTGATACTGTGGGTCTGATACTGTGGGTCTGATACTGTTGGTCTGATACTGTGGATCTGATACTGTGGGTCTGATACTGTTGGTCTGATACTGTGGGTCTGATACTGTGGGTCTGATACTGTGGGTCTGATACTGTGAGTCTGATACTGTGGGTCTGATAATGTTGGTCTGATACTGTTAGTCTGATACTGTGGGTCTGATACTGTGGGTCTGATACTGTGGGTCTGATACTGTGGGCCTGATACTGTTGGTCTGATTGCAGCTCAATTAATGTGGGTCAGTAATAAAGTTCAGTAAAGTTGTTGTGCCAGGTTTAATGTCAACGTTCAGCGAAGTTGTTGTAAAACTGAAGAAGTTGTTGTGAGACTGAAGTTGTTGTAAGACTGAAGAAGTTGTTGTGAGAATGAAGAAGTTGTTGTGAGACTGAAGTTGTTGTAAGACTGAAGAAGTTGTTGTGAGAATGAAGAAGTTGTTGTGAGACTGAAGTTGTTGTAAGACTGAAGAAGTTGTTGTGAGACTGAAGAAGTTGTTGTAAGACTGAAGAAGTTGTTGTAAGACTGAAGAAGTTGTTGTAAGACTGAAGAAGTTGTTGTGAGAATGAAGAAGTTGTTGTGAGACTGAAGTTGTTGTAAGACTGAAGAAATTGTTGTGAGAATGAAGAAGTTGTTGTAAGACTGAAGTTGTTGTAAGACTGAAGAAGTTGTTGTGAGAATGAAGAAGTTGTTGTGAGACTGAAGTTGTTGTAAGACTGAAGAAGTTGTTGTGAGACTGAAGAAGTTGTTGTAAGACTGAAGAAGTTGTTGTAAGACTGAAGAAGTTGTTGTAAGACTGAAGAAATTGTTGTGAGAATGAAGAAGTTGTTGTAAGACTGAAGTTGTTGTAAGACTGAAGAAGTTGTTGTGAGAATGAAGAAGTTGTTGTGAGACTGAAGTTATTGTAAGACTGAAGAAGTTTTTGTGAGACTGAAGAAGTTGTTGTAAGACTGAAGAAGTTGTTGTAAGACTGAAGAAGTTGTTGTAAGACTGAAGAAGTTGTTGTGAGACTGAAGAAGTTGTTGTAAGACTGAAGAAGTTGTTGTAAGACTGAAGAAGTTGTTGTGAGACTGAAGAAGTTGTTGTAAAACTGAAGAAGTTGTTGTAAGACTGAAGAAGTTGTTGTGAGACTGAAGAAGTTGTTGTGAGACTGAATAAGTTGTTGTAAAACTGAAGAAGTTGTTGTAAAACTGAAGAAGTTGTTGTAAGACTGAAGAAGTTGTTGTGAGACTGAAGAAGTTGTTGTAAAACTGAAGAAGTTGTTATAAGACTGAAGAAGTTGTTGTAAGACTGAAGAAGTTGTTGTGAGACTGAAGAAGTTGTTGTAAAACTAAAGAAGTTGTTTATAAGAGTGAAGAAGATGTTGTGAGACTGAAAAAGTTGTTGTAAGACTGAATAAGTTGTTGTAAGACTGAAGAAGTTGTGAAGTCTAGACCACCCGTTCCACAGCGACCAGCGTCAGTGTGGGCTATTCCTATGTTGTGAAGGTGGCTCAGTAATCTGCATATCCCATCTTGAGGTGAAAAAAATGATAATCTGGTGTGTTGTGGCTGCAGATATAGTAGACACTGCTTATCGTTTATTTGCAACCTTTTTGCTCCTAGATTGTTCTGTGTTTTATCTGCTGGTCTTATCCTCTCTGTAGCTCACTGGTTTGTGTGCTGTGCTTTCTGCTGACAGTTTTGTGGAGGGTGTTTACTACCTCATTACCAGCAATTCTTCAAGGGGAGGTAAAAAAAAAAAAAAACAGCACACCGGAAAAATGGAATAAAAGCCAAAAACAGTTATTTATTTTTTATTCACATTTTATGTGATTCGTGTGGTTTGCATTCATGAAGTGCCTCATTTAACTAGTCGTAAAATTTATCATACAATCGTCATTTGTGGCCATGTAATGAGAGAGAACAACTGGAATATATTGTAACAACTGGAAAAATTCAGGGACGAAGAGATAGACGGAAGCAAAGAGAGAAAATACCAGACAGCTTAAGAGAATGGTTTGGCAGAATGTCAACAACAGAAAGGATAAATAACTGTCGAGATCGAAAGTTGTGGAGAGATGATCACCTACGCCAGTAGGCCCTGGTACCTGATGATGGTGATGTGATTCATGCAATTGTGAATCCTTTGTGAAGTGTTCTATGTTAGCTGATACTTCTAAAGACATAATAATCAAAGAAACAAGAAAGGACTCAAGTCTGGACAGAAATAAAACAGAAGTAATGGTCATATAGAAGAAACAATCATCACCATCATGCAGCATAAAAATAAACAGGACAAATCTGAGACAAGTGCAACGAGTCAAAAAGTTGGGCAGAATAATAACATCAGATGGGAGATGCATCACATAAATATAAAGCAGAATCGCTCAGGCCAAATTAACATTTCAGAAAATGAAAACATCTTATGCAGCTAGACTATGTCAAAAGAGGTGAGAAAAAGAGTTTGGCTGTGCTATATAGAGCCAATTCTGACCTATGAAAGCGAATCATGGACAATAGATAAACTAATAAAAAGATGATTAGAAACCACAGAGATGGGATTTCTCAGAAGAATTTTGAGTTTCCTGGACAGCTAGAGAAGAAAATGTACTATTCCTCTTCTTCTTCTTCTGTCCTTCCTCATTTGCCTTTCAGCGTCGAGGGGAGATATAATTTGCGGTTTTTTGCTCTTCTGTTCGCCTCTGCTGCTGTTCTGTTTCCTAGTGCTTCTAATATTCCATCGATCCATCTTTTTCGTGGTCGACCCTTGGGTCTGGTGTTCTCACAACGTTTGTTGAAGGCTCGTTGTGTTCTGTTTTGATCTTTCTGCCTTGTCACGTGGCCAAACTATTTTATCTGTTGTTTCTTTATACATTCTATGGCGGGGGCTACTCCTAGCTTTTTTCTCAGTTCTTCATTTCTGATCTTATCTCTCAGACTGTTTCCTGCCATTCGTCTAACACATTTCATCTCTGTAGAGGTTATTTTTACAATGTACTATGATATGTGGAAATCATGAATTGAAAATAGGAATTAAATGAAATGTAAGAATACAAAATACTTAGTTGGAAGTCTGAGTCTTCTATCTGCACTTGACTGGTAGTTCGATATAAATGAGAGAGATAAAGTGAGGGGGATAAACGAGCCATGGTGCTTGAGAGAAGGAGAATTGACGAAACTGTGCTACGAATGAGAAGTGAGTAACAGCCGCAATTGTTACCAATCTTGAGCTCTGTTATGACATATGTGTGTTACCTTTGCTGCAATTCTTGCCATAGAACCCAGGATGGCACATACACTGCCCAGTTGCATGATGACAGATCATATTGTTGTCACAGACACATATGCCCCGGCATCCTGGGCCAAATCTGCCCGGCTCACATCCTGTATGACGAACATCATCATCAACATGAGAGTTCAGACACAGCCAGTGTGAGGATTAGTTTTTGTAGAAACATTTATAACTTGGTGGTGGTGGTGATATTGTGGTCGTGGTGATGGTGGTAGTAGTGAAATTGTGGTTGTGGTGTTGGTGATGGTGGTGGTGATATTGTGGTTGTGGTGGTGTTGGTGGTAGTGGTGATATTGTGGTTGTGGTGGTGTGGTGGTGGTTGGGATATTGTGGTAGTGGTGGTGTTGGTGGTGGTTGGGATATTGTGGTCGTGGTGATGGTGATATTGTGGTTGTGGTGGTAGTGATATTGTGGTTGTGGTGATGTTGGTGGTGGTTGGGATATTGTGGTCGTGGTGATGGTGATATTGTGGTCGTGGTGGTGTTGGTGGTAGTGATATTGTGGTTGTGGTGTTGGTGATGGTGGTGGTGATATTGTGGTTGTGGTGGTGTTGGTGGTATTGTGGTTGTGGTGTTGGTGATGGTGGTGGTGATATTGTGGTTGTGGTGGTGTTGGTGGTGGTTGGGATATTGTGGTAGTGGTGGTGTTGGTGGTGGTGGTGATGTTGTGGTTGTGGTGGTGGTGATATTGTATTTGTGGTGGTGGTGATGGTGGTGGAGATATTGTGGTTGTGGTGGTGATGATGGTGGTGGTGATATTGTGGTTGTGGTGGTGATGATGATGGTGGTGATATTGTGGTTGTGGTGGTGGTGATGGTGGTGGTGATATTGTGGTTGCGGTGGTGTTGATGGTGGTGGTGATATTGTGGTTGTGGTGGTGATGATGGTGGTGGTGATATTGTGGTTGTGGTGGTGATGATGGTGGTGGTGATATTGTGGTTGTGGTGGTGGTGATATTGTAGTTGTGGTGGTGGTGGTGGTGATGGTGGTGGTGACTGTTTTCCCCATCAGTTTTGCACAAGCAGCAGCCAATTCTCAAATGCCATGAGTGCACACTAAACCTCCTGTTTCTTTGCCATCATCCAAGAGGACTAGACATCGGATCTCACTAGACAGAGAGGACTAGACATCGGATCTCACTACCCAGAGAGGACTATACATCTTATCTCACTATCTAGAGAGGACTAGACATCGGATCTCACTATCCAGAGATGACTAGACATTGGATCTCACTACCGAAAGAGGGCTAGACATCAGATCTCGCTACCCAGAGAAGGCAAGACATCGGATCTCACAAGCCAGAGAGGACTAAACATCAGATCTCACTATCCAGAGAGGACTAGACATTGGATCTCACTACCCAGAGAGGACTAGACATTGGATCTCACTAGACAGAGAGGACTAGACATCGGATCTCATTACCCAGAGAGGACTAGACATCGGATCTCACTATCCAGAGAGTACTAGACATTGGATCTTACTACACAGAGAGGGCTAGACATCGGATCTCACTACCCAGAGAGAGCTGGACATCGGATCTCACTACTCAGAGAGAGCTAGACATCGAATCTCACTACCCAGAGAGAGCTAGACATTGGATCTCACTACCCAGAGAAAGCTAGACATCGGATCTCATTAACGAGAGAGAGCTAGACATCGGATCTCATTAACGAGAGAGAGCTAGACATCTGATCTCATTACCCAGAGAGAGCTAGACATCGGATCTCATTACCCAAAGAGAGCTAGACATCGGATCTCACTACCCAGAGAGAGCTAGACATCGGATCTCACTACCCAGAGAAAGCTAGACATCGGATCTCATTACCCAGAGAGAGCTAGACATCGGATCTCACTATCCAGAGAGGACTAGACATTGGATCTTACTACACAGAGAGGGCTAGACATCGGATCTCACTACCCAGAGAGAGCTGGACATCGGATCTCACTACCCAGAGAGAGCTAGACATCGAATCTCACTACCCAGAGAGAGCTAGACATTGGATCTCATTACCCAGAGAGAGAGCTAGACATCTGATCTCATTACCCAGAGAGAGCTAGACATCGGATCTCAATACCCAAAGAGAGCTAGACATCGGATCTCACTACCCAGAGAGAGCTAGACATCGGATCTCACTACCCAGAGAGAGAGCTAGACATCGGATCTCATTAACGAGAGAGAGCTAGACATCGGATCTCATTACCCAGAGAGAGCTAGACATCGGATCTCATTACCCAGAGAGAGCTAGACATCGGATCTCAATATCAAAACCAAGGGAGGATAAAGCCAGGAAGAAACCATGGATTCAATTTTGTTCTAAATTCCCATTGTCTGTGGCATGATTCAGGAACCTTCCTCTCCAGAAGCCAATGACTTACCTCTAGACCACCAGCCCCAGGACACTAAACTTATATTTCCCCACACACCTCAAAGCATAAAGTGATGTTTTACTTCACACATTATAATCTGAGTGCAGATAAAGCATCCAACGATATACTCACGGCTCTCACATCTCCTACCAGTCAGTCCAGGTGGACACTCGCACTGGCCGTTGACATGGTAACAGGGCTGGTCGCTGGTACATGAACAGTTCTGTGTGCAGCCTGCTCCGAAGGAACCATATCTACATGCTGATTTAAGAAAGAATATTTTGTAATGGATTAAGAAAGAACATTTTGTAATGGATTAAGAAAGAACATTTTGTAATGGATTAAGAAAGAACATTTTGTAATGGATTAAGAAAGAACATTTTGTAATGGATTAAGAAAGAACATTTTGGAATGGATTAAGAAAGAACATTTTGTAATGGATTAAGAAAGAACATTTTGTAATGGATTAAGAAAGAACATTTTTAACAGATTAAAAAAAAACATTATGTAATTGATTAAGATTTAATATTTTGTAAGCTATGATCTCAATACATATGGTAACATTACAATAAAAACTATGGTTTGTAATACATATTTCGTTCCTTTCTTCCTTCCTTCCTTCCTTCCTTCCTTCTTTCCTTCCTCCGTTTTTTCCTATCACTTCATTCCTTACCACTTCCTATCACATCCTTGTAGTCCTTCAAACACTTCCATCCATCCTCCCTCACTCCCTCCCTTACTCCCACTCTTCCTTTCTTCCTTCCTTTCTTCTTTCCTCCTCCCTCCCTCCCTCCCTCCCTCCTTCCCTCCCTCTTTCTTTCCTCCATCCCTCCTCCTCCTTCCCTCGTTCCCTCCTTCTTTCCTTCCTCACTCCCTCCTTCCTTCCTTCCTCACCACCTCCTTATTTCATCCCTCCCTCCCTCCTGCTTCCCTCCCTCCCTCCCTCCCTCCCTCATTCCTCCCTCCCTCCCTCCCTCCTCCCTCCCTCCCTCCCTCCCTCCCTCCTTCTCCTTCCTCCCTCCCTCCTCCTTCCCTCCCTCCCTCTCTCCTTCTTTCCTTCCTCCCTCCCTCCTCCTTCCCTCCCTCCCTCCCTCCCTCCCTCCTCCCTCCCTCCCTCCCTCCTCCTTTTTCCTTCCTCCTCCCTCCTTCCTTCCTCCCTCACCCCTCCTTCTCTTCCTTCTTCACTCATCACGAAACGACTAGCTGTATTAAATGTATTACAGTGAATGAGTGATATTTGCCCCAATGCATCCGATATCTTCATGTCATAATTTGAAACTTGGTTTGCTTTCCTCTTCGGTTCCTAGTTCTCTTCATTAAACCAGGCTAAGCAGCCGGGCAACTACAACGGGGTTAACTAGGGTGTTGAGAAGAGATGACAAGAGAATCACCAGCAAGCCCTAAAGTGGGAAACAGTGGGCACAAGAAAAAGATAACGACATAAAGAAACACTAAGCAGAACACTGATACGAGATGCAACAACATTGGGTATTAGCTCATTTGCCAAGTTCGAAAAGCTCTTCCAGAAAAGACAGACATTTGGTGTGATACAATGAGCCTGTTCTAAGTAAGGCTTAGTAGCAAAGATCGTTGAAAATGGAGAGTAGAATCGCTGTCCATTGTGGTTTCTTCGGCTCGAAAGTACTAACAGCGTCAGAGAAAAAGACAAATAGACAGACGGTGAAACTGATAGACAGAAATGATAGTGGCCAGAGAGAAATCAATAATAGACAGACAATATCCATACAAGTTTTGATGATAATGATCACAATTCTATATATACCATATCAGCGCCACATTCTATAGATATCACACTTGCGCCACATTCTATAGATGCCACACTAGCGCCACATTCTATAGATTCCAAACTAGCGCCACATTCTATAGATGCCACACTAGAGCCACATCCTTTAGATACCACACTAGAGCCACATCCTTTAGATACCACACTAGAGCCACATCCTATAGATGCCACACTAGCGCCACACTAGCGCCACATTCTATAGATGCCACACTAGCGCCACATCCTATAGATGCCACACTAGCGCCACATTCTATAGATGCCACACTAGCGCCACATTCTATAGATGCCACACTAGCGCCACATTCTATAGATGCCACACTAGAGCCACATCCTTTAGATACCACACTAGAGCCACATCCTTTAGATACCACACTAGAGCCACATCCTATAGATGCCACACTAGCGCCACATTCTATAGATGCCACACTAGCGCCACATCCTATAGATGCCACACTAGCGCCACATTCTATAGATGCCACACTAGCGCCACATCCTATAGATGCCACACTAAAGCCACATTCTATAGATGCCACACTAGCGCCACATTCTATAGATGCCACACTAGAGCCACATTCTATAGATGCCACACTAGCGCCACATTCTATAGATGCCACACTAGCGCCACATTCTATAGATGCCACACTAGAGCCACATTCTATAGATGCCACACTAGCGCCACATTCTATAGATGCCACACTAGAGCCACATTCTATAGATGCCACACTAGCGCCACATTCTATAGATGCCACACTAGAGCCACATTCTATAGATGCCACACTAGCGCCACATCCTATAGATGCCACACTAGCGCCACATTCTATAGATGCCACACTAGCGCCACATCCTATAGATGCCACCCTAGCGCCACATTCTATAGATGCCACACTAGCGCCACATTCTATAGATTCCAAACTAGCGCCACATTCTATAGATGCCACACTAGCGCCACACTAGCGCCACATCCTATAGATGCCACACTAGCGCCACATCCTATAGATGCCACACTAGCGCCACACTAGCGCCACATCCTATAGATGGCAATCTAGCGCCACATCCTATAGATGCCACACTAGCGCCACACTAGCGCCACATCCTATAGATGCCAATCTAGCGCTACATCCTATAGATGCCACATCCTATAATTTCCATACTCAAGTGTGTTTTTAAGATCAGTGAATGTAGCATACATCAGATGTGAGAGCGCGCACACCACTCCCTCATTACAATCACAGTCATATACACATCACTTTGTCATCAAGACTAACATAGAACGATGTCAAAGTGAAGTTCCCTGGTAAAGGGTCAAAACACCAAAAACAGAGACCAAAACTACTTTACCTTTGTCACAAAATTTGCCAATCCAGCCACCCTGGCAAGTGCATTTACCAGACAGAGGGTCACACGATGCTTCATTCTTGCATGGGCAGATTTCTTGACAGCCCTTGCCAAAGTAGCCCTTCATGCAAGCTGGATAAATATGAATATTGTTACATGGTGCATTTAATGAAACAACCAGATTTGTGTTATTTATGGAGCATTTTTGACAATAGAAACAAGAATTTACCATTTTTGACAATAGAAACAAGAATTTACCATTTTTGACAATAGAAACAAGAAAAAGAGTTCTTAAATGTTATGTAGAGCCAGTATTAACATATGAATGTGAATCATGGACAATAGGACAACAGACAAGAAAATCACTGGAGTCTGTAGAAATGTGGTTTTACACAAGAATGTTGAGAATACCATGGACAGCTAAGAAGAGTAATGAAAACGTTCTGAAAGAGGCCAAAGCAAAAAGAGAGTTAATTTCCAAAATTAGGAAGAAACAATCATCATTTTTTGGCCATGAAATGAGAAGAGAACAGCTGGAATATATTGTAACAACTGGGAAAATTGAGGGACGAAAAGATAGAGGGGAGCAAAGAGAAAAGAACAGACAGCTTAAGAGAATGGCTTGACTGAAGGTCAACAACAGAAATGATAAATAACTGTCGAGATCGAAAGTTGTGGAGAGACATGATCACCCACGCCAGCAGGCCCGGTACTTGATGATGATGATGATGGAACATTTATTGACCACAAACGCAGAAATAATGACATGGCCACTTCTCAACATAGTCCCTTTCTAGTTCAGGTCTCTTATGTCACACATGACAATCTAGACACTGAAATATGTCCACAGGATTAGTATCGTTGCTATCACAACATCCCCCATAACTGCTCCATAAACAATCCCAGCATTTCTTGAAGTGTGTTTTGACTGGTTCCCTCTCTCAGATAATGATTGTGATATGCTTCTCCTACAGTTCCTTGCTGCAATTATCCCAGGTTCCTTGCTGCACATATGCCAGGTTCCTTGCTGCACATATACCAGGTTCCTTGCTGCACATATCCCAGGTTCCTTGCTGCACATATCTCAGGTTCCTTGCTGCACATATCCCAGGTTCCTTGCTGCACATATCTCAGGTTCCTTGCTGCACATATCCTATGATCCTTTTTGCACATATCCCAGGTTCCTTGCTGCACATATCCCAGGTTCCGTGCTGCACATATCCCAGGTCCCGTGCTGCACATATCCTAGGTTCCTTGCTGCACATATCCCAGGGTCCTTGCTGCACATATCCCAGGGTCCTTGCTGCACATATCCCAGGGTCCTTGCTGCACATATCCGAGGTTCCGTACTGCACATATCCTATGATCCTTTTTGCACACATCCCAGGTTCCTTGCTGAACATATCCCAGGGTCCTTGCTGCACATATCCCAGGTTCCGTACTGCACATATCCTATGATCCTTTTTGCACATATCCCAGGTTCCTTGCTGCACATATCCCAGGTTCCTTGCTGAACATATCCCATGGTCCTTGATGCACATATCCAAGGTTCCTTGCTGCACATATCCTTGGGTCCTTTCCTGCACATATCCCAGGTTCCTTGCTGCACATATCCCAGGGTCCTTTCCTGCACATATCCCAGGGTCCTTGCTGCACATATCCCAGGTTCATTGCTGCAATTATCCCATGTTCCTTGCTGCACATATCCCTGGTTACTTGCTGCACATAGCCCAGGTTCCTTGCTGCACATATCCCAGGTTCCGTGCTGCACATATCCCAGGGTCCTTTCCTGCACATATATCAAGGTCCTTGCTGCACATATCCCAAGGTCCTTGCTGCACATATCGCAAGGTCCTTGCTGCACACATCCGATGCTTCTATATCTAAGATCTCGTGTATGCTGGATGGAGTTCCTAATGATAATTGTCTGACCATGGTGTCTATTCTGCACCAGATTTGTACAACACCGGTAACCTCTGAATTCTTGTGTTTTGTGTCTCCTGTAGAAGCGGTATGTTAAATTATTACCAAGCAGTTAAGAGTTTGTTTAGAACGATCTTAGAAGAATGGCAAGAAACAGAACGGTCTGGGAAGTGTTTGTTGAAGACCTATGCTCCACAGAGAGCTGAAAGTGTTTGTTGAAGACCTATGCTCCACAGGGAACTGAAAGTGTTTGTTGAAGACCTATGCTCCACAGGGAGCTGAAAGTGCTTGTTAAAGACCTATGCTCCACAGGGAGCTGAAAGTGTTTGTTGAATACCTATGCTCCACAGGGAGCTGAAAGTGTTTGCTGAAGACCTATGCTCCACAGGGAGCTGAAAGTGCTTGTTAAAGATCTATGCTCTACAGGTAGCTGAAAGTGTTTGTTGAAGACCTATGCTCCACAGGGAGTTGAAAGTGTTTGTTGAAGACATATGCTCCACAAGGAACTGAAAGTGTTTGTTGCAGACCTATGCTCCACAGGGAGCTGAAAGTGTTTGTTGAAGACCTATGCTCCACAGGGAACTGAAAGTGCTTGTTAAAGACCTATGCTCTACAGGGAGCTGAAAGTGCTTGTTAAAGACCTATGCTCCACAGGGAGCTGAAAGTGCTTGTTAAAGACCTATGCTCCACAGGGAGCTGAAAGTGCTTGTTGAAGACCTATGCTCCACAGGGAGCTGAAAGTGCTTGTTGAAGACCTATGCTCCACAGGAGGCTGATAGGTAGAAGAGAGAGAGAGAGAGAGAGAGAGAGAGAGAGAGAGAGAGCGTTAAGAGTTAGTCCCCCTTGTTTCACACTTGCACTGTTCCTGTAACCTATGTTGAAATAGTTCCTCTGCAACTTTTCTATTTTCAGTTCATGTCTCAGCCTGCCACTGTCCTTCACATTCAGTTCATGCCTCAGCCTGCCACTGTCCTTCACATTCAGTTCATGTCTCAGCCTGGCACTGTCCTTCACATTCAGTTCATGTCTCAGCCTGGCACTTTTCTTTACTTTCAGTTCATGTCTCAGCCTGCCACAGTCCTTCACATTCAGTTCATGCCTCAGCCTGCCACTGTTCTTTACTTTCAGTTCATGTCTCAGCCTGCCACTGTTCTTTACTTTCAGTTCATGTCTCAGCCTGCCACTGTTCTTTACTTTCAGTTCATGTCTCAGCCTGGCACTGTTCTTTACTTTCAGTTCATGTCTCAGCCTGCCACTATTTTCTGGCTCCTCTGAAACTACATTCCATATACACCACGGATTGTGATGGAAGTGCTTTCTTCTATCTGGTATTATTTGGAATCAGGTGACATTCTCTTAAGACAGCCCATCCATGTTATTTGGTTGTCTCTGTATGTAATTTAAGATTGGTCATATGTCAATACCATTACATACGGTTACATTGCTAATTTGTTTCATTAAATCAGCAGATAAATGACATTTTTTTTTAAATGTATGAAATAATACATCAAAGAAATGAAACAAAAGATTGTACTGACTGAATTAAAATAAAAAAAGAAATGAAACAAAGGGCTGTAACTAGTGGTTTAAGACATCAAAGAAGTGAAACAAAGGGATGTAACTAGTGGTTTAAGACATCAAAGAAATGAAACAAAGGGATGTAACTAGTGGTTTAAGACATCAAAGAAGTGAAACAAAGGGATGTAACTAGTGGTTTAAGACATCAAAAAAATAAAACAAAGGGCTGTAACTAGTGGTTTAAGACATCAAAGAAATAAAACAAAGGGCTGTAACTAGTGGTTTAAGACATCAAAGAAGTGAAACAAAGGGATGTAATTAGTGGTTTAAGACATCAAAGAAATGAAACAAAGGGATGTAACTAGTGGTTTAAGACATCAGAGAAATGAAACAAAGGGATGTAACTAGTGGTTTAAGACATCAAAGAAATAAAACAAAGGGATGTAAATAGTGGTTTAAGACATGAAAGAAATGAAAGACAATGTAATATTTAAATGTTTGGCTATACTAACGTTTGTCACAGTGACGACCTCTGTACCCTGCCTGGCACATACACTTTCCACTGAAGCGGTCACAAGTCTTGCTTAGGCTACAGTTGCACTTCGATTCACAATTCAGACCATAGTAGCCAGCATCACAGGCTGAAAATTGTGGATTTAAAAACTGGATACAAAAATAAACATCAACAAGACTAAACAGCAACAAGACTAAACAGCAACAAAAATAAACATCAACAAGACAAAACAGCAAAAAAACAAAACTTACATGTCTATAATCTAATCATCTAATAGTTATCTAACCAACACTCTATGTCAAAAACCATTACAGTCTATAGTCTATGTCAAAAACACTGCAGCAATAATCTATGTCAAAGACCATTGACGTCTATAGTCTATGTCAAAAACACTGCAGCAATAATCTATGTCAAAGACCATTGACGTCTATAGTCTATGTCAAAAAACACTGCAGCAATAATCTATGTCAAAGACCATTGACGTCTATAGTCTATGTCAAAAAACACTGCAGAAATAATTTGTCAGAGACCATTGCAGTCTATAGTCTATGTCAAAAACATTGCAGCCAACATTTATTAGAATATATCATCTGCCTTGGTAATGGCAACCCTAGGATCAGTTAAAAATAAATGTAGTATCCATCAATTCTTTTCAATCAATCAATCAGTCAAAGCCCTTTACTTTTTTTCTTTTTTTTCCTTGGAGCACAGACCACAGACAAGATCTCTCTACCCATCTCTATTCTTGGACATTTTCTCTACTGCTCTCCATTCTAGGCCACAGACAGGATCTCTCTATCCATCTCTATTCTTGGACATTTTCTCTACTTCTCTCCAGTCTAGGCCACATACAAGATCTCTCTACCCATCTCTATTCTTGGACATTTTCTCTACTTCTCTCCAGTCTAGGCCACATACAAGATCTCTCTACCCATCTCTATTCTTGGACATTTTCTCTACTGCTCTCCAGTCTAGGCCACAGAAAAGATCTCTCTACCCATCCCTATTCTTGGACATTTTCTCCCCATCTCTCCAGCTGGGTCTGTCTATGTTCTTAAGGGTTTCCATGACCTCCCTTCTCCATGCACCCGTTGGCTTTCCTGGATTTCTCTTCCCCCTGTGGGTTCCAGGACAGTGCTTGTCTTGCTATGTTGTCATCTAGTTTTATTAGTGTGTGTAACTAATTCATCTCCATGTTCTAATCAGAACTTGTTTGATTGACCCTTCTTCTTTTCTTCCCCAAACATCTTAACATCTGATGGTGCCCATCATCTGATGTAATCACACCTTATGGTGTATATAAAATATGGTGTTTAAATTTATATTCCAATGCCAAATGTCATATTTATGGGTGATATGGCCAGTGCATACAAGGCTTTCTTATTTTTCCACTAAAGCTTATGTTCAGAGGCTGAGTAACCCTTAAGAAAAATAAATGTCACATAATTGAGAACTGAATGAAGAACTACCATATCCCTATAATTAGGAGATAAACCACAAATAATAGGGTCAAGACATCACCGTCCTAAGAGTAAAACAGGAGGGCTGAAAGGGAAACCCTGGAAGACACCAAACTATTGTGCCATTTTCAGCTTTGCAAGCAGGGGTGGTTGTGGATACAATGACATCAACCGTCTATATGTCATATTTTCTACTCTCTCATATGTCATATCCTCCACTCACTCCTATGTCCAATCCTCCACTCACTCCTATGTCTTATCCTCCACTCCTATGTCTTATCTTCCACTCACTCCTCTGTCCTATCTTCCACTCATTCCTATGTCATATCCTCCACTCCTATGTCTTATCCTCCACACCTATGTCTTATCTTCCACTCACTCATCTGTCCTATCTTCCACTCACTCCTATGTCCTATTTTCCCACTCACTCCTATGTCATATCTTCCACTCACTTCTATGTCATATCCTTCACTCACTCCTCTGTCCTATCTTCCACTCACTCCCATGTCATATCCTCCACTCCTATGTCATATCCTCCACTCCTATGTCTTATCTTCCACTCACTCCTCTGTCCTATCTTCCACTCACTCCTATGTCCTATTTTCCCACTCACTCCTATATCTTATTTTCCCCACTCACTCCTATGCCCTATTTTCCACTCACTCCTATGTCCTATTTTACACTCACTCCTATGTCCTATTTTCCCACTCACTCCTATTTTCCCACTCACTCCTATGTCCTATTTTCCCACTCACTCCTATGTCCTATTTTCCCACTCACTCCCATGTCCTATTTTCCCACTCACTCCTATGTCCTATTTTCCCACTCACTCCTATGTCCTATTTTCCCACTCACTCCTATGTTTATTTTCCACTCACTCCTATGTCCTATTTTCCACTCAATCTATGTCCCATCTTCCAATCACTCCTATGTCCTATTTTCCAACTCACTCCTATGTCCTATTTTCCAACTCACTCCTATGTCCTAACTTCCCACTCACTTCGATGTCCTATTTTCCACTCACACGTATGTCCTATTTCCCACTCACTTCTATGTCCTATTTTCCCACTCACTTCTATGTCCTATTTTCCTTCTCCTATGTCCTATTTTCCCAACCACTCCTATGTCCTATTTTCCCAACCACTCCCATGTCCTATTTTCCCAACCACTCCTATGCCCTATTTTCTCACTCACTCCTATGTCCTATTTCCCACTCATTCCTATGTCCTATCTTCCACTCACTCCTATGTCCTATTTCCCACTCACTCCTATGTCCTATCTTCCACTCACTCCTACGTCCTATTTTCTCACTCACTCCTGTGTCCTATCTTTATCGTCTCTCCTGTTCTCCCCTCTTCTTCTTGAAGAACCCCACCCCTGCATTTCTTTCCCCTCCTACCCTATAGGACCCCTCTTTTCATCCACCCTCATGTGACCATTTTTCCACCAAGTTTGGCTTCTTTTTGGCTCTTGAAATCCTACCAGCCCAATAGACTATTTATCATGTGACCAACAGACACATAGTTGCTGGCCATTATTCCTCACAGTCCTTTTGTGATTTGAGACCAGCTTTTCCCTTTCTTGTTTGGCTTAGACTTTGTATTCATATTTGTTGATTTCTACCTGATTAAATCTTTCAGCCGAAATGTCGCAGCTTGTCTCATGTCGCTACTAGTTTAGCTGTTTAATACCATTCTATGTTTATTTTCCTTTACCTCCAATAGGTGAAAACGTCACGCTAGTGGGTAGGGTATTTTGTGGTTTCCCTTCTAGGTTTCAGGCTTACCTCTAGAGATGGCAATGGTCAAGCTATACACTCCGAGAATCTCCGATCTACTTACGTTTCTCACAAGCAGCCCCATGCCACCCTGGCAAACAGTTACAAGCGCCACTGATTGGATGGCAAGATCCCCTCTGCATGCAGAAACACCTGTACATACAGTTCTGACCATACATCCCTTCAGGGCAAGCTGAGGAATACGTGAAGAGAAAATGAAAGTGAATTTAATTTTAATTTGAAGTGTAGCGAGAAACGACAATTCACAAACAGCAGATATAGACTCAAGATGCAACAAAGCTTGTCAAATCATTGGACAGCAATCACCACTATTGTTCAACAAGGAAATAACTGTAGAAGCAAAACTGACTTTCTAAAATACAATCTTCATTCCAACGTTGTGCTACCAATGCCGGACCTGGACCCTAGATACAAGAACAATAAGCAAAATAACCTCTACAGAGATTAAATGTATTAGACGAATGACAGGAAACAGTCTGAGAGATAAGATCATAAATGAAGAAATGAAAATAAAACTATGAACATCCCCCGCCATAGAATATATGAAGAAATAACAGATAAAATGGTTTGGCCACGTGAAAAGGCAGAAATATCAAAACACAACACAACGAGCCTTCAATAAACGTTGCGAGAACACCAGACCCAAAGGCCGACCACGTAAAAGATGGGTCGATGGAATATTAGAAGCACTAGGAAATATAACAGCAGCAGAGGCGAACAGAAGAGCAAAAGACCGCAAATTATATCTCCCCTCGACGCTGAAAGGTAAATGAGGAAGGAAAGAAGAAGACGAAGTAAAGGAAGAATTATGGCAACCCGTGTTTTTAGTGAAAGGTAGTTTTGGTCACCTGTTTAGTTCGGATGTTGACTGACAGGAGAGGGTCTCAGCTGCAATAGCAGACTTTGATCTCTCCCTTGAAGTTCTGTGATTAAGTTTAGTGTTCTGGCTTTGCTTGATATTTAATCCGTGAGTGGCCAGTTTTAGCAATAGATTACTGGTTCATCAACAACCTCAGGTATGCAGATGTCATTGATAGGAGCAAACTGACAAGGTCTACACTATCTGTGAGATAAAATTGTGGCAGAAAGTGAACAAAGAGGCCTGACCGTCAACATCAACAAGACAGAAACTATGGTATTATCCAAGAAAACAATCACACAGAATGTAGAGTAAAACTAAATGGAAAAACCTGAAACAAGTCCATTGATTCAAAGACATGGGATCAATAATAACATGAGATGGCAGATGCGTTGTAGAAATTAGAAGCAGAATAGGACGAGCAAAGACAGGATTCCATCAAAATCTTCTTTATGTAACAAATCATTGTCAATTAATGTTGGAAAACGTGTCCTAAAGTGCTACATCGAACCTGTTCTACAATATGGAGGTGAGTCATGGACGATAAGACAACACAGAGAAAATTAGAGGCAGCTCAGATGTGGTTAATCAGAAGAATACTACGAATTCCGTGGATAGCAAAAATGACAAATGAAGAATGTTTAAAACGAGCTGGATAAACCAGAGATATCGTCATAAGGAAGAGACAACCTATATTTACTGGACATGTCATGCAAAAAGAAGGCATTGAGAATACTATAACAATGGGCAGAATAAAAGAAGGCATTGAGAATACTATAACAATGTGAAGAATAAAAGAAGGCATTGAGAATACTATAACAATGGGCAGAATAAAAGAAGGCATTGAGAATACTATAACAATGGGAAGAATAAAAGAAGGCATTGAGAATACTATAACAATGGGCAGAATAAAAGAAGAGCAGAGGAAACCCACGAGTAAAATTTTGAACAGCTTATCCAGATGGTATAATAAAAGATCACCGACTGAAATGATGACATGTCTGAAGGACATAGAGATGAGGAGGGAGGTGATCGCCTACACCAACCGGCATGGCTCCTGATGATGATTACTGGTTCAACAGTTGTTTTGTTGTTCATTGCTTCTGCTTAAGATCTACATTTCATGTTTTGCGCCTAATGTGTGTGTGGGTGTTTGTCTTTATGTTGTTAATTCCTTTGTAAAATCTGTTTTCATGTGTTGAAATTAGTGTGTGTGTGTGTGTTTGCATTGGAGGTGGTGCTCCTCTTATTTGTGGCTACCTGGGGGATTGATCACGGGAGAAAAGAACAGAGCCACTGTCACGGGAGATAAGAACAGAGCCACTGTCACGGGAGATAAGAACAGAGCCACTGTCACGGGAGAAAAGAACAGAACCACTGTCACGGGAGAAAAAAACAGAGCCACTGTCACAGGAGAAAAAAACAGAGCCACTATCACAGGAAAAAAGAACAGAGCCACTGTCACAGGAGAAAAGAACAGAGCCACTGTCACAGGAGAAAAAAACAGAGCCACTTTCACAGGAGAAAAGAACAGAGCCACTGTCACAGGAGAAAAAAACAGAGCCACTATCACAGGAAAAAAGAACATAGCCACTGTCACAGGAGAAAAGAACAGAGCCACTGTCACATGAGATAAGAACAGAGCCACTATCACGGGAGAAAAGAACAGAGCCACTGTCACAGGAGAAAAGAACAGAGCCACTATCATGGGAGAAAAATAATATCAGATGAAAGATTCACTACAGAAATAAGCAGCAGAATAGCTCAGGTCAAAATGGCATTTCAGAAAATGAAAAACATCTTATGCAACAAATCTATGTCAATAAAATTGAGAAAGAGAGTTCATCGGTGCTATATAGAGCAAATTCTGACTTATGGAAATGAGTCATGGACAGTAGATAAACACATGAAAAGAAGATTAGAGGCCACAGAGATGAGATTTCTCAGAAGAATGTTGAAAGTTCCCTGGACAGCTAAACGAAGACCAACGAGGAGATTCTCAAGAGGCCAACACAAAAAGGCAGCTCCTTAAAAAAACATCAGAAAGGAACAATCAACATTTTTCGAGCACATCATGAGAAGAGGAACGTTGGAATGCTTTGTTATAACTGGCAAAATACAGGGAAAGAGAGATCGCGGACGACAAAGAGAGAAGATACTGAATAGTTTTGTGTTGAGGCATGTTAATCAGTCTAAGATAGAACCGATACGATCCAATGTGGACAGACAATTGTGGAAGGACGTGATCGCCTTCAGTATGGCACATGATGATGATGACATAATGGAAATGCCAATGTTAAATAACAGAAACACACATACACACAAATAAAAACACCCACACTGGTCACATTTAGCAGATGTCCACCCAGGTCGGCACAAACAAGCTCCGGTGACAGTGTCACAGAGAGCCCCATTGAAACAGTCGCAGGGGTTCTTGCACTCCTGACCCCAGTATCCCTTTGGGCAACTCTGGTCACATGACTTTCCCATACTGCCCGGGGCACAGTGGCACTCTCCAGAGACATGGTCACAGCTGTAGAGCACAAACCAAAGTTGGGTGATGATACAGTCTTAATCGCTAAAAGTAAACATGAGTTACAGGAAATATTAGACATTATAGTGAAGTAAAACAAAAATAAAGTAGCCTTAATAGCAAAAAGACAGAAGTAATGGTAGCAACAAAGAAAAAGGCATCACCATAATGTAAAATAAAGACAAGTGGAACAATATTAAAACAGGTAAATGAATTTAAATATGTGGGAACAATGTTAACCTCAGATGGTAGATGTACAACAAAGGTGAGATGCAGAATGGCTCAGACAAAAAAAAAGCTTTCCAAAAAATGAGGAAGACACTGTGCAATCCATTTTTGACAATGGAAATAAGAAAAAGAGTTCTTAAATGTTATGTAGAACCACTCTTAACATATGGATGTGAATCATGGACAATAGGGCAACAGACAAGAAAATCACTGGAGGCTGTCGAAATGTGGTTTTACAGAAGAATGTTGAGAATACCTCGGACAGATAAGAAGAGTAATGAAAACGTTCTGAGAGAGGTCAAAGCAAAAAGAGAACTAATTTCCAATATTAGGAAGAAACAATCATCATTTGTTGGCCATGTAATGAGAAGGGAACATCTGGAATATATTGTAACAACTGAGAAAATTGAGGGACGAAGATAGAAAATGGTTTGGCAGAACGTCAACAACAGAAATGATAAATAACTGTCGAGATCGAAAGTTATGGAGAGACATGATCACCTACGTCAGGAGGCACGGTACTTGATGATGATAAGGCTGCTGTGTCTTTTAATATGACCCAAAAATCTCATTTGTTTTGGTTGAATTATGTTTAGTAGTTCTCTTTTCCAAGACTAACATGGACAAGTAACATCAAAAGATGGACAAGTCAATCTATGACAGCCTGCACTATCAAAGCAAGAGACAGAGTAGAATGGCGATCCATGGTAGCCAACCTTCGTTGCGGAGAAGGCAATCAATGATGATGATGATGAGTTCTCTTTTATTTTTACTTGTTTTAAGACTTCATCGCTTGTTGTATTTTCTTTTCATCCAATTATTCCTATTTTTCCATAAATTCACGCAAAACGTTGCACTGTGTTCTGCGCCAGTGGCCAAGTGCATCCGATTTCAGCCAGAATTTTATTCAGGTTTGCTTTCCTTAGCCTTCTATTGTCCCCAATCTTCCTGCAAGGCAGTAGATTGTCTTTTCTGTAGGGGGGTTCTGCCCTTAGATGGTCGGCACTCTCAGGTTTGCGAGCACCATCTGCCCGAGTCACTAGAGGTGACTAACACTGACATGCACACACCGATATGAGGCATGACTAACATTGACACACACCAAGATATGAGATATGACTAACATAGACACACACACACTAAGACATGAGATGTGACTAACACAGACACACTCTAAAATATGAGATATGACTAACACAGATACAAACACTAAGATATGAGATATTACTAAACACAGTCATGCACACACAAAGATATGAGGCATGGCTAACATATTCTGTTCTATTTTCTTGTACAGTGTCCATGTTTCTGCACCATACAGGAACGATGTGAAGATGTAACATTTTGCTATTCTTAGTTTTAGCCCTGGTGTTATTTGTTTAGATGTTAGTATATTTTTAATGGCATTAAAATTACTTTTTGCCATTCCTAATCTTTTGTTTATTTTAGTTTTACATTTCCCATCACCGGTTATAGTATGTCCAAGGTAGTTGTAATTATGAACTGTCCCCATGTCTATTCCTTCAACTTCGATATCCACTTGTACGTTTTGAGTATTATTTTTTTTTATAATCATAGTTTTAGTCTTTTTTTATATTCATATCTAATGTATCGGGTAAACGGGGTAAAGATCTGCCCTACCTAAGGTGGAGTAAGACGTCTCCTTTCCTCCGCTAGTCTTCGGGACACCCCTGGGCAAGGTGGAGATCCCGTTTAGCCCCCCTATCAGGGTTATGTGAAGCCATTGGAGCAGGTGGTGGATGGTGTTGTGGAAGCAGTACAAGTAGTGCCGGTTATGGTCCCCACACCGCGATGGCAGACAGAGGATCTCATGTATAGAGACAATGGCTGACATCTCCGACTAGTACAGTCACTGCCAAGAAGGAAAGGAATGGCAAACTACTTCTTATACTGCCTAGTATAATTATGCCAAAAACACAAAAAGGGAGCTCCTAAAATACATCAGAAAGAAACAATCGACATTTTTCTGGCACATCATGAGAAGAGAAACGTTGGAATACTTGGTTACAACAGGCAACATACAAGAAAAAGAGAGATCGCGGACGACAAAGAGAGATATTACTAGATAGCTTGGTGTCATGACATGGCAAAAAGTCAACAACAGAACTGATACGGTGCACTATAGATAGAAGATTGTGGAATGACATGATCGCCTACGCCAACAGGTATGGCACATGATGATGATCTAATTCATATGTTTTTCCTGTCATGTTTATTTAATAGTGTTACTTCAAACTTGGACTTGGTTCAAACTGTCCTACCGCTGCTCTAATACTAGGTCTACAGGTTCGGCTGTCATCGTTGTCACTTACCTGGCATTTCCTTTGCATTCACACACGCCCTGACACTTCAAACCATAGAAACCTTTAAGGCAAGGCTTTTCGCAGTGCTTGCCCCTCCATCCTGGAGCACACAGGCAGGCACCGCTGGCAGCATCACAGGTGGCTCCGTTCTGACATTGGCAAGTCTTCTGGCATCCAGAGCCAAAGAAACCATCAGGGCATTCTGAGAGACAATCAACTCGAGAATATACAAATAGATCACATCAGGACATTCTGTGAGACAATCATTTCGAGATTATACAAATAAGTCACATCAGGACATTCTGTGAGACAATCATCTTGAGATTATCAAATACGTCACATCAGGACATTCTGTGAGACAATCATCTCGAGATTATACAAATAGATCACATCAGGACATTCTGTGAGACAATCATCTCGAGATTATACAAATAGATCACATCAGGGCATTCTGTGAGACAATCATCTCGAGATTATACAAATAGATCACATCAGGGCATTCTGTGAGACAATCATCTCGAGATTATACAAATAGATTACATCAGGGCATTCTGTTAGACAATCATCTCGAGATAATATTTCCTTACTTATCTGTTTAACTACGTTGTGTTTAGTTTATTGCCTTACATATCTGTTTAACCATGTTGTGTTTAGTTTTTTTTCCTTACTTATCTGTTTAACTATGCCGTGTTTAGTTTATTTCCTTAAATCATGTCTCTCATATCTTTATGTGTGTATGTGTTTAGTCATATCTCATATCTTAGTATGTATCTGTGTTAGTCATGTGTCATATATTTGTGTGTGCATGTTTGGGTTAGTGCTATCTCATATCTTTGTGTGCATGTTTATGTTAGTAATATCTCATATCTTTGTGTGTGCATGTCTGTGTCTGTCACATCACATATCCTTGTGTGTGCATGGTTATGTTAGTCACATCTCATATCTTGTGTGTGCATGCCTATGTTGGTCATATCTCATATCTTTGTGTGCATGTCTATGTTAGGCATGTGTCATATCTTTGTGTGTGCTTGTCTATGTCAGTCATATCTCATATCTTTATGTGCATGTTTATGTTAGTCATGTGTCATATATCTTGATGTGTGTCAGTGTTAATCATGCCTCGTATCGCTGTGTGCATGTCTGTGTTAGTCACATCTCACATTTTTGTGTGTGCATGTCTGTGTTAGTCACCTCTAGTGACTCGGACAGATGGTGCTCGTCAACCTGGGAGGGCCGACCATCTAAGGGCAGAATCCCCCTACAGAAAAGATCATCTGCTGCCTTGCAGGAAGATTGGGGACAATCAAAGGCTAAGGAATGCAAAACCTGAATAAAATGCTGGCTGAAATCGGATGCACTGGGCCACTGGCGCAGAACACAGTGCAACGTTTTAATGGGTGTTCACTCAGAGTGGATCTGGCAGACTCTAATTGTGATGTTCTGTCTGTGGGGGGTGATCAAAACACTTAACCTGACAGCTGACTTCATGTCAGAGTCTGGAATCCTACTCTGATTGAGTCCTGATCGCAGAGAGAGAGAGAGAGAGAGAGAGAGAGAGAGAGAGACTATGTTTTGTTTAGTTTATTTCCTTATTTATCTATTTAACTATGTTGTGTTTAGTTTATTTCCTTACTTATCTGTTTGACTATGTTGTGATTAGTTTATTTCCTTACTTATCTGTTTAACTATGTTGTGTTTAGTTTATTTCCTTACTTATCTGTTTAATTATGTTGTGTTTAGTTTATTTCCTTACGTATCTGTTTAACTATGTGGTGTTTAGTTTATTTCCTTACTTATCTGTTAGTGTGTGTGTGTGTGTATATATATATATATATATATATATATATATATGTTGTTTACTTTTAATCGAGAAGGCTCTCAGGAATGTCTGCATCTTAGTTTTGGTCTGCCCACAAGTCACACTCCTTCTACAAGTTCTCCATTCTATATTTTTGGGAAATGTAGTTGTTGTCCATTCCTCTAACTTGTCTTTAGTCTTTGGCTTCTAAGTGTTTTGTCCATTCCTCTAACTTGTCTTTAGTCTTTGGCTTCTAAGTGTTTTGTCCATTCCTCTAACTTGTCTTTAGTCTTCGACTTCTGAGTGTTTTGTCCATTTCTCTAACTTATCTTTAGTCTTCGACTTCTAAGTGTTTTGTCCATTTCTCTAACTTATCTTTAGTCTTCGACTTCTGAGTGTTTTGTCCATTTCTCTAACTTATCTTTAGTCTTCGACTTCTGAGTGTTTTGTCCATTTCTCTAACTTATCTTTAGTCTTCGACTTCTGAGTGTTTTGTCCATTTCTCTAACTTATCTTTAATCCCTTTAGTCTTTTGCCTCCTCAGCGTTGGTCTGCAAAATGTCCTCGTTCACTCCCCATAAGCAGCACTAGTCCTCATCAAGGAATCAACAATAATGTCAACTTTCACACAGATTATGCTTATAAAGGAATATTAGATGTAGGACCTACTTGATTGATTCTGGATCTGCCTGAGCTCCTGTGCAACCAAATCATTATCTTGTTTAGCAACTGAGACTGAAATGGTTGACACTGAGGTGTTCTCAAACTGTACAGCCGGGATCTCCGTTGTCGCCGTCACTTCATTCTTTGCCTCAAGTTCAAGAGCTGGCAAAAATAAGAGCAGCAAAAATAAGAGCTGTAAAAATAAGAGCTGCAAAATAAGAGCTGCAAATAGAAGAGCAGCAAGAATAAGAACTGGCAAAATTAAGAGCTGCAAAAATAAGAGCAGCAAAATTAAGAACAGCAAAAATAAGAGCTGCAAAAATAAGAGCAACAAAAATAAGATCTCCAAAAATAAGAGCAGCAAAAATAAGAGCAGCAAAATTCAGAGCAATAAACATAAGAGCAACAAAAATAATAGCAGCAAAAATAATAGCTGCAAAAATAAGAGCAGCATAAATAAGAGCAGCAAAAATAATAGCTGCAAAAAAAGCAGCAAAAATAAGAGCAGCAAGAATAATAGCTGCAAAAATAAGAGCAGCAAGAATAAGAGCAGCAAAAATAATAGCTGCAAAAATAAGAGCAGCAAGAATAATAGCTGCAAAAATAATAGCTGCAAAAATAAGAGCAGCAAAAATAAGAGCAGCAAAAATAAGAGCTGCAAAAATAAGAGCTGAAAAACTAAGAGCAGCAAATTAAGAGCTGCAAAATTAAGAGCTGCAAAATTAAGAGCCGTAAAAGTAAGAGTAGCAAAAATAATAGCTGGAATAATAAGAAGAGCAAAATACGAGCTGCAAAAATAAAACAGGCAAAAAAGAGCAGTAAAAATCGTATTGAATTAATTAAGATTTCACTTTCTGATATGAAACAGAAGTAAAAATGTGATAAAACAGGTAAAATATGATTTATGAGTTTAGTTTATTCAACAGCTCAACAACTTTATAGTGCTCAGATTATCTCAATAGCATGTTCTCCAGTATAAAGCATACCCGCCACACACTAGAAAAAAGCACTGAAGATGGCTTCAGTTCAGACACACGAACTACGTTAACCAGCGAAGACTTAGATGTTAGCCTCCTTAGTTGCCTCTTGTGACAAGCATGGCAGGTGTCAGTAGCTCTATTCTTCTCTCTCCTTACACATAGCTGGTGCCAGTAGCTCCATTCTTCTCTCCCCTTACACATGGCAGGTGCCAGTAGCTCCATTCTTCTCTCCCCTTACACATGGCAGGTGCCAGTAGCTCTATTCTTCTCTCCCCTTACACATGGCAGGTGCCAGTAGCTCTATTCCTCTCTCCTCTTACACATGGCAGGTGCCAGTAGCTCTATTCTTCTCTTCCCTGGCACATGGTCATGTAGCTCTATTCTTCTCTCCCCTTACACATGGCAGGTGCCAGTAGCTCTATTCTTCTCTCCCCTTACACATGTCAGGTGCCAGTAGCTCTATTCTTCTCTCCCCTTACACATGGCAGGTGCCAGTAGCTCTATTTTTCTCTCCCCTCAAACATGGCAGGTGCCTGTAGCTCTATTCTTCTCTCTCCTCACACATGGCAGGTGACAGTAGCTCTATTCTTCTACCCTCTCAAACATGGCAGGTGCCAGTAGCTCTATTCTTCTCTTCTCCCACACATGGCTGGTGCCAGTAGCTCTATTCTTCTCTCCCCTTACACATGGCAGGTGCCAGTAGCTCTATTTTTCTCTCCCCTCAAACATGGCAGGTGCCAGTAGCTCTATTCCTCTCTCCCCTTACACATGGCAGGTGCCAGTAGCTCTATTCCTCTCTCCCCTTACACATGGCAGATGCCAGTAGCTCTATTCTTCTCTTCCCTGACACATGGCCATGTAGCTCTATTCTTCTCTCCCCTTACACATGGCAGGTGCCAGTAGCTCTATTCTTCTCTTCCCTTACACATGTCAGGTGCTAGTAGCTCTATTCTTCTCTCCCCCCACACATGGCTGGTGACAGTAGCTCTATTCTTCTCTCCCCTCACACATGGCAGATGACAGAAGCTCTATTCGTCTCTCCCCTCAAACATGGCAGATGACAGTAGCTCTATTCATCTCTCCCCTCACACATGACAGGTAACGGTAGCTCTATTCTTCTCTCCTCTCACACATGACATTTGACAATGGCTCTATTCTTTTCTTCCCTCACACATGACAAGTGACAGTAACTCTATTCTTCTCTCCCCTTACACATGACAAGTGACAGTAACTCTATTCTTCTCTCCCCTCACACATGACAAGTGACGGTAACTCTACTCTTCTCTTCCCTCACACATGACCAGTGACCGTAACTCTACTCTTCTCTCCCCTCACACATGACAAGTGACCGTAACTCTATTCTTCTTTCCCCTCAAACATGACAAGTGACGATAACTCTATTCTTCTCTCCCTTCACACATGACAAGTGACCGTAACTCTATTCTTCTCTCCCCTCAAACATGACAAGTAACGATAACTCTACTCTTCTCACCCCTCACACATGACAAGTGACGGTAACTCTACTCTTCTCTCCCCTCAAACATGACAAGGGACGATAACTCTATTCTTCTCTCCTCTCACACATGACAAGTGACGATAACTCTATTCTTCTCTCCCCTCACATATGGCAAGTGACCGTAACTCTATTCTTCTCTCCCCTCAAACATGACAAGTAACAATAACTCTACTCTTCTCTCCCCTCACACATGACAAGTGACGGTAACTCTATTCTTCTCTCCCCTCAAACATGACAAGTAACGATAACTCTACTCTTCTCTCCCCTCAAACATGACAAGTGACGGTAACTCTATTCTTCTCTCCCCTCAAACATGATAAGTAACGATAACTCTATTCTTCTCTCCCCTCAAACATGACAAGTAACGATAACTCTATTTTTCTCTCCCCTCAAACATGACAAGTGACGGTAACTGTATTCTTCTCTCCCCTCACACATGACAAGTGACCGTAACTGTATTCTTCTCTCCCCTCACACATGACAAGTGACCGTAACTCTATTCTTCTCTCCCCTCACACATGACAAGTGACCGTAACTCTATTCTTCTCTCCCCTCACACATGACAAGTGACGATAACTCTACTCTTCTCTCCCCTCACACATGACAAGTGACGGTAACTGTATTCTTCTCTCCCCTCACACATGACAAGTGACGATAACTCTACTCTTCTCTCCCCTCACACATGACAAGTGACGGTAACTCTATTCTTCTCTCCCCTCACACATGACAAGGGACGATAACTCTACTCTTCTCTCCCCTCACACATGACAAGTGACCGTAACTCTATTCTTCTCTCCCCTTACACATGACAAGTGACGGTATCTCTACTCTTCTCTCCCCTCACACATGACAAGTGACGGTAACTCTACTCTTCTCTCCCCTCAAACATGACAAGTGACGATAACTCTACTCTTCTCTCCCCTCAAACACGACAAGTGACGATAACTCTACTCGTCTCTCCCCTCAACATGACAAGTGACGATAACTCTACTCGTCTCTCCCCTCACACATGACAAGTGACGGTAACTCTACTCTTCTCTCCCTTCACACATGACAAGTGACGATAACTCTACTCTTCTCTCCCCTCACACATGACAAGTGACGGTAACTCTACTCTTCTCTCCCCTCACACATGACAAGTGACGATAACTCTACTCTTCTCTCCCCTCACACACGACAAGTGACGGTAACTCTACTCTTCTCTCCCCTCACACACGACAAGTGACGGTAACTCTACTCTTCTCTCCCCTCACACACGACAAGTGACGGTAACTCTACTCTTCTCTCCCCTCACACACGACAAGTGACGGTAACTCTACTCTTCTCTCTCCTGAACGTTGCCTCGGAAGCTACACGAGTATGACATAAGAGGAAACATCTTCTCATTAAAATTGGATGCAGGAAGTGATACAGAAGTAAACATATACAACTTTTACAACTTCATTCACAAGAAAAAAACATAAAGTGTAGAACTCTGAAAGAGGAACAAAGAAAACACTGAAAGAGTTAACATCTGACGTAAAGGTGACAATCTCCTCATTCTATCTAGATTATCCCAAAACAGCTACTCTGAAGATTTCTCTGTCCTGCACAATATGTCCAGCGTCTGCAGTAGTCAAACCCAGCTCATCTGTGAAATCTTGAACCTCTCTTCATCTAAGTTTCTCTCTCTCCCTCTTTTACCTGGAACTATTCCCTCCATGATTATATTCTCTAGTCAATATGTCGTTGTACGTGGTACAAATATTTTAATTTTCTTATTTTGATGTTCTTGCTCTTTATCAACAAGTTTTCTAGAATTTAAATTTCTTGCAGAATTGGCAAGTTTGTTCTTTTCTCCATCTATGCTTTCCTGTGTAAACCTTGCATTCAAACCTATTGATATTTTTTTTAATCAGCAGATCTGTCAATTGTCCATGCTTCTCTGCTATATGTTGCTATGTGAAAAATACAGGCTCGTAAAGATCTAAGTTTTATTGCAATTATGAGGGCCTTGCTACTTGTTGTGCAGTTTTTGTCATTTATTTCCATCTATACTCATACTTTTTTTGATCTCCTTGACAGTGCTTTCACCGTTTGTTATCAATGAGCCAAGATATCTGAAACTGCCTACTCTTTCTAATATCTTGTCCATGAATACATATATCAGTTCTGATATCAGTTTCTGTTGCATTGAAATAGATGTGTTTTTCCCCATTATTTACACTTGGACACATGTTATCAGTTTTCCGAAAGTCACTTCAGGTGCAGTGGAAACTCTAACTACTCTCTCTCTCTCTCTCTCTCTCTCTCTCTCTCTCTCTCTCCTCGCTCCACACTTTCTTGTACCAGTTCGGGTGTCGAGGAATATACAAAGGTCTGGTTCTCTCCCTTTTGGCGGCTTCACGCATTGTCAATTGATGTTGTTGTAGCGTTTCTTTAATGTTTTTTTGCCCACATTTTACTCTGGGACATTCTTAGATATTCTTTCTAGTTGGACAAACCAGTTTATTTGTTGTTTCTATATGTAGCTTCTGTATGTAGCTTATATATGTAGCTTCTATATATGGCCCAGGAAAAACCAGCTTTCCAAAAAATGAGGAAGATACTATGCAATCATTTTTTGACAATAGAAACAGGAAAAAGAGTTCTTAAATGTTATGTAGAGCCAGTCTTAACATATGGATGTGAATCATGGACAATAGGACAACTGACAAGAAATCCACCGTAGGCTGTAGAAATGTGGTTTTACAGAACAATGTTGAGAATACCATGGACAGATAAGAAGAGTAATGAAAACATTCTGAAAGAAGCCAAAGCAAAAAGAGAGCTAATTTCTAATATTAGGAAGAAACAATCATAATTGTTTTGCCATGTAATGAGAAGAGAACAGCTGGAATATATCGTAACAACTGGGAAAATTGAGGGACGAAGAGATAGAAGGAAGCAAAGAGAAAAGATACAAGACAGCTTAAGAGAATGGCTTGGCAGAAGGTCAACAACGGAAATGATAAATAACAGTTGTGATCGAAAGTTGTGGAGAGACATGATCACCTACGCCAGCAGGTCCGGTACTTGATGATGATGATATGTAGCTTATGATTGGTTCAATGCCTACTCTTTCTCTTATAATATAATTTCTGATTCTGTCTTTTCTGGTCACTCCAAGCGATTTTCTCAGACATCTCATCTCTGTCGTGACAAGCTTTCTTTTATGTTTAGAGATAAGTGGCCATGTATATCATTGGTAGCTATCATTCATGTATTTCATTGTATATGTTTACTTCTGTCTCACTTCCTGCATCCAATTTTCTATATCACTTCCTGCATCCAATTCATGTGGGAAGAGCACAGGACATCGACAAACACAGATCCACGTCACTTCTTCGGATGATGGAAATGGGAGTTAAGATGGGCACAGCCAGAAATGAGAAACTTAGTGGCCGTGTAAGAAGACTTATCAACCAACATAGAACTGGAGTCGTCAGTCGCTTGGCATTTCGAGACTTGCTGAGGAGGGAATCTAAGCACCTACGGACAAGTTCGGAGTGCAATGATGATGACCCGCAAATAACTCAATAACTCAATCATTGGTAGTACAATGTTGGAATGAATATACTCTGTATAAGATGTTTCTTAGTGATAATAGGTATTGATTTGTGTTGAAGTATAGGAGATAGCTGTCCCAACATTTAGTTTGTCTTGTTGTATCGGATGTCTATTTCTTTGTCGATTCTACCATCTTCAAAGAATGTTGTTCCCAAATATATAAATGTTGTTTCTTGTTTTATAACTTTATGTTATATAGCTAAGTTTCATGTTTTCTTTTGTCTCATTACATTCTACAACCATACGTTATTCTCCAATCACACTCTACAACCCTCAGTTAAAGGTAAAGGTAAAATACGAGATTTGAACCGGCGTCTTAGCACGCGAGTTTCCAACCATATGTGCTCGGCCGCCTATCCAGAAGTGTTCGAATATTTCTGTATAATGTAGTCTCAAGCATCGAATCTCAGATGCGAAGCGACATTCCTCACCTTCCCAGGGTAATACCCTGGTACCCATTTCTGCCAACGGCTGGGTCGACCGTGGGGGTATTTTTTTTTTCCAACCACGAGTACAATTCACACTGCTCCCAGCGGGAATCGAACACGGGTTGTCCGAACGTCCCTAGTCCAGTTGGGTGGTTGTCCCAACTAGGCTACCGAGGCCCCCTCAGTTATTCTCCCATCACATTCTACACCCCTCAGTTATTCTCCCATCACATTCTACACCCCTCAGTTATTCTCCCATCACATTCTACACCCTCAGTTATTCTCCCATCACATTCTACACCCCTCAGTTATTCTCCCATCACATTCTACACCCCTCAGTTATTCTCCCATCACATTCTACACCCCTCAGTTATTCTCCCATCACATTCTACACCCCTCAGTTATTCTCCCATCACATTCTACACCCCTCAGTTATTCTCCCATCACATTCTACAACCCTCAGTTATTCTCCCATCACATTCTACACCCCTCAGTTATTCCCCCATCACATTCTACACCCCTCAGTTATTCCCCCATCACATTCTACACCCTCAGTTATTCCCCCATCACATTCTACACCCCTCAGTTATTCTCCCATCACATTCTACACCCCTCAGTTATTCCCCCATCACATTCTACAACCCTCAGTTATTCTCCCATCACATTCTACACCCCTCAGTTATTCCCCCATCACATTCTACACCCCTCAGTTATTCTCCCATCACATTCTACACCCCTCAGTTATTCCCCCATCACATTCTACAACCCTCAGTTATTCTCCCATCACATTCTACAACCCTCAGTTATTCTCCCATCACATTCTACACCCCTCAGTTATTCCCCCATCACATTCTACAACCCTCAGTTATTCTCCCATCACATTCTACAACCCTCAGTTATTCTCCCATCACATTCTACAACCCTCAGTTATTCTCCCATCACATTCTACAACCCTCAGTTATTCCCCCATCACATTCTACAACCCTCAGTTATTCTCCCATCACATTCTACACCCCTCAGTTATTCCCCCATCACATTCTACAACCCTCAGTTATTCTCCCATCACATTCTACAACCCTCAGTTATTCTCCCATCACATTCTACAACCCTCAGTTATTCTCCCATCACATTCTACAACCCTCAGTTATTCTCCCATCACATTCTACACCCCTCAGTTATTCCCCCATCACATTCTACAACCCTCAGTTATTCTCCCATCACATTCTACAACCCTCAGTTATTCTCCCATCACATTCTACAACCCTCAGTTATTCTCCCATCACATTCTACAACCCTCAGTTATTCTCCCATCACATTCTACACCCCTCAGTTATTCTCCCGCAAACATGAAAGATTACATTTAAATATTATGAAATGTTGACCATCAAAAAGAAAGGAAACAAAAAGAGATTAAATAAAGTACCCAGGCAAGTGCTCTAACCACAAGCCACAAAGTCCTCAAGAACAGTTCCTTCTTCTTCTTCTACCTTTTTAGCTCCCAGTGGAGCATAAGTCTTCAACAAACACTTTCCAAGTCGTTCTGTCTTTTGCCATTCTTTTAAGATCATTCCATGTCTTCCCCATCATCTTCATCTCTGCTTCCATCTGTCTTCTCCAAGAATTCCTTGGTCTTCCTCTTTGTCTTTTCTCCTGGGGATTCCAAAAAAGGGCCTGTTGTGTAATACTCTGAGTTGGCTTCCGTAGTGTGTGTCCTATCCAGTGCCATCGTCTTCGCAGTATCTCTTTATCCACTGGTGTTTGACTGGTACCTTTCCATAATTCTATGTTAGTGATTTTGTCCTGCCATATCCATCCTTTTATTCTGCGTAAGCATCCATTAATGAAAGTCTGTATCTTCGTGATTGTCAATTTTGTTGTTTTCCATGTTTCACAGCCATATAATAGGACCGCCTTAACATTTGAGTTGAACATTTTTATTTTTGTATTTAACCTAATTTCTTTGGATTTCCATATGTTTCCCAGTGCAATGAAAGTTCCTCTTGCTTTTGATATCCTTATTTTGGTATCATTTTCTCTTCCTCCCTCTTTATCTATATTACTGCCCAGATATATATAAGATTGTACGTCTAGTAGAGGTATTTCTCCTAGTTTTATTTGGTTATTGCCAACTGCATTAATTCTCATAATGTTGGTCTTATCTCTAATAATCTTCAGTCCCAGCTGTTGTGATCTCTCATCAAGTATGCTCATTTTATCCTTCATCTGTTGATGGCTGTGTGATAGGAGAGCTATGTCATCAGCAAAGTCTAAATCATCAAGTATGCTCATTTTATCCTTCATCTGTTGATGGATGTGTGATAGGAGAGACAGTTTAGCTCACCAATATTCTATATCACTTACCTTCACAAGATTTGCCATCCATCTGCAGCTGGTGCCCCGTCCTGCAGGAACACAGGGGGCCATCTTTATCATTCTGACACTTGTGAGCACAGCCTCCATTGTTATCAGAGCAGAAGTCAATTGTCACCTTCTTAAGAACTGGTCACAGAAATGTCACAGACAAATTAGTCTTTAGAAAACAAGTGAGATAAATGATTTCATTATTCTAATATTAAACGTGTTTAGCCTGTATTCTCTGTACATCATCAATTAAATCCATATAACTTTGAGGATAGGTATTCTCATAGCTTTTACAGCAACATCAATTGTATACTTTAATACAACAATTAGCTATAATCAACTCACGTTCTACAATCATCAATTATACTCTCAACACATTCTACAATCATCAGCTATACTCTCTACACATTCTACAACCATCAGTTATACCCTCATCACATTCTACAATCGTCAGTTATACCCTCATCACATTCTACAACCATCAGTTATACTCTCATCACATTCTACAATCGTCAGTTATACCCTCATCACATTCTACAACCATCAGTTATACTCTCATCACATTCTACAACCATCAGTTATAACCTCATCACATTCTACAACCATCAGTTATAATCTCATCACATTCTACAACCATCAGTTATAACCTCATCACATTCTACAACCATCAGTTATACTCTCATCACATTCTACAACCATCAGTTATACTCTCATCACATTCAACAACAATCATTTATACCCTCATCACATTATACAACAATCAGTTATACCCTCATCACATTCAACAACAATCAGTTATACCCTCATCACATTCTACAACCATCAGTGATACTCTCATCACATTCTACAACAATCAGTTATACCCTCATCACATTCAACAACAATCAGTTATACCCTCATCACATTCTACAACCATCAGTCATACTCTCATCACATTCTACAACCATCAGTTATACCCTCATCACATTCAACAACAATCAGTTATACCCTCATCACATTCTACAACAATCAGTTATACCCTCATCACATTCAACAACAATCAGTTATACCCTCATCACATTCTACAACCATCAGTCATACTCTCATCACATTCTACAACCATCAGTTATACCCTCATCACATTCAACAACAATCAGTTATACCCTCATCACATTCTACAACCATCAGTCATACTCTCATCACATTCTACAACTATCAGTTATACCCTCATCACATTCTACAACCATCAGTCATACTCTCATCACATTCTACAGCAATCATGTACTCCCCCAAACACCACAAACATGAAAGATTACATCTAAATATATCAAATGTTGACCATCACAAAGAAAGGAAACAAAAAGAGATTAAATAAAGTACCCAGGCAAGTGCACTAACCACAAGCCACAAAGCCCTCAAAGAACAGTTTCTTCTACTTCTGTCTTTGAACTTCCTGTGGAGCATAGGTCTTCAACAAACACTTTCCAAGCCGTTCTGTTTCTTGCCATTCTTTTAGGATCATTCCATGTCCACCCCATCTTCTTCATCTCTGCTTCCATCTGCCTTCTCCAAGAATATTTTGGTCTTCCCTTTTGTCTTTTTCGCTGTGGATTCCAAAAAGGGCCTGTTGTGTAATACTCTCAGTTGGCTTCCGCAGTGTGTGTCCTATCCAGCGCCATCGTCTTCGCTGTATCTCATTATCCACTGGTATTTGACTGGTACATTTCCATAATTCTATGTTAGTGATTTTGTCCTGCAATTTCCTTCCTTTTATTCTGCACAAGTATTCATTAATGAAAGTCTGTATTTTCATGATTGTCATTTTTGTTGTTCTCCATGTTTCGCAGCCATATAATAGGACTAACTTAACATTGGTGTTGAAAATTTCCATGTTTGTGAAGTATTTTTTCTGCTTATGTCTGTGCAGTACAGGATAACCAGTCCAATGTCCAACCCTCCTTAGTCGCCTCTTACGAACATGCATGGTGGGGATCAGCGCCACATTTCTTTACTCCCTTTTCAAGCTCCGGCAGAGTACGTGTGAAGGACAGTTTAACTAACCAATATTCTAGCTCACTCACAATCACAAGATTTGCCATCCATCTGCAGCTGGTGCCCCGTCCTACAGGAACACAGGGGACCATCTTTATCATTCTGACACTTGTGAGCACAGCCTCCATTGTTATCCGAGCAGAAGTTACTTGTTACCTTCATAAGAGCTAGAGAAGGAAATGTCACAGACAAAATAGTTTTTAGAAAACAAGTGAGATAAATGCTTTCATTATTCTAACCCTTAAAAGTATATGTTCACATTATCTGTACATTAAGACCTTCAATTAAACTCAGATAGCATTTAGTATTAGCATTACTTTACAACATCAATTGTTCTCTCACAATATTCTACAACCATTAGTTTTACCTACCTGACGTTTTACAACCATTAGTTATACCTACCTAACGTTTTACAACCATTAGTTATACCTACCTGACGTTTTACAACCATTAGTTATACCTACCTAACTTTTTGCAACCATTAGTTATACCTACCTGACGTTTTACAACCATTAGTTATACCTACCTAACGTTTTACAACCATTAGTTAGACCTACCTGACGTTTTACAACCATTAGTTATACCTACCTAACGTTTTACAACCATTAGTTATACCTACCTGACGTTTTACAACCATTAGTTATATACCTACCTGACGTTTTACAACCATTAGTTAAACTCTCCTAACATTTTACAACCATTAGTTATACTCTCCTAACATTTTACAACCATTAGTTATACCTACCTAACGTTTTACAACCATTAGTTAAACTCTCCTAACATTTTACAACCATTAGTTACATTCTCCTAACATTTTACAACCATTAGTTCTACTCTCCTAACATTCTACAACAATTAGTTATACTCTCCTAACATTTTACAACCATTAGTTATATTCTCCTAACATTTTACAACAATTAGTTATACTCTCCTAACATTCTACAACCATTAGTTACATTCTCCTAACATTTTACAATCATTAGTTATACTCTCCTAACATTCTACAACAATTAGTTACATTCTCCTAACATTCTACAACCATTAGTTACATTCTCCTAACATTCTACAACCATTAGTTACAGTCTCCTAACATTCTACAACAATTAGTGACATTCTCCTAACATTCTACATTCATTAGTTACAGTCTCCTATCATTTACAACCATTAGTTATACTCTCCTAACATTTACAACCATTAGTTATACTCTCCTAACATTTACAACCATTAGTTATATTCTCCTAACATTCTACAACCATTAGTTATACTCTCCTAACATTTACAACCATTAGTTATATTCTCCTAACATTTACAACCATTAGTTATACTCTCCTAACATTTACAACAATTAGTTATATTCTCCTAACATTCTACAGCCATTAGTTATACTCTCCTAACATTTACAACCATTAGTTATATTCTCCTAACATTCTGCAACCATTAGTTATACTCTCCTAACATTTACAACCATTAGTTATACTCTCCTAACATTTACAACCATTAGTTATATTCTCAGCAATCGGGTGTACTTTCCTAACAACGCAAACATCAAAGACAACACTTAAATAAACTGAATGTTGTAACACGATACCCACCTCCACAAACATCAAAGACAACACTTTAATAAACTGAATATTGTAACAAGATACCCACGTTTGCAGGATTTGCCATCAGCCTGAAGGTTATATCCTTTCTTGCAGGAGCAGACAACTTCGTCATTGACAGCCTTGCAAGTGTGGGCACAGCCACCTTTGTCGATGGTGCATGGGTCTACTACAGCCTCCACCTCATTACCTTGCATGTGGTATATCAAAGAAACATATTTATGTTATTAATGTATGTGAGCTTGTGCTGATGATGAAACTCAAAATCTCATTCCTAATTTTCTTTCTTTTAGTCGCTTCAGCCATTTTCCTCAAATATCTCATCTCTGCAGTTATCAGAACTTATTTCCAGCCAGAATGAGTAATTGCAAATTTTTACGACTTTAACTGTCGTGACACGTAAATTACAAATTGTTCAATTAATTGAAAAATAATATTGTTTCAAGTTGACATCTTACATACAGTTGTTGGCAATAATAATATAACTACACACAAGCTGCACAAGCTTGGAGATTATGACTTTCTTGTTTTTACATGAAGAGATGATTAAATACATGTCAACATTCATTTAGGAAAGAAAGCTCTAGCAGATGCTAAATTATTTAATTGATTTAGGAAAGAAAGCTCTAGCAGATGCTAAATTATTTAATTGATTTAGGAAAGAAAGCTCTGGCACATGCTAAATTATTTCATTGATTTATGAAAGAAAGCTCTGGCAGATGCTAAATTATTTCATTGATTTAGGAAAGAAAGCTCTGGCAGATACTAAATTATTTCATTGATTTAGGAAAGAAAGCTCTGGCAGATACTAAATTATTTCATTGATTTAGGAAAGAAAGCTCTGGCACATGCTAAATTATTTCATTGATTTAGGAAAGAAAGCTCTGACAGATGCTAAATTATTTCATTGATTTAGGAAAGAAAGCTCTGGCTGATACTAAATTATTTCATTGATTTAGAAAAGAAAGCTTTGGCAGATACTAAATTATTTCATTGATTTAGGAAAGAAAGCTTTGGCAGATACTAAATTATTTCATTGATTTAGGAAAGAAAGCTTTGGCAGATACTAAATTATTTCATTGATTTAGGAAAGAAAGCTTTGGCAGATACTAAATTATTTCATTGATTTAGGAAAGAAAGCTTTGGCAGATACTAAATTATTTAATTGATTTAGGAATTACAAACTCCACCCCTTCCACAGAGTGTTCATATAGAGGTAGTATTAAGACAGAGAATATTAAGAGAGAGGAAAGGGCTACTCGCTCAAGAGAGAGTGAGGGTGAGTGGATGAGAACCATGGCGTGTACCACACACGCTGGTGGGCTCTGGCCCTACATCTCTAGGAGCTCCCCTTCCCCCCTGTCTGGTTATACCTCTGTGAACTCGGCCACACCCAAGATCAACTTACGGAAACAGGGATGGCTATTTGTAGGTGTGGTTTTGGGCAGCAGTAGTGCAGTGATATCAAATTGAGGCCTATCAGAATCACAGAGAAGATGCTGTCATTATGTAACCACCCATCCAACCACCAACTCACCCATCCACCCACTAACCCACCCATCCATCCATCCACCCACCTACCCATCCAACCATCCATCCATCCTCCCACCCAAATCCACCCATCCATCCATCCATCCACCCACCTATCCATCCATCCACCAACCCACCCATCCACCCAACCACCCATCCATCCACCCACATATCCAACCACCGATCCACCCCTGTCTGACAGGAAATCCCGAAAACAATCCAACAAGCGTGACGTTTTCAGCTTTGTGAGTAGAGACGATAGCAGGAAGAGTGTCTCTAGCCTGTAGCTAATAAAGTCAGACTAGATGGAGGGTTTTCCGGTTTTATTTTCAGCTCGCGGGCCTTCTGAAATATAAAGATGGCTATGATCAATCAGAAGCAGCTCTCCTCCCTGCCCTGCGTCGTGTTCTCCACACTTCACGTCAGTCTGCTCTTACCCCCTCTACTCATCCCCCCTTAGTACTCGCCCTCACCTATCACCCTCACCACTGTGATTAGGACCATTCATCGCTACCTCCCTATTCTCCGATCTGACCCTACTACTCGTCTGTTCTTCCCCGACCCACCTCTGGTGGCCTTTAGACGTGACCGGAACCTCCGAGACTTTCTTGTCAGGGGCCGTCTTCCTGCTGCCCCCCTTAGCCATCGAGGTACTATCCACTGCAACCGCAGAGTGTGCAAAACTTGTGATCACTTTCTCCAGACTGATACTGTCCTCCTTCCTAATGGTCCTTTCGAGATCAGAGAGGGATTCACTTGCACATCGCGGAACATCTTTTATGCCATCATCTGTAAGCGATGCAAGTTGACCTACATCGGCCAGTCTGGTCGATGTATCGGTGATAGGTGTCGTGAACATTTACACGAAATCACCAGAGGAGCTGGCACTCCTGTAGCAGCCCACTTTAACTCGAGGGACTCGCTCTTGAGAACCTCCTGATCGCTCTTTGGGGTTGCCTCACCCCCTGTGGCATCAACATATCCCGACCCCTCTTCCTCTGACCCGTTCTCCCTCCATTGTACTCTTCTTCCTATCTCACCTCTATGTTCGTCTGCTCCCTACCTATCCCTTCTCCCCCCATCCACTTGTAGTCATCCCCCATCTTGCCATCTTCATCCCCTAACCCCCCCCCGTCCCTCTCTGCTTACTACCTATGTGTCCATCTCCTCCTTATCGCTATGTTATCTCTCCTCCTCTGGTGAAGACTTCCTATTCCCTCTTATATATACATATCCTAGTATTCTCTATATTCTCTTGTGTCACCACTTCTCTACCCTTAGTACTCATAACCCCCTCCCCCCTTTCTCTTAGGCCTCCACTTATCTGTTTTTCAGCTACTCTGACTCCACCTCTGTTTTTATCCACCTATTCTCTCCGTTTCCCTACTTCACTACCTCCTGTGTACCATCCCTCTATTACCCCTCTTCTTTCTGACTCCCTCTCTACCTCTTCACTCCTGACCCACCGCCTCTCCTCCTACTCATTACCTCTCCTCCCCTGGTGTGTAATTCCTAATCCCCTTTATTTATACACTCCTAGTATTCTCAACTCTCTTTTCTCAGATGTCACCACCTCTCTACCCTCACTATTCCAGCTTGTCTACTCTCAGCCCTCTTCTAGGATTCCACTTGTCTGTTCATCTGCCACTCTCTCTCTCTCCACCTCACTTTGTATCCCCCTCCAGTCTCTCCATTTCCCTACTTCTCTACCTCTCTAGGCACTACTTCCTGCTTACATTCCCTCTATTACTCTACTTCTTTTGGACTCCCTCTCTATCTATTCACTCCTGACCCACCAGCTCTCCTCCTGTCCACTTTACCCATACCTGATTCTTACCCTTCTTAATCTTCCTCTCTATTTCTCTTCCCCTGGTTATTATTTCCTCCCTCCACTCATCTCTCCATCCAGCTATTTTTAGCCCACCCATGGACTACCTCTGTTGCTCTTCCCTCAGTTTATCCCCCTTGTCTTTTGCTTCTCCGATTCCTTTGTTTGGATTTTTTCCCTCTGTTAAGCCCCATTAATTTTATGGGACCTATTATCTTCTCCTCCTTCCGCCCTTTGTCTGGTCGCTGACGTGTCTTACCCTAGCCTCTGTTGTGGTGTCTATTTATTTCCACCAGTGTTTTCACACTAGTCTGGCTACCCACCATTTCTTCTCTCCCCCTCCCCTCTCTATCATTTTCCCACGATCAAGTTCCCGGCCTCGTGATTTTCCATATCACTCTCTCGATTGCTTCTCGGCGGACAGTCAAGTTACCTCAGCTAAGTGTTTGATTTTTCTTATGCGTTTTACGATATATTATCCACTTTGTACTATTGACATTTCTATCTCTTCCTCATTTTTCCTACCTTTCTATTTTACAAATCTTGACTCACATCCTACCTCCCCTCATGTAGCCTCCTTTCTTATTTCAACATCCTACTTTCTTTTTCTTCTTTTCTGTCCACCCCTCCATTCACCTGATCATCTAACATGTAGTTATAGATAATTGAGCTTCACCGTTTGTTGTCGTTGTCCCTGTATTCTGAAGAATACGTCAGTATGTGTTGTTTTCCTTCTTTGTAAAGCTGTCACCATACCTTGGAGTGTCTAACACTCCCCACCACTGGCTTCTATGATCAATGTACCTGGAACGTGCAGTAAACAGATAAACTGGCATGATTTAACCCAGGACTCAGAACACAAATTCCAAATAAATAAAAACAAGGAAATGCTTAAAAAATGACTACCAGATTTGTTTGTCAGAAGTGGTAATGTTTCCAAGGCTTTCTCCTCGTCAGACACTGAGAGAAAATCAGAGAAGAAAGTTGTTTTTAGTCTGAATGAATCATCAATCATACATTTATGTTTAAGTCGAATACATATATATATATATATATATATATATATATATATATATATATATATATATATAAATCATCATCATGTGCCACATCGGTTGGCGTAGGCGATCATGTCCTTCCACAATCTTCTATATACAATACATGTATCAGTTCTGTTGTTGACTGTTTTCCATGCCATGACACCAAGCTATCCAATATTTTCTCTCTTTGTCGTCCGCGATCTCTTTTTCCTTTTATTTTGCCAGTTGTAACCAAGTATTCCAACTTTCCTCTTTTTATGATGTGCCCGAAAAATGTTGACTGTTTCTTTCTGATGTTTTTATGAGCTCCTTTTTTGTACTAGCCTCTTTTGTCTTTATAGCTGTCCAGGGAACTTTCAACATTCTTCTGAGAAATCCCATCTCTGTGGCCTCTAATCGTCTTTTCATTTTTTTTTCTACTGTCCATAATTCGCTTCCATAGGTCAGCATTGGTTCTATATAGTTTAAAGTCTAGTCAAAAGTCTAAAGTCTAGTTTAAAGTCTAGTCAAAAGTCTAAAGTCTAGTCTAAAGTCTAGTTTAATGTCTATTCTAAAGTCTTGTCTACAGGCTTGTATAAAGTAAAGTTTAAAGTCTAGTCTAAAGTCTAGTCTAACGTTTACTCTAAGTCTAAAGTCTAGTCTAACGTTTACTCTAAGTCTAAAGTCTTGTCTAAAGTCTAGTCTAAAGTCTAAAGTCTAGTCTAACGAGTCTAAAGTATAGTCAAAAGTCTAAAGTTATGTCTAGTCTCGTATAAAGGTTAGTCTAAAGTCTAGTCTAAATTCGAGTCTAAAATCTAGTCTAAAATCTAGTCTAAATTTTTCTTATGCGTTTTACGATATATTATCCACTTTGTACTATTGACATTTCCATCTCTTCCTCATTTTTCCTACCTTTCTATTTTACACATCTTGACTCACATCCTACCTCCCCTCATGTAGCCTAAATTCGAGTCTAAAATCTAGTCTAAATTATAGTGTAAAGTATAAAGTCTAGTCTAAAGTTTAGTATAAAGTCTAGTATAAAGTCTAAATTCTAGTATAAAGTCTAATCTAAAGTCCAGTCTAAATTATAGTTTAAATTCTAAAGTATAGTATAAAGTTTAGTCTAAAGTCTTATCTAAAGTCTAAAGTCTTGATTAAAGTCTAGTCTAAAGTCTAGTCTAAAGTCTAGTCTAAAGTCTAGACTAAAGTCTTGTTTAAAGTCTAGTCTAAAGTCTAGTCTGAAAGCTTGTCCAAAGTCTAGTCTAAAGTCTATTCTAAAGACTTGTCTAAAGACTTGTCTAAAGTCTAGTCTAAAGTCTATTCTAAAGTCTAATTTAAGTCTAGTCTGAAATCTTGTCCAAATTCTAGTCTAAAATCTTGTCCAAAGTCTAAAGTCTAGTCTAAAGTCTAGTCTAAAGTCTAGTCTAAAGTCTATTCTAAAGTCTAAAGCCTAAAGTCTAGTCTAAAGCCTAGTCTAAAGTCTAGTCTAAAGTCTAGTCTAAAGTCTATTCTAAAGTCTAGTCTAAAGTCTAGTCTAAAGTCTAGTCTAAAGTCTAAAGTCTTGTCTAAGTCTAAAGTCTAAAGTCTAGTCTAAAGTCTAGTCTAAAGTCATGTCTAAAGTCTAGTCTAAAGTCTAGTCTAAAGTCTAGTCTAAAATCTTGTCTAAAGTCTTGTTTAAAGTCTATGGTCTAGTCTAAAGTTTAGTCTAAAGTCTTGTCTAAATTCTAAAGTCTAGTCCAAAGTCTTGTCTAAAGTCTAAAGTCTAGTCTAGAGTCTAGTCTAAAGTCTTGTCTAAAGTCTAAAGTCTAGTCTAAAGTCTAGTCTAAAGTCTTGTCTAAAGTCTAGTCTAAAGTCTAGTCTAAAGTCTAAAGTCTAGTCTAAAGCATTCAAAATTAAACACTCAAGTTACTGTTAATAACCAACACATACCAAATAAAACGAATTAATTCATATTACTACATCCTACATAAACATCCACTTCTACAATAAATATAAACATTGACATGTTGAAGTTACCAGACTGATTCCTCTGCAGCGGCATGCTTTCCAAAGTTGACTCTCCACCAATAGCTTAGATTACAAAAAAATGTACGGAAAATTACTTGACCAGAAATACAATCAGTTGGTGGACTTGTGTGACAGAATCTGTACTTGTTATAGCAACGATATAGTTTTACAAATAAATAAGCAAATGAGAATAGAAACATTTGTTCTCTTAAAATTCTTCTTCTTCTTTTCTTCTTTTCTCTTTTCATTGATACCTAAAAGGTGTCGTGGTTTATATCATTTGTCGTTCTTGTGCTGCTCGAATTGTCTGAATTAGTAATTTTCCTTTGTTGTTACATGTCTCTGTCACTGCATCTATCCATCTTCTTCTGGGTCTTCCTCTTGGTCTTTTTCCATGCATTCTCGAGAAGAACGCCCTTGATGGTGATTGGTGAGGATTCATTCTGACCAGGTGGCCAAACCATTTAAGTTGTTGTTGTTCTATATATTCTTGGCAGGGTTTTGTTCCTACCATTTTTCTTTTGGTTTCATTTGGTATTCTATCTCTTCTTGTGTTGTTTGTTACTTTTCTCAAACATCTCATCACACATGTATTGATCTTTCTTAAATGTGATTTAGAAAGGGTCCACGTTTGACTTTCATAGCACAAAGTTGGTATGAAGATGCTATTTATCATTTGTTGTTTAGCTGGCATAGAAATGTTTGGATGTCTTAACAATGGTGAAAGCTGGTATGTGACAGCATTTGCTTTTTGTATTCTCATGTCAATTTCTCTGTCTAGTTTTCCATCTTCTGTGAACATTGTGCCTAAATATGTTTTATTTCTTTATCTTTGATCTTGATGTTTAATGGGTGTCTTAATTTGCTTATTCTTATAGCCTCTGTTTTTGCTGTGTTAATTTTCATACTGTAGTTTGTGCAGCTTTTATCTAGAGATGTTAAATGCTGTTGTAGCAGGTTTTCATCCTCATATTTTAGGCATTGGTCATCTGCGAAGAGTAGCTCATTGATGTTGGAGTTTTCTACCTCTATGTTATTATTTGATTTGTCCTTATTGTTGGTTAAAAAAAATTATTAATCCAATAATTTGTTTTTTCAATTTGAAAGGGGTTGTGTTTTAAACTTGATAACGGAACGGTAAAACGAAGGTCTGTGGAAGAGAACCTAGTCATGAATACATCAAAGGTAAATTATAACAGCACTGGAGAGCAAGAAATACATGTAGGAAAAACTTCATACAAACATTATATACATACATATATATATATATATATATATATATGTGTGTGTGTGTAGATGTATGTATGAATATATGTGTATCAATGTATGTGTATAAATGCATGTATGTTTGGATGTGTGTATATATACAAATAAATTTCATTCTCTCTTCCTAAAAAGGAAGGAAGGAAGGATGGGAAGGAAGAAAGGAAGGAAGGAAGGAAGGAGGGAAGGAAGGAAGGAAGGAGGGAGGGAGGGAGGGAAGTGAAGGAAGTTTGGAAGGATGTTTGGAAGGAAGGAAGGGAGGGAGGGAGGGAGGGAGGGAGGGAAGTGAAGGAAGGAAGGAAGGAAGGAAGGAAGGAAGGAAGGAAGGAAGGAAGGAAGGAAGGAAGGAAGGAAGGAAGGAAGGAAGGAAGGAAGGAAGGAAGGAAGGAAGGAAGGAAGGAAGGAAGGAAGGAAGGAAGGAAGGAAGGAAGGAAGGAAGGAAGGGGAAGGGAGGGAGGGAGGGAGGGAGGGAGGGAGGTAGGGAGAAAGTAGGGAAGGACGGAAGGAAGGAGGGAAGGAAGGAAGGAAGGAAGGAAGGAAGGAAGGAAGGAAGGAAGGAGGAGGAGGGAGGGAGGGAGGGAGGGAGGGAGGGAGGGAGAAAAGGAAGGAAGGAAGGAAGGAAGGAAGGAAGGAAGGAAGGAAGGAAGGAAGGAAGGAAGGAAGGAAGGAAGGAAGGAAGGAAGGAAGGAAGGAGGGAAGGAGGGAAGGAGGGAAGGAGGGAGGGAGGGAGGGAAGTGAAGGGAGGGAGGGAAGTGAAGGGAGGGAGGGAAGTGAAGGAAGGAAAGAAGGAAGGAAGGAAGGAGGGAAGGAAGGAAGGGAGGAAGGGAGGGAGGAAGGAAGGAAGGAAGGAGGGAAGGAGGGAGGGAAGGAGGGAAGGAAGGAAGGAAGGAAGGAAGGAAGGAAGGAAGGAAGGAAGGAAGGAAGGAAGGAAGGAAGGAAGGAAGGAAGGAAGGAAGGAAGGAAGGAAGGAAGGAAGGAAGGAAGGAAGGAAGGAAGGAAGGAAGGAAGGAAGGAAGGGAGGGAGGGAGGGAGGGAGGGAGGGAAGTGAAGTGAAGTGAAGGGAGGGAGGGAAGTGAAGGAAGGAAGGAAGGAAGGAAGGAAGGAAGGAAGGAAGGAAGGAAGGAAGGAAGGAAGGAAGGAAGGAAGGAAGGAAGGAAGGAAGGAAGGAAGGAAGGAAGGAAGGAAGGAAGGAAGGAAGGGAAGGAAGGAAGGAAGGAAGGAAGGAAGGAAGGAAGGAAGGGAGGGAGGGAGGGGGAGGAGGGAGGGAGGGAGGGAGGGAGGGAGGGAGGGAGGAAGGGAGGAAGGAAGGGAGGGAGGGAGGGAGGGAGGGAAGTGAAGTGAAGGGAGGGAGGGAAGTGAAGAAGGAAGGAAGGAAGGAAGGAAGGAAGGGAGGGAGGAAGGAAGGAAGGGGAGGGAGGGAGGGAGGGAGGGAGGGAGGGAGGAAGGAAGGAAGGAAGGAAGGAAGGAAGGAAGGAAGGAAGGAAGGAAGGAAGGAAGGAAGGAAGGAAGGAAGGAAGGAAGGAAGGAAGGAAGGAAGGAAGGAAGGAAGGAAGGAAGGAAGGAAGGAAGGAAGGAAGGAAGGAAGGAAGAAGAAGGAAGGAAGGAAGAAAGGAAGGAAGAAAGGTATATCATTCATGTGTGCAGTCGCGTAATTTGGTTGTCTGTACCTGCAAGACAAAAAAACATATGTTGCCAGTGCTCTGGGCAAGTAAGTAACGCAACCCCCGTCCATATTTGTGTGCCTTATTACGGGTCATCCATTCATTGAGTGCCGTCTCCACATCGAAGGTTGGCTACTATGGAGCGTTGTTTTATTATGTCTCTTATCTTGATGGTGCACGGTGTCATAGGTTCACCTGTCCACCTTTTTATGTTATCAGTCCACTTGAGTCTTTGTTTACCTTCACCTCGTTTACCTTGAACATTCCCTTCCAATATAACTTTTAGAATGGTATTATATCTCTTCACGTGTTCAAACAATTTCAATTGCCTTTTTCTAATTGTGTTAAGTAGTCCTTTGTTTTTCCTTTTCAGCTGATTCAGAACTTCCTTGTTTGTCTTCTTTTCCTGCCACCCAATTCCGCCCCATTTTCCATAGTGGATCCACGTTCCATAAGCTCCCATTTCACATGAACTCCCATCTGTTCATAATTAGAAAAAAAAGGTTTTAAAATATGTTCTTGACTCACGCTGACAGGACGTCCCGTCTTCCCTCAACAGGTATCCTGGTCTGCATGTACACGTGTACGAGCCAGCGGTGTTGACACAGCCCTGGAGGCATGCTGCCATGCTGACTGAACATTCGTCAATATCTGGAGAAACATTGAGAACACATCAGCCTGTTTTTGAACATTCAAGAACGTAAGAAACAACAGATACAATTGTTTGGCCCCGTGATAAGACAAAAATATCAAAACACACCACAACGAGCCTTCAGTAAACGTTGCGAGAACATCAGACTCAAGGGTCGACGAAGAAAGATGGATTCATTGATTATTATAAATACTAAGAAACATATCATCATCATCATCATCATGTGCCATACCGGTTGGCGTAGGTGATCATGTCCTTCCACAATCTTCTATCTACAGTACATGGTATCAGTTCTGTTGTTGACTGTTTTCCATGCCATGACACCAAGCTATCCAGTATTTTCTCTCTTTGCCGCCCGCGATCTCTCTTTTCTTTTATTTTGCCAGTTGTAACCAAGTATTCCAACTTTCCCCTTCTCATGATGTGCCCGAAAAATGTTGATTGCTTCTTTCTGACGTTTTTTAAGAGCTCCCTTTTTGTGTTGGCCTCTTTGAGAACTTCCTCATTGGTCTTTTTAGCTGTCCAGGGAACTTTCAACATTCTTCTAAGAAATCCCATCTCTGTGGCCTCCAATCGTCTTTTCATTTGTTTGTCCACTATCCATGATTCGCTTCCATAGGTCAGAATTGGTTCTATATAGCAACATATAGAAAAGACTAAAACCATGATCACAAACAAAGAAAATACTCAAAACCCACAAGTGGATATCAAAATTGAAGGAATAGACCTGGAGACAGTTCAGAACTACAACTACCTTGGACATACTATAACCAGTGATGGAAAATGTACAACTGAAATAAACAAAAGAATAGGAATGGCAACAAGTAATTTTAATGCCATGAAGAACATACTAACATCAAAACAAATAAACACCAGGGCTAAAACTAAGAATAGCAAAATGTTACATCTTCTCAATATTCCTATATGGTGCAGAAACATGGACATTAGACAAGAATACAGAACAGACAATTGAAGCCTTTGAAATGTGGATAAATAGAAGAATATATAGAATTGGATGGAAGGAAAAGAAAACAAACGATGATGTCTTAAAACAACTAACAATGAAAATAGAACTACTAAGCACAATTCAAACAAAACAAATGCGATTTTTGGACCATGTTAAAAGACACAATTGCCTACTAAAAGTAATCCTTGAGGGGAAAATACAAGGTAAAAGAGGCAGAGGCAGACAAAGACTAACATGGACTAGTAACATCAAATTTATGGACAAATCAGCCTATGACAACCTGCACCATCAAAGCAAGAGACAGAGCAGAATAGCGCTCAATGGTAGCCAACCTTCGTTGCGGAGCCGGCACTCGATGACGATGATGAAGAAACATATCAGTAGGAAAGAGGTGAACAGTAGGGCAAAAGACCGCACATTTTGCTATAGTCATGAGTACACATACGTGAAAGACAGCCAATGATAGCTACCATTATAGGTAGCTGAGTTGGCCGTGTGCTCCAGCGTTTGGTTCTCGCGGCAAGGCGCTGTACCGAAGAGTATGGGTTCAATCCTGCTTCGGACATCTATTATTCTTTTTTTTTCTTTTGTTGATTATTTGTGATTTTTCCAGAGTGCTGTAAACAAGCATATTCCCTTCAAATGATTCGCGGATCTAACGCCTCAGAACTTTCCGTCTATTCACGGAGCACCGGTAACCTAGTTTGGGAAAATCACCCGATTGGGCTGTCGACGTTCAAACAACCCGTGTTCAAATCCCGCTGGAAACACTTTGAGTTGTACTAGTGGTTGGAAAAAATAATACCCCCGCGGTCGACCCAGTTGCTGGCAGAAATGGGTACCAGGGAAGAACTCTAGAAAGGTGAGGAATGTCGCCTCGCATCGTGAGTTTCGATGGTAGAAGCGACACTATCCAGAAGTCTCCGAATACTTCTGGATAGGCGGCCGAGCACATATGGGTGGAAACTGGCATGCTAAGACGCCGATTCAGGTCTTGTACTTGACCTTAACCTTTACTTTCTTCTTCTTCTTCTTCTACCTTTTTAGCTCCCAGTGGAGCACAGGTCTTCAACAAACACTTTCCAAGTCGTTCTGTTTTTTGCAATTCTTTTAAGATCATTCCATGTCTTCCCCATCATCTTCATCTCTGCTTCTATCTGTCTTCTCCAAGAATTCCTTGGTCTTCCACTTTGTCTTTTCCGCAGGGGATTCCAAAAAAGGGCCTGTTGTGTAATACTCTCAGCTGGCTTCCGAAGTGTGTGTCCTATCCAGCGCCATCGTCTTCGCTGTATCTCTTTATCCACTGGTATTTGACTGGTACATTTCCATAATTCTATGTTAGTGATTTTGTCCTGCCATTTCCATCCTTTTATTATTCCAACCTTTACTTTACCTAATAATATTAATTTATTGTTATATGTCTCTTGTCTTTTGTATTGGCGGGTGGGCGGGGGCAGGGGGTTTGCCGAAGAGAGAAATCACAAACCAAAATCCTAACTGGTGCAGCCGGGATTTAAACTCACAACCTCTCTGTCTTGAGACCGGCGTCTTGTCTTGAGACCAAGCAGTCAGCGAACCATTGTCATTAGATGTTCTAGCGTTTCTTGGACGTTCTCAATCTTATTCTAGGTCTACCACGAGGTCCTCTCCAATATCATAATTTACAATCATCATCATCAAGTGACATGCTTGCTGACGTAGGTGATCATGTCTTTCCACAACTTTCGATCTCTGCAGTTATTTATCATTTCTGTTGTTGACCTTCTGCCAAGCTTTTCTCTTAAGCTGTCCGGTATCTTTTTTTCTTTGCTTCCCTTTATCTCTTCGTCCCTCAATTTTCCCAGTTGTTACAATATATTCCAGCTGTTCCCTTCTCATTACATGGCCAACAAATGATAATTGTTTCTTCCTAATATTGGAAATTAGCTCTCTTTTACTTACGCCTCTTTCAGTACGTTTTCATTACTCCTCTTAGCTGTCCATGATATCCTTAACATTCTTCTGTAAAATCACATTTCTACAACCTACAGTGGTTTTCTTATCTGTTGTCCTATTGTCCATGATTCACATCCATATGTTAAGACTGGCTCTACATAACATTTAAGAACTCTTTTTCTTGTTTCTATTGTCTAAAATGGATTGCACGGTATCTTCCTAATTTTTTTGGAAAGCGCTTTTTCCTGAGCCATTCTGAAACTCACCTCTCTTGTACATCTACCAGCTGAGGTTAATATTGTTCCCAAATATTTAAATTCATTTACCTGTTTTAAAATTGTTCCACTTGTCCTTATTGTGCATTGCAGTGGTGTCTTTTTCTTTTTTGCTACCATTACTTCTGGCTTTTTGCTATTAAGGCAGAGTCATTTATTGTTGCTTTCTTTCACTATAATGTCCAACATTTCTTGTAACTCATTTTCACTCTTAGCGATTAAGACTGTATCATCAACATACCTTAGATTATTTATATTATGACCTCCGATTGTTATTCCAGGCATGCCCTTATGTATCTTAAAATAATCTCACTATACATATTAAACAAATCTGGTGACAGCACACAACCTTGCTTAACACCCTCTTTTATTTATTCATTTAATATCATCATCATCATTGAGTGCCCTCTCCGCATCGAAGGTTGGCTACCATAGAGCGCCATTCCACTCTGTCTCTTGTTTTGATGGTACAGGTTGCCATAGGCTGACTTGTCCATCTTTTGATGTTACTCGTCCATGTTAGTCTTGGTCTGCCTCTGTCTCTTTTACCTTGTATTTTCCCTTCTAATATTACTTTTATTAGACTGTTGTGTCTTTTAACATAACCAAAAATTTTCATTTGTCTTGCTCTAATTGTGTTTAGTAGTTCTTTTTTTTTCATTTTTAGTTGTTTTAAAACTTCTTCGTTTGTTTTCTTTTCTTTCCATTCAATTCTACCTATTCTTCTATAAATCCACATTTCAAATGCTTCAATTTTCTGTTCTGTTTTCTGGTCTAATGTCCATGTTTCTGCACCACACAGGAATATTGAGAAGATCATTTAATATAGGCTTTGTTTTGTTGTTTGTTACAGAATCTCTTGACACTCTTTCAGGATGAGCAATAACAAAGTGTGAGCCATTAATTATGTTCTGCTAAAAGGGAGAAAGATTACATCAAGAAATAGGAATCGGCAAAGACAACACAGATGTACCTTCACATGTCCTTCCATCATAGAGCAGGAAGTAGCCAGAGAAACATCGACATGAGGGACGACCGCCATCATTGATACATTTGTGATCACAGCCGCCATTGTTGACGAGGCACGGGTTGGCCTCTGTGGAGTACAAGGTGTGTGATGAAGAAAACATACATCTTGTGGTACTTTTGATGTTTCAATGATCAAGTACGGGCGATGTGTGGTACTTTTGATGTTTCAATGATCAAGTACGGGCGATGTGTGGTACTTTTGATGTTTCAATGATCAGGTTCTGGCGATGTGTGGTACTTTTGATGTTTCAATGATCAAGTACGGGCGATGTGTGGTACTTTTGATGTTTCAATGATCAGGTTCTGGCGATGTGTGGCACTCATCATCAACAGGCACCATGCCTGCTGGCGTAGGTGATCATACCTCCCCAGAACTCTCGATCTCGACAGCTATTTATCATTTCTGTTGTTGACCCTCTGCCTAGCCATTCTCTTAAGCTGTCTGGTATCTTTTCTCTTTGCTTCCCTCTATCTCTTCGTCCCTCAATTTTCCCAGTTGTCACAATATATTCAGCTGGTCTCTTCTCATTACATGGCAAAAAAATGATGATTGTTTCTTCCTAATATTGGAAATTAGCTCTACTTTTGCTTTGGCCTCTTTCAGAACGTTTTCATTACTCTTCTTAGCTGTCCATGGTATTCTCAACATTCTTCTGTAAAACCACATTTCTACAACCTGCAGTGGTTTTCTTGTGTGTTGTCCTATTGTCCATGATTCACACCCATATGTTAAGATTGGTTCCAGATGACATTTAACAACTCTTTTTCTTGTGTCCTCCTATTCTCAGTGTTTGGTTTATCTTTATCTCAAGTGTGGTACTGCATTTATAGCAAAGCTGACACGTTCATGGTGTGTAACACTTTTAACACAATATTTAACAAATTAATTTAACATGTGAAACTTTCTTCATTACAAAAATTATGAGAGAATAATATGGGGTAATTTACACATTACAATACATATTATAGAATAATACGGGGTACTTTATATTACAAGAAATATTAGAGAATAATATGTGGTACTTTCCATAATACAAGAAATATTAGAGAATAATGTGGTACTTTCCATATTACAAGAAAAAATTAGAGAAAAATATGTGGTACTTTCCATATTACAAGAAACAATTAGAGGAAAATCTGTGGTACTTTCCATATTATAAGAAAAATTTAGAGAAAAATCTGTGGTACTTTCCATAGAAATATAAGAATAAAGATACAGTACAAGACTTGATCAGCGCCTTATCACGTGATTTTTCACCCATATGTGCTCAGCTGCCTATCCAGATGTGTTGGGAGACTTCTGGATAGTGTCACTTCAAGCATCGAAACTCACGATGCGTGGCGGCATTCCTCACCGTCTCAGAGCAATGCCTTGGTGCCCATTTGTGCCAGCGGTTGGGTCGATTCACACTGCTCCCAGCGGGAATCGAACACGGGTTGTCCGAATGTCGGTAGTCCAGTAGGGTGGTTTTCCCAACTAGGTTATCGAGTCCCCCCAGGCTCTTAAAAAAACGCTTATAAGAGAAGCAAAGTTGGCAGGCATAGACTCATTAAATAAGATCGAACATCTCGCGATGAGTAGAAATGGATGGCGAAAAGCACGAGCCCTATGTGACGTCATGGGGTGTTGGAAGTATCCAAACCAAGATGGGTGGTGCCTTGAGTTTAGCAAGATCGATTTATTGTAATCAGTGGGCCTAATCAATAAATCACAAACTCGATGTTATGGAGTACACGAAACACTGCAACTATGAAAACGTTAATTTAAAACAATCGCGTTAATTACAGTCTTCAGCCAAATTATGCTAAACGCGATAATTGCAACTGGTTAACGTTGCTATAGCAACGAAATACCGCGTCGTGTTTTACCAGATGTCGTAAATAAGAAAAAAAGCACGCATCCGATAATTATAAAAATTGGACGAAGCATAGGCCAGTACATCAACGAATCAATAAATTAATTAGGTTTGTTTATGTCGAGGTGATTTATTCCTTTCATCAACCATTTGATCTCTTGCATGTTTATGGTTTCATCCATGTATATGTTCATCCATCCAAACACAGATTTATAACTGTTCCCGTTTCGCTGTCTGTTTATATAAATGTCTGTCTGTGTATTTGTCTGACTGTTGTCTACAACGATGTCTACACTAGATCAATCAAACAAAGCAAGCACTTTTATGTTTATTTGTTACGTTGTAATATTCATATTTTTTTAATATTCTCATCACATCTTACAGCTCGTCATCTCTTAAGGCGGGTAAGAGAGAATGAGGACGATCTAAATGAATAATGAAGAGAACATGATGCAAGAGGCAACAACAGGAGGCATCACTTCATCGTCAATAAATACAGGGTGCACACTAGCATGGGGTAGTTGTGACGCGTCCTCACGCTTTTCGCTGCAATGAGGGGACATGACGTCATTGTAGCACTTCAGTCCCGTGACGAGGTACGGACGGAAGGCTAATCTAACAGTGAAAGCGGAAAATAACAAAGAAACATAAAGAGAGAAGAGAGACAGAAGGAAATAACATCATAAAGAGAGGAGAGACAGAGGGAAATAACATCACAAAGAGAGGAGAGACAGAGGGAAATAACATCATAAAGAGAGGAGAGACAGAGGGAAATAACATCACAAAGAGAGGAGAGACAGAGGGAAATAACATCATAAAGAGAGGAGAGACAGAGGGAAATAACATCACAAAGAGAGGAGAGACAGAGGGAAATAACATCATAAACAGATGAGAGACAGAGGGAAATAACATCATAAAGAGAGGAGAGACAGCGGGAAATAACATCATAAAGAGAGGAGAGACAGAGGGAAATGACATTATAAAGAGAGGAGAGACAGCAGGAAATAACATCATAAAGAGAGGTAAGACAGAGGGAAATAACATCATAAAGAGAGGAGAGAAAGCGGGAAATAACATCATAAAGAGAGGAGAGTCAGCGGGAAATAACATCATAAAGAGAAGAGAGACAGCGGGAAATAACATCATAAAGAGAGGAGAGACAGCGGGAAATAACATCATAAAGAGAGGAGAGACAGCGGGAAATAACATCATAAAGAGAGGAGAGACAGCGGGAAATAACATCATAAAGAGAAGAGAGACAGCGGGAAATAACATCATAAAGAGAGGAGAGACAGCGGGAAATAACATCATAAAGAGAGGAGAGACAGAGGAAAATAACATCATAAAGAGAGGAGAGACAGCGGGAAATAACATTATAAAGAGAGGAGAGACAGAGGGAAATAACATCATAAAGAGAGGAGAGACAGAGGGAAACAACATCATAAAGAGAGGAGAGACAGAGGGAAATGACATTATAAAGAGAGGAGAGACAGAGGGAAATAACATCATAAAGAGAGGAGTGACAGAGGGAAATAACATTATAAAGAGAGGAGAGACAGAAGGAAATAACATCATAAAGAGAGGAGAGACAGAGGGAAATAACATCATAAAGAGAGGAGAGAGGGAAATAATATCATAAAGGGAGGAGAGACAGAGGGAAATAACATCAAAAAGAGAGGAGAGACAGAGGGAAATAACATCAAAAAGAGAGGAGAGACAGAGGGAAATAAGATCAAAAAGAGAGGAGAGACAGAAGGAAATAACATCAAAAAGAGAGGAGAGACAAACATAGCATCTTAAAGAGAGGAGAGACAGAGGGAAATAACATCAGAAAGAGAGGAGAGACAGAGGGAAATAACATCAAAAAGAGAGGAGAGACAGAGGGAAATAACATCAAAAAGAGAGGAGAGACAAACATAGCATCTTAAAGAGAGGAGAAACAGAGGGAAATAACATGAAAAAGAGAGGAGAGACAGAAGGAAATAACATCAAAAAGAGAGGAGAGACAGAGGGAAATAAGATCAAAAAGAGAGGTGAGACAGAGGGAAATAACATCATAAAGAGAGGAGAAACAGAGGGAAATAATATCAAAAAGAGAGGAGAGACAGAGGGAAATAATATCAAAAAGAGAGGAGAGACAGAGGGAAATAACATCAGAAAGAGAGGAGAGACAGAGGGAAATAACATCAAAATGAGAGGAGAGACAGAGGGAAATAACATCATAAAGAGAGGAGAGACAGAGGGAAATAACATCTTAAAGAGAGGAAAGACAAACATAACATCAAAAAGAGAGGAGAGACAGAGGGAAATAACATCAGAAAGAGAGGAGAGACAGAGGGAAGTAACATCAAAAAGAGAGGAGAGACAGAGGGAAATAACATCATAAAGAGAGGAGAGACAAACATAACATCTTAAAGAGAGGAGAGACAGGGAAATAACATCAAAAAGAGAGGAGAGACAGAGGGAAATAACATCATAAAGAGAGGAGAGACAAACATAACATCTTAAAGAGAGGAGAAACAGAGGGAAAAAACATCAAAAAGAGAGGAGAGACAGAGGGAAATAACATCAAAAAGAGAGGAGAGACAGAGGGAAATAACATCAAAACGAGAGGAGAGACAGAGGGAAATAACATCAAAAAGAGAGGAGAGACAGAGGGAAATAACATCAAAAAGAGAGGAGAGACAAAGGGAAATAATATCAAAAAGAGAGGAGAGACAGAGGGAAATAACATCAAAAAGAGAGGAGAGACAGAGGGAAATAACATCTTAAAGAGAGGAAAGACAAACATAACATCAAAAGAGAGGAGAGACAGAGGGAAATAACATCAGAAAGAGAGGAGAGACAGAGGGAAATAACATCATAAAGAGAGGAGAGACAGAGGGAAGTAACATCAAAAAGAGAGGAGAGACAGAGGGAAATAACATCATAAAGAGAGGAGAGACAAACATAACATCTTAAAGAGAGGAGAGACAGGGAAATAACATCAAAAAGAGAGGAGAGACAGAGGGAAATAACATCATAAAGAGAGGAGAGACAAACATAACATCTTAAAGAGAGGAGAAACAGAGGGAAAAAACATCAAAAAGAGAGGAGAGACAGAGGGAAATAACATCAAAAAGAGAGGAGAGACAGAGGGAAATAACATCAAAACGAGAGGAGAGACAGAGGGAAATAACATCAAAAAGAGAGGAGAGACAGAGGGAAATAACATCAAAAAGAGAGGAGAGACAAAGGGAAATAACATCAAAAAGAGAGGAGAGACAGAGGGAAATAACATCAAAAAGAGAGAAGAGACAGAGGGAAATAACATCATAAAGAGAGGAGAGAGGGAAATAATATCATAAAGGGAGGAGAGACAGAGGGAAATAACATCAAAAAGAGAGGAGAGACAGCGGGAAATAACATCATAAAGAGAGGAGAGACAGCGGGAAATAACATCATAAAGAGAAGAGAGACAGCGGGAAATAACATCATAAAGAGAGGAGAGACAGCGGGAAATAACATCATAAAGAGAGGAGAGACAGAGGAAAATAACATCATAAAGAGAGGAGAGACAGCGGGAAATAACATTATAAAGAGAGGAGAGACAGAGGGAAATAACATCATAAAGAGAGGAGAGACAGAGGGAAACAACATCATAAAGAGAGGAGAGACAGAGGGAAATGACATTATAAAGAGAGGAGAGACAGAGGGAAATAACATCATAAAGAGAGGAGTGACAGAGGGAAATAACATTATAAAGAGAGGAGAGACAGAAGGAAATAACATCATAAAGAGAGGAGAGACAGAGGGAAATAACATCATAAAGAGAGGAGAGAGGGAAATAATATCATAAAGGGAGGAGAGACAGAGGGAAATAACATCAAAAAGAGAGGAGAGACAGAGGGAAATAACATCAAAAAGAGAGGAGAGACAGAGGGAAATAAGATCAAAAAGAGAGGAGAGACAGAAGGAAATAACATCAAAAAGAGAGGAGAGACAAACATAGCATCTTAAAGAGAGGAGAGACAGAGGGAAATAACATAATAAAGAGAGAAAAGACAAACATAGCATCTTAAAGAGAGGAGAGACAGAGGGAAATAACATCAGAAAGAGAGGAGAGACAGAGGGAAATAACATCAAAAAGAGAGGAGAGACAGAGGGAAATAACATCAAAAAGAGAGGAGAGACAAACATAGCATCTTAAAGAGAGGAGAAACAGAGGGAAATAACATGAAAAAGAGAGGAGAGACAGAAGGAAATAACATCAAAAAGAGAGGAGAGACAGAGGGAAATAAGATCAAAAAGAGAGGTGAGACAGAGGGAAATAACATCATAAAGAGAGGAGAAACAGAGGGAAATAATATCAAAAAGAGAGGAGAGACAGAGGGAAATAATATCAAAAAGAGAGGAGAGACAGAGGGAAATAACATCAGAAAGAGAGGAGAGACAGAGGGAAATAACATCAAAATGAGAGGAGAGACAGAGGGAAATAACATCATAAAGAGAGGAGAGACAGAGGGAAATAACATCTTAAAGAGAGGAAAGACAAACATAACATCAAAAAGAGAGGAGAGACAGAGGGAAATAACATCAGAAAGAGAGGAGAGACAGAGGGAAGTAACATCAAAAAGAGAGGAGAGACAGAGGGAAATAACATCATAAAGAGAGGAGAGACAAACATAACATCTTAAAGAGAGGAGAGACAGGGAAATAACATCAAAAAGAGAGGAGAGACAGAGGGAAATAACATCATAAAGAGAGGAGAGACAAACATAACATCTTAAAGAGAGGAGAAACAGAGGGAAAAAACATCAAAAAGAGAGACAGAGGGAAATAACATCAAAAAGAGAGGAGAGACAGCGGGAAATAACATCATAAAGAGAGGAGAGACAGAGGAAAATAACATCATAAAGAGAGGAGAGACAGCGGGAAATAACATTATAAAGAGAGGAGAGACAGAGGGAAATAACATCATAAAGAGAGGAGAGACAGAGGGAAACAACATCATAAAGAGAGGAGAGACAGAGGGAAATGACATTATAAAGAGAGGAGAGACAGAGGGAAATAACATCATAAAGAGAGGAGTGACAGAGGGAAATCACATTATAAAGAGAGGAGAGACAGAAGGAAATAACATCATAAAGAGAGGAGAGACAGAGGGAAATAACATCATAAAGAGAGGAGAGAGGGAAATAATATCATAAAGGGAGGAGAGACAGAGGGAAATAACATCAAAAAGAGAGGAGAGACAGAGGGAAATAACATCAAAAAGAGAGGAGAGACAGAGGGAAATAAGATCAAAAAGAGAGGAGAGACAGAAGGAAATAACATCAAAAAGAGAGGAGAGACAAACATAGCATCTTAAAGAGAGGAGAGACAGAGGGAAATATCATCAGAAAGAGAGGAGAGACAGAGGGAAATAACATCAAAAAGAGAGGAGAGACAGAGGGAAATAACATCAAAAGAGAGGAGAGACAAACATAGCATCTTAAAGAGAGGAGAAACAGAGGGAAATAACATGAAAAAGAGAGGAGAGACAGAAGGAAATAACATCAAAAAGAGAGGAGAGACAGAGGGAAATAAGATCAAAAAGAGAGGTGAGACAGAGGGAAATAACATCATAAAGAGAGGAGAAACAGAGGGAAATAATATCAAAAAGAGAGGAGAGACAGAGGGAAATAATATCAAAAAGAGAGGAGAGACAGAGGGAAATAACATCAGAAAGAGAGGAGAGACAGAGGGAAATAACATCAAAATGAGAGGAGAGACAGAGGGAAATAACATCATAAAGAGAGGAGAGACAGAGGGAAATAACATCTTAAAGAGAGGAAAGACAAACATAACATCAAAAAGAGAGGAGAGACAGAGGGAAATAACATCAGAAAGAGAGGAGAGACAGAGGGAAGTAACATCAAAAAGAGAGGAGAGACAGAGGGAAATAACATCATAAAGAGAGGAGAGACAAACATAACATCTTAAAGAGAGGAGAGACAGGGAAATAACATCAAAAAGAGAGGAGAGACAGAGGGAAATAACATCATAAAGAGAGGAGAGACAAACATAACATCTTAAAGAGAGGAGAAACAGAGGGAAAAAACATCAAAAAGAGAGGAGAGACAGAGGGAAATAACATCAAAAAGAGAGGAGAGACAGAGGGAAATAACATCAAAACGAGAGGAGAGACAGAGGGAAATAACATCAAAAAGAGAGGAGAGACAGAGGGAAATAACATCAAAAAGAGAGGAGAGACAAAGGGAAATAATATCAAAAAGAGAGGAGAGACAGAGGGAAATAACATCAAAAAGAGAGGAGAGACAGAGGGAAATAACATCTTAAAGAGAGGAAAGACAAACATAACATCAAAAAGAGAGGAGAGACAGAGGGAAATAACATCAGAAAGAGAGGAGAGACAGAGGGAAATAACATCATAAAGAGAGGAGAGACAGAGGGAAGTAACATCAAAAAGAGAGGAGAGACAGAGGGAAATAACATCATAAAGAGAGGAGAGACAAACATAACATCTTAAAGAGAGGAGAGACAGGGAAATAACATCAAAAAGAGAGGAGAGACAGAGGGAAATAACATCATAAAGAGAGGAGAGACAAACATAACATCTTAAAGAGAGGAGAAACAGAGGGAAAAAACATCAAAAAGAGAGGAGAGACAGAGGGAAATAACATCAAAAAGAGAGGAGAGACAGAGGGAAATAACATCAAAACGAGAGGAGAGACAGAGGGAAATAACATCAAAAAGAGAGGAGAGACAGAGGGAAATAACATCAAAAAGAGAGGAGAGACAAAGGGAAATAACATCAAAAAGAGAGGAGAGACAGAGGGAAATAACATCAAAAAGAGAGAAGAGACAGAGGGAAATAACATCAAAAAGAGAGGAAAGACAGAGGAAAATAACATCATAAAGAGAGGAGAGACAGAGGGAAATAACATCACGAAGAGAGGAGAGACAAACATAACATCATAAAGAGAGGAGAGACAGAGGGAAATAACATCAAAAAGATAGGAGAGACAGAGGGAAATAACATCATAAAGAGAGGAGAGACAGAGGGAAATAACATCAAAAATAGAGGAGAGACAGATGGAAATAATATCAAAAAGAGAGGAGAGACAGAGGGAAATAACATCAAAAAGAGAGGAGAGACAGAGAGAAATAACATCATAAAGAGAGGAGAGACAGAGGGAAATAACATCATAAAATGCTGGACAAGTGAATAATTTGGGATGGAGAGAGATTATCAGTACAGTGGTTTGTGACTGATACTTTAATTGATTTGTTTATTGTTATTGTCCCAATATTTGGTTTGTTTTGTGTTGAAGTATAGGGGATAGTTGTCCCAATATTTGGTTTGTTTTGTGTTGAAGTATAGGAGATAGTTGTTCCAATATTTGGTTTGTTTTGTGTTGAAGTATAGAGGATAGTTGTCCCAATATTTGCTTTGTTTTGTGTTGAAGTATAGAGGGTAGTTGTCCCAATATTTGTTTTTTTGTGTGTTGAAATATAGGGGATAGTTGTCCCAATATTTGTTTTTTTGTGTTAAAGTATAGGGGATAGTTGTCCCAATATTTGGTTTGTTTTGTGTTGAAGTATAGAGGATAGTTGTCCCAATATTTGGTTTGTTTTGTGTTGAAGTATGGGGGATAGTTGTCCCAATATTTGGTTTGTTTTGTGTTGAAGTATAGGGGATAGTTGTCCCAATATTTGGTTTGTTTTGTGTTGAAGTATAGGGGATAGTTGTCCCAATATTTGTTTTTTTGTGTGTTGAAGTATAGGGGATAGTTGTCCCAATATTTGGTTTGTTTTGTGTTGAAGTATAGAGGATAGTTGTCTTAATATTTGGTTTATTTTGTGTTGAAGTATAGAGGATAGTTGTCCCAATATTTGGTTTGTTTTGTGTTGACGTATATGGGATAGTTATCCCAATATTTGGTTTGTTTTGTGTTGAAGTATAGGGGATTTCTATATATCGATTTTACCATCATCAGAGAATGCTGTTCCCAGATATTTAAAGTTTGTTACATGTTTTATAACTTGATTTTCTATAGCTATGTTTAGTGTCTTCTTTTGTCTTCCTATTGATGCAACTTCTGTTTTTTTTTTGTGTGTTTTTTTTTTCCCTTCAAAATGCCCTTATTGTTTATTGTTATGGAATGTCTCGGTATCACTGCAAACGAATTAAAATCCATAATTGCTCAACCGCCCGTGCCAGTGGAATCATCTGAATTACTATGTCATCTCCCAAACAAAGAAAAGTAGCTGTAGACTCCATCATAGCAGTCTAAGCACACTCCAAAAAGGCATAAGGCGAAACCGCACAGAGAGTGAACACAGCCAACTTCTCCCCGTCATACGATATCATCATTCATCGTAAACAATTGTAATATCGAAACACGATCAAAACGGATGAACCACACAGCTCACGGTGTGCACAGAGCACTTAACTCAGTAGCTCCTGCAACCTTATCCTGTCAGACAGTTTGATAGACCACATTTTTATGGTCACGATCTATTGAAAGTAAACCGGAAACTCGTCATCGTGAACCCAAACAACAACATGGAGAACCCGCTGATGGCCTGGACTTGTAGACGACGTCCACTCGATAGTCGGGCCTTGTTTTACACTTGTTTAGGTAAACTCGTTTTTATTTAGTTGGGGAAGGGGATTACTACTTTTTATAAGAGTGATTACTTGAGTCTTTAAAATGATAATGGTACGTTTAAATAGGATTAAACGCCCGTGGTTGTTCTGGCCTAGGCGTTTGACTAGAGACAACACATAATAATATTTAATATGTTATGTGCTTCACATTAATTTGATTAAAACAGATAAAAATACGGCAGAAATTCCACACACCTGTGTTCAGTCTCTGAAAAAAAGCCAACCTGGCATATTGATTTTTTTCTCTATGGCTTTGTTAATGAATTTATGCACAAATTAATACAGTTAAAATTCTTAACTTTTTTTCTAATTGTCGTACAGCCATAAATAAGGTATCCTGGTATCATTGTTTAGCTTTCATCAAGACAAGAGCTATCCAGCTAACTTTGTAAATTTACTTTGTTCTAAATCATAACAGACTATTTTGAATTTTTTTATAAAAGTACCTAATTATTATTTATAGAGCCTCTAACTCTATTAGAGGGAAACTTCCTAGGCGATAATTCAGGGAATCATGGGAGAAAGAGGTATGTTTTACAGCACTCAGAAAAAATGACAAATAAACAACAGAAAAAAAAGAAAAACTATAAACCAGTCTTAACATATGGATGCGAATCATGGACAATGAATACAATAGGACAACAGACAAGAAAATCACTGGAGTCTGTAGAAATGTGGTTTTACAGAAGATTGTTGAGAATACAACATGGACAGCTAAGAAGAGTAATGAAGATGTTCTGAGAGAGGTCAAGGCAAAAAGAGAGCTAATTTCCGATTATTAGGAAGAAACAATCATCATTGTTTTGCCATGTAATGAGAAGAGAACAACTGGAAAATATTGTAACAACTGGGAAAATTGAGGCACGAAGAGATAGAGGGAAGCAAAGACAAAAAATACCAGACAGCTTAAGAGAATGGCTTGGCAGAAGGTCAACAACAGAAATGATAAATAACTGTCGAGATCGAAATTTATGGAAAGACATGATCATCTACGTCAGCAAGCATGGCACTTGATGATGATATATGGTCCGAAGCATGATCGAACCCGTACTCCATGGCACTGCGCCTTGCGACGAGAAGAATCTTGTATTACATACCATTCGGCTTCTCAAGGCAAGGCCGAGTGCCATGGAGTATGGGTTCAATCCTGCTTCGGACCATATATTGCTCTTTGTTTTTTTCTCCTGTTGTTGTTTATATTTGTCATTTTTTCTGAGTGCTGTAATATGTACCTCTTCCTCCTATATTCCCTTAGTTTGACTAACCGCCAGGGCACACAATTACAAAGTACAATCAGTCAAGTGACTCGCTGATTACTTTTATGTCTTGAAAATAATGTTACATTTTGGTTAAAGGTCGAGTTTAGTGTCCCAAATTATTTCTGCTAAACAAGTGATCTCCCCTCACTAACTGGGCATACTTGGATTATCAACTGTTTCTAGTTTTTTTTTTGGTCTCGAAACCTTAAACCTAACCCAGGGGGTCTTCTAATGACAAATTTGAGAGCTACTGAATAAAGTGTAAGGGGATGTTACCCTATGGATCTGTGATACCTCTTGTGATGTCACATATATACTACATAATAGAGCTATAGTAACTATTCTATAGCATTTTCATCTTAATATCAGTGTCAAACATGGACACCTACAAGAAGCCACAAACAAAAGTTGTTCACTACAGTAATGAGAAAATGAGAAGAGCAGCTGGAGCATTGTTCATAAGCGACAGTTGACAGTGACGAAATGGGACCATAGGAGATTAAACCTATTGAAGAATATAAGGAAAAGTTTGCTCTTTGAAATTGTCTTGTATTTTAATATTTATTTATTTATAATAATCAACAACAGACAAAAAAAAGGCAAAGTACAATAGATGTCCGAAGCAGGACTGAACCTGTAATCCTCGGCACAGCATCTTGCCATAAGAAACCAAACGCTAGAGCACATGGTCAACCCAGCTATCTAAAAAGATAGCTATCATTGGCGATGTCTTTCATGCAGGTGTGCTCATGACTATAGCATAGGGTTACGAACACAACTCAGGAATAAATTGTACATGTGTATTTTCCTGCGTGTGAAAGCTGGAAAACAACAAGAGATACAGAAACAAAGTTGAATGCATTCAAAAATAAATGTCTAAGGAAAATACTTGGTATAGCGTGGAATGAATTCAAAACAAACGAGGAAATTAGAGAAATCGCCAATCAACCACTAATATCTTCAGTAATAAAGAAAAGACGATGGTCATATGTTGGACATGTGATGAGAAGAGATAATAACCGAATAGCAAAGCAAGCTCTCATATGGGAAACAACAGGTAAGAGGAAAAGAGGAAGACCCAGAGAGACACTGAGAAGAACATTGATGAGAGAGGCAAGAGCAACAGGAATCGGCTCCCTCGATGAGATAGAGCAGCTTGCACAGAACAGAGACAAATGGCGAGATTTGATAAAATATCTTTAAAATAATTGAAAGCTGCTAGAATAAAAATTCAGATAAATGACAGGAGTATCTTGGTCTACGCTCTATGGGCCGGCTACGACTTGAAAGGTCAATAAATAGATTTTCCTATTATGACAAGTATCTCGCTAGTATATAGTGTTTGGGTTTCGTCGCAAGGCGCTGTGCCGAGCAGTACAGGTTCGATCCTGCTTTGGATCATCTATTGTTCTTTGTTTCTTTTCTCTTGTTCATTATTTGTTATTTTTTTTTCCAGATTATTGTAAACATATCTCATCCCCTAAAATGATTCACTGATCTATCACCTCGGAAGTTTCCCTCCATAATAATATTTATTTATTATTATTTGTCTCCAGTCTAAACCACTGGAAACTACTATTCCTTCTGTTTCGTCCTATAACTATTTGTCTGCAACGCAAGTATTCAGCCCTACCCTATCTGGGAGATACTTGTCTTAATAGGAAAATACAGATACACAATTTATTCCCGAGTTGTGATCGTAACCCTATGCTATAGTCATGGGTACACGTGTAAAAGACATCGCCAATAATAGCTACTTTTTTAGGTTGCTGAGTTTGTTGTGTGCTCTAGCGCTTTGTTCTTGTGGCAAGCCGCTGTTCTAAGGAGTACGGGTTCGATCCTTCTTCGTACAATTTATTGTTCTTTGTTTTTTTTCTGTTGATTATTTGTGACTTTTTTTTCTGAGTGTTGTAAACATACCTCTTCTCCTGAGGTTATTCACCATACATCATACCTCTTCTCCTGAAGTTATTCGCCATACATCTTACCTCTTCTCCTGAAGTTATTCGCCACACATCATACCTCTTCTCCTGAAGTTATCTGCCATACATCATACCTCTTCTCCTGAAGTTATTTGCCATACATCATACCGCTTCTCCTGAAGTTATTTGCCATACATCATACCTCTTCTCCTGAAGTTATCTGCCATACATCATACCTCTTCTCCTGAAGTTATTTGCCACACATCATACCTCTTCTCCTGAAGTTATTTGCCATACATCATACCTCTTCTCCTGAAGTTATTCGCCATACATAGATCACTTTTAACTTAGAAACATGAAATTGATGACCTTACTGACATGCTCATTTATCTATTCTACTCTTTTCTTGAGGTGCGCGTGGCCGTGCGGCTAAAACCACTGTTCTGCTGGCTGAAAAGCTGACGTTCGGTGTTCGAAGCCCGCGGTAGACAGGAAGGATTTTTTCTATCGGGGGTGAAATAAAAATCCTGAGTCGCACACATCGTGGCGATTGCTTGACCAAGCGGCCTTTATCTCTCTGGTTCTATCGTTGCTAACCCCCCCCCCCCCCCCCCGATAGTTTAAATAAAAAATTTTTTTTTTCAACTCTTTTCTACTTTTTTCTTCCCTGTTTCTCACTCTCTCTCTCTCTTTCATTCTTAATATTTCCCACACTCTTACCAACCCCTCACTCACTTGCTTTTCTCTCTCTTTCCCACCTCTCTCTCACTCTCATTTAAAAAAAAAATTCAGCTGCGATAAAATATGCTTGTTTGCCTCGTTGAGAAAAAAAAACTAAAAAAACTCACAAGTTTATTTGATCATCAGCACCAACAACAGGAACCAGAACCTAGCCTCATAATTCTCCCCTATAATTCCCTGCCTCACCCAGTCTAAAATCACCCAAAAGCCAATCAGTTATTGATAAGAGAAAGTATTGATCTCAGCTGGTCTTTGCTCTCATCAATTACTGCCAATTATCAGGGACCACTAAGTGCCCCAGGATACTTCACCTGGTCGGTTTCACTGTTTGAAATTACAGTCCTAAATTGAGCATTTCCTTTCTATGTTGGAAACAGTTTTTATTTCTATTATTATTATTGATATTGTTGTTGTTAATATTATTGTTATCGATATTGTTGTTACTAATATTATTATTATCGACATTATGAAACATTATTAGATACAACGACAATACCAAATAAAAATGAAAACTTTGAAATATAGAATTCATGTTAAATAATAATGATTAGTTTTCATCTCAGCAACACACCATCATCATTACACAACAAATGTTGAGATACTGAGATACCTCCCTCAGCATGTTCCAAAGTATGAACCATGCGGCTGCACTTTAATGAAAGCAATGATTATGATTTCAGTTCTGATACACAAAGACTTTGACCCCAATCTGCTTAGTGGTCTCTTATGACATGTGTGACAATGGCTATGTTCTTCTGCCCCCTCACAAGGCTCCAGTAGTCACGCAGACATGGCAGATGACAGTGGCTCTGTTCCTCTCTCCCCTCACAAGACCCCAGAAGCCACACAGACATGGCAGATGACAGTGGCTCTGTTCCTCTCTCCCCTCACAAGGCCCCAGTAGCCATACAGACATGGCAGTTAACAGTGGCTCTGTTCCTCTCTGCCCTCACAGGGCCCCAGTAGTCACACAGACATGGCAGATGACAGTGGCTCTGTTCTTCTCCCCCCTCACAGGGCCCCAGTAGTCACACAGACATGGTAGATGACAGTAGCTCTGTTCCTCTCTCTCCCCTCACAGGGCTCCAGTAGTCACATAGACATGGCAGTTGACAGTGGCTCTGTTCCTCTCTCCCCTCACAGGGCCCCAGTAGCCACACAGACATGGCAGATGACAGTGGCTCTGTTCCTCTCCTCCCTCACAGGGCCCCAGTAGTCACACAGTCATGGTAGATGACAGTGGCTCTGTTCCTCTACCCCTCACAGGGCCCCAGTAGTCACACAGTCATAGTAGATGACAGTGGCTGTGTTCCTCTCCCCCCTCACAGGGCCCCAGTAGTCACACAGTCATGGTAGATGACAGTGGCTCTGTTCCTCTCCCCCCTCACACGGCCCCAGTAGTCACACAGTCATGGTAGATGACAGTGGCTGTGTTCCTCTCCCCCCTCACAGGGCCCCAGTAGTCACACAGACATGGTAGATGACAGTGGCTCTGTTCCTCTCCCACCTCACAGGGCCCCAGTAGTCACACAGTCATGGTAGATGACAGTGGCTCTGTTCCTCTCTCCCCTCACAGGGCCCCAGTAGTCACACAGACATGGTAGATGACAGTGGCTCTGTTCCTCTCTCCCCCCTCACAGGGCCCCAGTAGTCACACAGTCATGGTAGATGACAGGGGCTCTGTTCCTCTCCCCCCTCACAGGGCCCCAGTAGTCACACAGACATGGTAGATGAAAGTGGCTGTGCTCCTCTCCCCCCTCACAGGGCCCCAGTAGTCACACAGACATGGTAGATGACAGTGGCTGTGCTCCTCTCCCCCCTCACAGGGCCCCAGTAGTCACACAGACATGGTAGATGACAGTGGCTGTGCTCCTCTCACCCCTCACAGGGCCCCAGTAGTCACACAGACATGGTAGATGACAGTGGCTGTGCTCCTCTCCCCCCTCACAGGGCCCCAATAGTCACACAGACATGGTAGATGACAGTGGCTCTGTTCCTCTCCCCCCTCACAGGGCCCCAGTAGTCACACAGTCATGGTAGATGACAGTGGCTGTGCTCCTCTCCCCCCTCACAGGGCCCCAGTAGTCACACAGACATGGTAGATGACAGTGGCTCTGTGCTCTGTTCCTCTCTCTCCCCTCACAGGGCCCCAGTAGTCACACAGACATGGTAGATGACAGTGGCTCTGTGCTCTGTTCCTCTCTCCCCCCTCACAGGGCCCCAATAGTCACACAGACATGGTAGATGACAGTGGCTGTGTTCCTCTCCCCCCTCACAGGGCCCCAGTAGTCACACAGACATGGTAGATGACAGTGGCTCTGTGCTCTGTTCCTCTCTCCCCCCTCACAGGGCCCCAGTAGCCACAGAAATGTGAAAAAAAAAAAGAAAACGAAAGAACAAATGACATCAAGGAAAGTTTGATATTTCTGACAGCGATAACAGTTTGTACAAAATTGTATGAAAATAGTAGAGTGGAAAAGTTCAAGTAAGATCTTGATAGCTCTCCCCTCAATCCTTAAAGTCTAATTAAGAAGGAAAGTAGAAGTAAAAGAAGAAGAATAGCAATTGGTAGGAGATGCACAAAGGATATAAAAGAAAAGAACTATAAGAAAAAGTCTGCATCATTTTCTGTGACAAAAATCATTACTAGGCCATTCAGCATCAACCATGGAAAGGGTGCTAGAAGAACATGTTAAACGCATGGATAAGAGTATGAATTGAGGTGAAGAGTGCGGACCAGACTTAGGGTATGCTTGAGCTATCAGTGTAATCTATGGAAAGGGTACTAGAAAGTGATGTTGAACTTATTTTACTACCAAAAGAGATAGAGCAAGGATAATTTATATGGATAACAGTGTGACCTGAAGTGAAGAGTGTGGACCAGACTTAGGGCATGTTTTAAAACTTAAAAAAATGAAATAATGCAAAAAAAAACAAAAAACATAAACGTACCAATGCAACGTTTAGAATCTTCTGCTAACTTGAATCCCATTGGACAGCGGCATAGATAAGACCCAATCAAATTGATGCATTCCTTCTGACATCCACCATTATTGACCAAGCATTCGTTGATATCTGCAGACGTGATTCAAAATCTTTTATTGTTTTTTTATGTAATAAATCGCTCAAAAAATAATAATAAATAAAATCAACATTTGAAGCCTTTGAAATATTCAATTATAGAAGTATAGGAAAAATTGGATGGAAAGAAAATAAAACAAATAATGAAGTCATCAAACAACTAAAAATTAAAAGAGAACTACTAAACACAATTCAAACAAGACAAATGAGATTTTGGTGGCATGTTAAAAGACACAACAGCCTACTAAAAGTAATCTTGGAAGGGAAAATACAAGGTAAAAGAGGCAGACCAAGATTAACATGGATGAGTAACATCAAAACTGAGTGAGTCAGCCTATGACAATCTGCACCATCAAAGCAAGAGACAGAGCAGAATGGCGCTCCATGGTAGCCAGCCTTCCATGTGGAGATGTCTCTTAATGAATGAATGAAAATCACTCAGCTATAAATAGATGACACTGCGGGACATATCTTGCCACATATTGTGCTAGCTAAGAAGGATAAAGACAATCATAATAAATCATTGAATAGTTAACATACATGGAAACTTCCAAGGTCAAAGATATATATAAATTATAAAGGACACAGGTAATGTTACAGCAATCATAAAAATCAGAGACTATCCCAGCACTTCATCGTCACATGCTGCAATCCCATTATTCCAGCACTTCATCGTCGCATGCTGCAATCCCATTATTCCAGCACTTCATCGTCGCATGCTGCAATCCCATTATTCCAGCACTTCATCGTCGCATGCTGCAATCCCATTATTCCAGCACTTCATCGTCGCATGCTGCAATCCCATTATTCCAGCACTTCATTGTCGCATGCTGCAATCCCATTATTCCAGCACTTCATCGTCACATGCTGCAATCCCATTATTCGTCACTTGACAATTATGTCTGTAATTGACCTCTTAGCAAATTAACACTTTTGGAGGTAACGAGTTGAAGTGCATGCCTCACTGGTGACAAGGTGCAGCATCGATGGGCATAGGTTCAAATCCTGGTTAGAACTGTCTATTGTCCTGTAAGGGTAAAGTACGAGACTTGAATCAGCGTCTTAGCACGCGAGTTTTCACTTACGTGTGGTTGGTCACCTATCCAGAAGTGTTCTGAGACTTCTGGATAGTATCGCCTCAAGCATCGAAATTCATGATGTGAGACAGCATTCTTCACCTTCCCAGAGTACAACCCTGGTACCCATTTCTGCAAGCGGCTGGGTTGACTGCGGGGGTATTTTTTTTTTCAAACCACGAGTACAATTCACACTGATTCCAGAGGGAATCGAACACGGGTTGTCCGAACATCGGTAGCCCAGTTGAGTGGCTTTTTCCCAACTAGGCTACTGAGGCCTCCCGTTGTTCTGTTTTCAGTTGCTCCTTGTTTGTGGATTTCTCCAAGTGATGTAAAAGTGCCTTTATCCTCATATAGTTTATTTTCAGTTAAAAAGACTACACTTGCCCAAACATTGAGTGTTACAGTCAAAGCTATGAAGCCTTGTGGATGGCTTGGGAGAGTGAGAAACTACAGGAGTTGAAATAAAAAGTCATGGTTCTCTCCCATGCCTCGCTAGCATATGGGGAATATGGTGTTAGTGGCCAGATTTTTCTCTGACCAGGAAACATTTTTTGGATGATGGGGTCAGTATCATGCCAGGTTGCCTTTACTTGCCAGAAAAATCTCTGGTAACAGGGGAGTTAGCCTTTGACTAAAAATGTGGATGCAAGGACCCTAAAGTATTTGAGGTGTACCCTAATTATCTCATGACATTTGCCACATCTCAACTTCAATTTTAAATGTATGGATCCATTCTCTCCTTCAGATCTCCTTATAGATGATTCGAGTAGGCATTTGTCCTACATAAATGAAGAACTGTCTCTAGAATTATTGTACAGATACAGCAGATAACAGCCTTCTTCTTCTCCCTTTCAACTCCCTGTGGAGTATAGGTCTTCAACAAAGACTTTCAACTCCCTATGGAGTATAGGTCTTCAACAAACACTTTCAGCTCCCTGAGGAGTATAGGTCTTCAACAAACACTTTCAGCTCTCTGTGGAGTATAGGTCTTCAACAAACACTTTCAGCTCTCTGTGGAGTATAGGTCTTCAACAAACACTTTCAGCTCCCTGAGGAGTATAGGTCTTCAACAAACACTTTCAGCTCTCTGTGGAGTATAGGTCTTCAACAAACACTTTCAGCTCTCTGTGGAGTATAGGTCTTCAACAAACACTTTCAGCTCCCTGAGGAGTATAGGTCTTCAACAAACACTTTCAGCTCCCTGAGGAGTATAGGTCTTCAACAAACACTTTCAGCTCTCTGTGGAGTATAGGTCTTCAACAAACACTTTCAGCTCTCTGTGGAGTATAGGTCTTCAACAAACACTTTCAGCTCTCTGTGGAGTATAGGTCTTCAACAAACACTTTCAGCTCTCTGTGGAGTATAGGTCTTCAACAAACACTTTCAGCTCTCTGTGGAGTATAGGTCTTCAACAAACACTTTCAGCTCCCTGAGGAGTATAGGTCTTCAATAAACACTTTCAGCTCTCTGTGGAGTATAGGTCTTCAACAAACACTTTCAGCTCTCTGTGGAGTATAGGTCTTCAACAAACACTTTCAGCTCTCTGTGGAGTATAGGTCTTCAACAAACACTTTCAGCTCTCTGTGGAGTATAGGTCTTCAACAAACACTTTCAGCTCTCTGTGGAATATAGGTCTTCAACAAACACTTTCAGCTCCCTGAGGAGTATAGGTCTTCAATAAACACTTTCAGCTCTCTGTGGAGTATAGGTCTTCAACAAACACTTTCAGCTCTCCTTGGAGTATAGGTCTTCAACAAACACTTTCAGCTCTCTGTGTAGTATAGGTCTTCAACAAACACTTTCAGCTCCCTGAGGAGTATAGGTCTTCAACAAACACTTTCAGCTCTCTGTGGAGTATAGGTCTTCAACAAACACTTTCAGCTCCCTGAGGAGTATAGGTCTTCAATAAACCTTTCAGCTCTCCTTGGAGTATAGGTCTTCAACAAATACTTTCAGCTCCATGTGGAGTATAGGTCTTCAACAAACACTTTCAGCTCCCTGTGGAGTATAGGTCTTCAACAAATACTTTCAGTTCTATGTGGAGCATAGGTCTTCAACAAACACTTTCAGCTCCCTGTGGAGTATAGGTATTCAACAAACACTTTCAGCTCCCTGTGGAGTATAGGTCTTCAACAAACATATTCCAAGTTCTGATTCTTGTCATTTTTTTAAAGATTATTCTATGTCTTCCCCATCCTCTTTATCTCTGCTTCCACCTGTCTTCTCCAAGAATATTTTGGTTTCCTCTTTGTCTCTTCCCCTGGGGATTCCAAAAAAGGGCTATCTTATAATATTCTCAGTTGGTTCCCGCTGTGTGTGTCCTATCCAGCGCCATCATCTTTGTTATATCTCTTTGCCCACTGGTGTTTGTCTAGTACTTTCCTATAATTCTATGTTAGTGATTGTGTCCTACCATTTCCATCCTACTATTCTGTGCAAGCATCCATTAGTAAAGATCTTTATCTTTAAGATAACAGCCTGCTTCTGATCATCTGTAAATACTAAAAAAGACCATATGTATGTGTTTACTTATAATGAAAAGCTCAAGGCAACATACAAAGTTATCACAATATTGTTATTATGAATATGATTGAAGAACATATATGATCAATAGCTCAGATTGTGAAAACAGTAAAGTGTGTGGTACACAAGAGGCAAATTCAGGACATGAAAGGGAAATATGACAATCCACTGAGGAAGATATAGGAGCATCACCTTATATCATTCAAAGGAAGCCGCAGAGAGACACAATACTCTACTAAAAGTCAACTCGGAAGGGGAGGTACAATGTAGATGTGGCAGATCTAGTGGATTGATAACATCAAAAGCTGGACATGTGAACATATGACAACATGCACTACCAAGACAAGGGACAGTGTAAAATGGTGTTCCATGGTAGCCAACCTTCGATATGGGGACAGCACTCAATGAATGGTGCTCCATGGTAGCCAACCTTCAATGTGGAGACAGCACCCAATGAATGGTGCTCCAAGGTAGCCAACCTTCAATGTGGGGACAGCACCCAATGAATGGTGCTCCATGGTAGCTAATCTTCTATGTGGAGACAGCACCCAATGAATGGTGCTCCATGGTAGCTAATCTTCTATGTGGAGACAGCACCCAATGAATGGTGCTCCATGGTAGCTAATCTTCTATGTGGGGACAGCACCCAATGAATGGTGCTCCATGGTAGCTAATCTTCTATGTGGAGACAGCACCCAATGAATGGTGCTCCATGGTAGCTAATCTTCTATGTGGGGACAGCACCCAATGAATGGTGCTCCATGGTAGCTAATCTTCTATGTGGAGACAGCACCCAATGAATGGTGCTCCAAGATAGCCAACCTTCAATGTGGGGACAGCACCCAATGAATGGTGCTCCATGGTAGCTAATCTTCTATGTGGGGACAGCACCCAATGAATGGTGCTCCATGGTAGCTAATCTTCTATGTGGAGACAGCACCCAATGAATGGTGCTCCAAGGTAGCCAACCTTCAATGTGGAGACATCACTCACTGAATGGTGCTCCATGGTAGCCAATCTTCCATGTGGAGACAGCACTCAGTGAATGGTGCTCCATGGTATCCAATCTTCCATGTGGAGACAACACTCAATGAATGGTGCTCCATGGTAGCCAATCTTCCATGTGGAGACAGCACTCAGTGAATGGTGCTCCATGGTAGCCAATCTTCCATGTGGAGACAACACTCAATGAATGGTGCTCCATGGTAGCCAATCTTCCATGTGGAGACAGCACTCAATGAATGGTGCTCCATGGTAGCCAATCTTCCTTGTGGAGACAGCACTCAATGAATGGTGCTCCATGGTATCCAATCTTCCATGTGGAGACAACACTCAATGAATGGTGCTCCATGGTAGCCAATCTTCCATGTGGAGACAGCACTCAATGAATGGTGCTCCATGGTAGCCAATCTTCCATGTGGAGACAACACTCAATGAATGGTGCTCCATGGTAGCCAATCTTCCATGTGGAGACAGCCTCCAATGAATCAAAGTTTGTCTAACCGTGAAAACACCCAAGTGAACACAAGAATTAAAAAAAGTATACCATTACATTAAAGCCTTATTCTATCTGCAGATTTAGGAGTCAATCTATTTTGTTCTATCTACACATTTAGCAATCAATCTATTTTGTTCTATCTACACATTTAGCAATCAATCTATTTTGTTCTATCTGCAGATGTAGCAATCAATCTATTTTGTTCTATCTGCAGATGTAGCAATCAATCTATTTTGTTCTATCTACAGATTTAGCAATCAATCTATTTTGTTCTATCTGCAGATGTAGCAATCAATCTATTTTGTTCTATCTACAGATGTAGCAATCAATCTATTTTGTTCTATCTGCAGATGTAGCAATAAATCTATTTTGTTCTATCTACAGATTTAGCAATCAATCAATATTTTTTTTCTACCTGCAGATCTAACAATCAATCTATTTAAGAAAACAAATGTACAACTGACCGTTCTGGCAATGAGACCCTTCATAACCTGCTGGACACGAGCACATATTGTCATATCCTGCCTTACATTGTCCACCATTTTGACACATTTCCTCGCCACACGGTTCTTCTTAATTGCCACATAAAAGTGAAATATTAATTAATTAATTTTACAAATCATTGTAGGTACAAGAAATTTACTTGCAAGCGTCAATACATTAATCTTTCAAATAATTACCTGCAAACATACATTATTGACATATATTATTTACTGACTCGCTTTAATTTGTTGACACATGACTAGTGCTGTACAATAATAATTCATATAATTAATTACTGATTTGTATTAATGGCTGACAAATTGGTTATTTCATTAATAGTAAAAATATTACCACATTGAATCATTTCTTCTTAGTTCAATGATAGTCAATGCTGTCAAAGTTCATTTCACTCAGTCAATGATAACTGTCAAGTTCATTCTTATTGATCAATAATGTCAAAACTGTCAATGTTCACTTGTGTTGGTCAATGATACAAAAAAGTTGTCAATGTTCACTTGTCTTGATCAATGAGTCAATGAATGATGTCAAAAACTGTCAATGTTCACTTGTCTAGATCATCATCATCAAGTACCGGGCCTACTGGCGTAGGTGATCATGTCTCTCCACAACTTTCGATCTCGACAGTTCTTTATCATTTCTGTTGTTGACCTTCTGCCAAGCCATTCTCTTAAGCTGTCTGGTATCTCTTCTCTTTGCTTCCCTCTATCTCTTCGTCCCTCAATTTTTCCAGTTGTTACAATATGTTCCAGCTGTTCTCTTCTCATTACATGACCAAAAAATGATGATTGTTTCTTCCTAATATTGGAAATTAGCTCTCTTTTTGCTTTGACCTCTTTCAGAACATTTGTCATGATCAGTGATACACAAAAGCTGTCAATGTTTACTTGTCTTGATCAGTGATACACAAAAGATGGCAATGTTCATTTGAATTGATTAATGATAGGCAAAAGCTGGCAATCTTCATTTATCTTTGTCAATGATAGGCAAAAGCTGGCAATCTTCATTTGTCTTTGTCAATGATAGACAAAAGCTGGCAATCTTCATTTGTCTTTGTCAATAATAGACAAAAGCTGGCAATCTTCATTTGTCTTTGTCAATGATAGACAAAAGCTGGCAATCTTCATTTGTCTTTGTCAACGGTAGACAAAAGCTGGCAATCTTCATTTGTCTTTGTCAATGATAGACAAAAGCTGGCAATCTTCATTTGTCTTTGTCAACGGTAGACAAAAGCTGGCAATCTTCATTCAGTTTATGTTTGATCTACTTATCTCATCTTTATTCAGCAATCGACTGTGTGGCACTCCTTATTTTTCTTCCTCTAGGCTTAGGTCTATCTTTAGATGTCAGTCTTAGCATGTTCAAAGAAAGCATTGGTCAGCTTAAAGTTGCTGACACCTCCACAAAGCTTATCCAGGTATGGTACTTCCAAAGAAAGCATTGGTCAGCTTAAAGTTGCTGACACCTCCACAAAGCTTATCCAGGTATGGTACTTCCAAAGAAAGCATTGGTCAGCTTAAAGTTGCTGACACCTCCACAAAGCTTATCCAGGTATGGTACTTCCAAAGAAAGCATTGGTCAGCTTAAAGTTGCTGACACCTCCACAAAGCTTATCCAGGTATGGTACTTCCAAAGAAAGCATTGGTCAGCTTAAAGTTGCTGACACCTCCACAAAGCTTATCCAGGTATGGTACTTCCAAAGAAAGCATTGGTCAGCTTAAAGTTGCTGACACCACCACAAGGCTTATCCAAGTATGGTACTTCCAAATGAAGCTTCGGTTTTTTTCCTGTATCCAATCTGTTCATGGCAAACCTTTTGGATCCATCATGGACTTGTATCCGGTCTGTCGTATAGTTTGCCATCCTCATTTACTATATAAAATCAACATATAATGGTATTAAGCAGCAAAACCTATAGAGGGACAAGAAAAACTACGACATTTCAGCAAAACCCTTCATCAGGTACGAAACAACAAATATTGATACCCTGACTAACTGTTTCATCATTTCCAGAAACGTTGCATTGAGATGAAATTCAAAGAATCACAGTTTTCATATTTCACGTGATTGTTTCTACATTTCATCTTCAACACGCGATCTATTTCTTTACACACACACACACACACACACATATGCAAACACATTCACAGTTGCTCTATTTGACCTCAATGTTAAACTTTTTTTTAATTTGTGAGAGAGCGCACACACACACACGTGTGTGTTTCCTGTGTGAGTGTGTGTACACAGTCTGTCAACAATTATATGTACACTTTAACTGATGGCATTAATTGATTTTCTTTAAAGTTGTATATCTTGTGCCACATCTGCTTACACAATCTCCTACATCTGCTTACAGTTTGTACTACATCTGCTTACACCATCTACATCTCTTACATCTTGTACTGCATTTGTTTATGGTTTGTACATCATCTACATACATCTTATACAATGTCTACTGACCTTTTGTACACAATCTACTTACCTTTTGTACACCATCGACTTACCTTTTGTTCAACATCTACTAACCTTTTGTATACCATCTACTTACGTTTTGTACACCACCTACTTACCTTTTGTACACAATCTACTTACGATTCGTACACCATCTACTTACGTTTTGTACATGAATGATGTTGCCCGTCAAGCTGCCAGCCATCACAACATGTGTACCTCGTCACCTTCTGTGTCTGGGGCGTGTCCCTGTAGGTCGTGTAGTACTGGGTCCTGAAACACATCATTGTTAGTATGGTCAGTCATCATCGTACTGTGCCATACCGACCATGTCCTTCCACAATTCTTTATCCACAATGCATCATATCAATTCTGTTGTTGACTGTTTATCGTACCTGACACCAAGCTATCCAGTAGCTTCTCTCTTTGTTGCTCGCGTTCTTTCTTTCCTTGTATTTTGAAAGTTGTAACCAAGTATTCCAACTTTCCTCTTCTCATGTTGTGCCTGAAAATTGTTCATTGCTTCTTTCTGATTTCTTTTGGAGCTTCCTTTTTGTGTTGGCCTCTTTGAGAATGTCCTCGTTGGTCTTTTTAGCTCTCCGTGGATCTCTCGACATTCTTCTGAGAAATCCAGTATCTGTGGCCTCGAATCGTATTTCAATTTGTTTGTCTTCTGACCATGACCCGCTTCCATAGGTCAGAATTGCATAAGCACCGATGAACTCTCATTCTGATTTCTATTGACAAAGATTTATTGAATAAAACATTTTCATTTTTTGAAGTGCTTTTCTTGGCCTGAGCTGTTCTGCTTTTTATTTCTGTGGTGCATCTTCCATCTGATATTATTATTGTGCCTAAGTTTTTGACGTGTAGCACTGGTGAATAGTCTTCATGCTATCTCTTGCTTTTCCTGTCTCAACAGTTTGCCTGACTTTATAGCTTTGAAGCAGTTGTTTAGTCGTCGGGTTATCGTCACCGCTCATCGAACAACGGACCATAAGTGCTCAGGTCTACTCTTCATCAAATTCGACAGCATGAAACGACTGAGAAGCAAAATTCACAAGTCTTTTCCTGATCTCCAACAAGCTCGCTTGAATCTACTGGGTCACTCATCGGTGCGTTTTTGCTGGATATTTCTTACTTTTAATCGCCAGAGAAAGTTTTTTACTTGCGCAACGTGAGCGACCTAAGTTGTGCCTACTGACTCCGGTGAAACTAAGCATTCGACAATATCTAGACTAAGATCATGGGTGGCTTGAAAAACAAAACAATCGCATGTTATTGGATTTGACTTCTGTTTGCGTCCTTCTGTTTACTCTTTTACGTCTTCCGCTCGTAATAAAAAACGTTAAAAATGATGCTGATGTGGTTTACAGCAAGCCATGTACCTGTACATTTCGGCACAACACATCCGATTTTAGTATGTTATTTGTGAGTGCCTGAGATTGCCTTCTCTCTTGATTGGTTACTCTGTTTCTAGATTTACTGCAAGGGGGCAGGCTCTTGGTCAGCTGTTAGTTGCTAATTCTGAAGCAAGCATTCCGCTATGCGTCACTGGTTTGGTTTAGCACAGGTGTTTATTGACGTCCTATGTGGTTCGGGCCGTTTAGTTTAGTTTATATTATCTTAGTTTATTTTAGTTAGTTTAATTTTTGTTTAATTTAGTTTATATTAGTTTAGTTTGGTTTATTTTAGTTTAGTTTAGTCGACAGATCATCTTTATTTAGTTTATTTATTTAGTTTAGTTTATATTAGTTTAGTTTATATTAGTTTGGTTTATTTTAGTTTAGTTTAGTCGACAGATCATCTTTATTGCACAACGGACAACGCCATAGCACTTAAATCGACCTCCTCATCAAGTCCCCGATTGTGAAGCACTCCCATCTCACACTAGCAAAAGCACTGAAGATGGCTTCACCTCAGGTGCATAAACTCCGTACCACCGGTGAAGATCTTGTCCTTAAAACCTCATTAATCGTCTCTTACGATATGCGGAGCAGGTGACAGTGGTTCTATTCTGGCCTCCCCTCAACGTGGTCTGGACCTGGTTGCCACACGGACGTTGCCAGTCAACGTGGCTCTATTTTTCTCTCCTCTCACCATGGTCAGTGCTCCGGTAGCCACACGGACAGAGAATCTATCCCTGTCTCCTCTCACCGTGGTCACTGCCCCGGTAGCCACACAGACGTGACCTATTAGATAACAGTGACACACCTCCAACACACAAACACATCTCTTGTAATTAAACCGAAGCAAACACTCAAGATAACAGATCAGCACTCACTTCCGCTCGTATCCCACACACCAGTTCCTCGTATAGCCACAGTTAGGCTTCCAGACCTTGACGAGCCTGGTGAAGGCTTGGACACACGGCTGTCGGACCTGCACTACCGCCGTGTCCTGGTAGGCACACACGTTAGGCCTGCGGATTAAACAAAAATATCGATAACCATTTTTACACTGTAATTTTCATGTTGGTCATGTGTCCCCGCAGTGGTGGGATATATTGGGAACAAGTTGAACACAGTGCGGGGTGACAGCTTTACCTAAGAGAACAGTACACTTTTTGTTAAGAGATCAGCTATTGTTATGTGTTTATATATTTAGATCAGCTCGAGTCACGGACAAGATGGCGTGTTTTGTCATCACCGACCGGTTCACCATAACTTGTCATGTATGGTTGTTTCTGTTGGTCATATTTGTGTTATTAGTTTGTTGAGAGTGCTGTAGTGCACCAGTTGTTTAAGCTAAGTCATTTTCATATACGTTTTATGATACATTATTCACTTTTTACTATTTACATCTCGAGCTCTTCCTTATTTTTCTAATCTTTCTATTTTATACATCTTGACGCTCATCCTGCCTCCCCTCATGTAGCCTCCTTTATTATTTCAACATCATACTTTCCTCTTTTCTGTCCACCTCTCCATTCACCTGATCATCTAACATGTAGATATAGATAATTGTGCTTCATCGTTTGTTGTCGTTGTCCCTGTATTATGAAGAAGACCACAGGCCGAAACGTCAGTATTGTGTTGTGTTCCTTCCTTGTAAAGCTGTCACCATACCCTGGAGTGTTTATCACACCCTACTACTGGCTCCTGTAGGATATGATCTGGAGTTTGTCTGGATGCCCCACAGTCACACGTTGCAACGTCACTGAGTCATATCTTGTATAGATGTGCTCTGAGGTAACAATGCCCATGTTCTGTGACTGAATATATTTGTCTGTTAAGTTTGTGTTGGCTGTCATGTTATGGCTTATATTTTCCGTGTATCTCCATCCTTCTATTTTCCTAGCTTGCTTCAGGTTTGTATTTATTTCTTTGAAGCTCTTGGGTTGGTTGGACTGTTGAAGGCTCCTACCTGCTTCAGTGAGTTCTTCTGCTTTCTCATTTTCAGGAGAACAATTCACAATTCTTGACGTTCCGGTCAACATAAGGTCTTCCTCAGAAGAAACCAAACAGACTAACGGAAACACAAGCTTGACCACAACACTGCAGTTATTTCCCTTTCCTTGGGATATATTGAGATATGATGATGATGATGGCTTGAATGCGACTGGTTGCAAGAGCCAAATTGGCCTTGTTTTCCTCGTCATCTTATCTCCCCTTATCGTCTACCCATGCCAGATTTATCGTTCTATTACATAGCATGGTCTCCACCTCCTCCTCCTCCTCCTCTCACATTTCCCACATTCCCCATTCAGACAGGGCACTGAACGGTTCAGCTAATGACTCACTTTTTATATATCTTTGTTTTTACATTTATATACATTCATTTTCTCCCTCTTTCTGTTTCTTTCTCTCTCTCTTTTCTATTTCTCTCTACTATACATATACTATATTATATTCACTTTACGTATTTCCTCATCATATTATAATTCCTCCTTTGTAGTATTAGTATCATCACTCCAGAACATGTAGTAGAGTAGATCTTCATTTCATTGTCTATTTGTGTTGTCCCTGTTTTCTTAAGAAGACTATATGTAGACCGAAACGTTAAATATTTTGTATTGTCCTGTTCTGTAAAGCTGTCACTAAACGTTATAGGAGTGTAAGTCACACCATATCGTTTGTTCCCTCTTAGGCCCAAGGTGTATGTGACAGGTCAAATGACTTTTTTTTTTTTTTCCATTTTAATGCCCCGCTTCTACCGGAGAAAAGATTCATGAAAAAAGATGGAAAACCCTGTGGATCAGTGGGCCTGACTTGTTCATTCTGTGACCGTATGTGTTTGTCAAACATTGGTAGAATTAGCCACGAGAGAAGCTGTTCGACAAAATCAAAACATCAAAAAAATACACAGCAACCTCCACTAGACCGTCTGACAAGACAAAAAGGTCCATATATATATATATATACTGGAGAAAGGTTTTGGAAAATAAAAACTTAGAACTGAACACCTGTCGGCGACTGCACTGTAAAACCGGCCTTTATTATCTGGTCATATAAATTCAGCACTATTAATTAGGTGAAGCGCTTTTTGTTTCTCTCTTTAAATTAGAAAATTTGAGTTGTCCTGCCTAGAGGTACAACAATACTAGGTCTTCTATATCAGCAAACTCTACAAGGTGAGGGAACACTGTGATTTTTACATCCCCCCTTACCGGTTAGCATGTTTTGTTGTTTCCAAGAGATCAAAGGTCAAGGTGAGGTCTTGTTGAGACGATCAATCGTCCAGCAATTTTGCTGGCTCATGAGCTCTTCCTCCTCCTCCACATGTTGATATAGAAGACCTAGTATTGTTGTAGTTCTGGGTCCCCATCTACGGTGTAAAAAGTAAGTAAATTACCCCCCGTCACGCCAAGTGGCGTATAGGGAAATATGGTGTTAGTGACCCTATATTTTACAGACCTTCAGCACATGATTTTTGGTGTGATGTGGTCGGTATTACGCCCGTGCTGCTTTACTTTCCCAGAAAAAAATCCGGTACCCATTTAAGGCTGGGTAAACCCGGAAGCCGTCGATTGGGATCGAACCCTATCTCTTGTCATTTGTAGTCCAGTTCACTAACCACTGAGCTATCGCGGCTCCATCTACGGTGTACCTACCCATAAATGTTGAATTTGTTATTTTGTAGAATACCACCATGGCAATAGATCATGTTTCTTGTACCCTCAATTTTGTGGCTTTCTTCAGTCTGTTGAGCATAAACAGTCCGGTGGAGGAGGCACAGCATGGTATTGTGGGTAATGTAAAAGAAAGATGCAGGAATTGACGTTTGATCTTTGTTGTCTTGTTTTGTTATTTTCCTCGCTAGATCCATGAGTGGAATTGTAGGATTTCCTGGTCTTATCTATCCATCAGAGTTGTCAGATAGAATTGAAAACATGCGACTGTGGAAACACACTGCAGAGCGTATCATACAGGAATCTTAACACCATCATCATCAGGTTGCTTGTCCTTTGCAAAACATTACATTCTCAACAGCCCGTCTGAAAGAATCTCTGTCTCTAGCCAGATATCCCACATGACGTTGCATTCTCAACAGCCCGTCTGAAAGAATCTCTGTCTCTAGCCAGATATCCCACAGGACGTTGCACTCACCACAGCCCTTCTGAAAGAATCTCTGTCTCTAGCCAGATCTCCCACATGACGTTGCACTCATCACAGCCCATCTGAAAGAATCTCTGTCTCTAGCCAGATCTCCCACATGACGTTGCACTCATCACAGCCCATCTAAAAGAATCTCTTGTCTCTAGCCAGATCTCCCACATGACGTTGCACTCATCACAGCCCATCTGAAAGAATCTCTGTCTCTAGCCAGATCTCCCACATGACGTTGCACTCATCACAGCCCATCTAAAAGAATCTCTTGTCTCTAGCCAGATCTCCCACATGACGTTGCACTCACCACAGCCCATCTGAAAGAATCTCTGTCTCTAGCCAGATATCCCACATGACGTTGCACTCATCACAGCCCATCTGAAAGAATCTCTGTCTCTAGCCAGATCTCCCACATGACGTTGCACTCATCACAGCCCATCTAAAAGAATCTCTTGTCTCTAGCCAGATATCCCACATGACGTTGCACTCATCACAGCCCATCTGAAAGAATCTCTGTCTCTAGCCAGATATCCCACATGACGTTGCATTCTCAACAGCCCGTCTGAAAGAATCTCTGTCTCTAGCCAGATATCCCACATGACGTTGCATTCTCAACAGCCCGTCTGAAAGAATCTCTGTCTCTAGCCAGATATCCCACAGGACGTTGCACTCACCACAGCCAGTCTGAAAGAATCTCTGTCTCTAGCCAGATATCCCACATGACGTTGCATTCTCAACAGCCCGTCTGAAAGAATCTCTGTCTCTAGCCAGATATCCCACATGACGTTGCATTCTCAACAGCCCATCTGAAAGAATCTCTGTCTCTAGCCAGATATCCCACATGACGTTGCATTCTCAACAGCCCGTCTGAAAGAATCTCTGTCTCTAGCCAGATATCCCACATGACGTTGCATTCTCAACAGCCCGTCTGAAAGAATCTCTGTCTCTAGCCAGATATCCCACATGACGTTGCATTCTCAACAGCCCGTCTGAAAGAATCTCTGTCTCTAGCCATATCTCCCACATAACGTTGCACTCACCACAGCCCATCTGAAAGAATCTCTGTCTCTAGCCAGATATCCCACAGGACGTTGCACTCACCACAGCCCATCTGAAAGAATCTCTGTCTCTAGCCAGATCTCCCACATAACGTTGCACTCACCACAGCCCATCTGAAAGAATCTCTGTCTCTACCCAGATCTCCCACATAACGTTGCACTCACCACAGCCATCTGAAAGAATCTCTGTCTCTAGCCAGATCTCCCACATGACGTTGCACTCATCACAGCCCATCTGAAAGAATCTCTTGTCTCTAGCCAGATCTCCCACATAACGTTGCACTCATCACAGCCCATCTGAAAGAATCTCTTGTCTCTAGCCATATCTCCCACATAACGTTGCACTCATCACAGCCCATCTGAAAGAATCTCTTGTCTCTAGCCAGATCTCCCACATAACGTTGCACTCATCACAGCCCATCTGAAAGAATCTCTTGTCTCTAGCCAGATCTCCCACATAACGTTGCACTCATCACAGCCCATCTGAAAGAATCTCTGTCTCTAGCCAGATATCCCACATGACGTTGCATTCTCAACAGCCCGTCTGAAAGAATCTCTGTCTCTAGCCAGATATCCCACATGACGTTGCATTCTCAACAGCCCGTCTGAAAGAATCTCTGTCTCTAGCCAGATCTCCCACATGACGTTGCACTCATCACAGCCCATCTGAAATAATCTCTTGTCTCTAGCCATATCTCCCACATAACGTTGCACTCATCACAGCCCATCTGAAAGAATCTCTTGTCTCTAGCCAGATCTCCCACATAACGTTGCACTCATCACAGCCCATCTGAAAGAATCTCTTGTCTCTAGCCAGATCTCCCACATAACGTTGCACTCATCACAGCCCATCTGAAAGAATCTCTGTCTCTAGCCAGATCTCCCACATAACGTTGCACTCATCACAGCCCATCTGAAAGAATCTCTTGTCTCTAGCCAGATCTCCCACAGAACGTTACACTCATCACAGCCAATCTGAAAGAATCTATTGTCTCTAGCCAGATCTCCCACATAACGTTGCACTCATCACAGCCCATCTGAAAGAATCTCTTTCTATGAATCTGTCTGCTTCTTGCTTGTGTTGCATCTTTAGAGTGTGTTTCCAAAGATTGCGGTCTGCAACTAAGTCTTCCCAGCCTGCAGTGTTTATGTTCAGAGTCTTCATGTCACGTTTACAAATCGGAGTTTTGAGCGCCCCCAAGTCCTTTTGCCATCTGCTAGTTGTCCATAAAGTATATCTTTTGGTATGTGGCCCCATCTTACATACGGTGTACGTGGCCAAGCCAGCGTAACCTACGTTGTTTGAGCAGTGTGTAGATGTTCGGGAGGCCTGTGCGAGTCATGACCTCCACGTTTGTTACTTTTAAAAGTGATAAAATGTGCTTGGTTAAAGCTAAGACAAGTAGAACACGACCGGTATATACCGTAGATTCGACCAGAAGTGTTGCCTAGAGTAAATGTCGTTATTTTCTGCTGAATATATTGCGAGCTTTAGAGTTCAAAGCAGCAGGAGGTCGACGCCTGGGAGTTAAGACCAAGGTGGACCCACCTCCAATAGATTGTCAAGAAGTAAAAGGCCGAAACACTTGCTCGATAGGGACTGCTTCTGATGATCAGATTGCCTGCTGCCGCGAAAAGAGTTTCCAAATACTGAAGTTATTCATCGTGCGCACAGAAAAAAAATAAAAGCTGATATAATTAAACGACCGCTTGAAGCCTACGCCTATTTAACGCCCTTTAAGGACAGATGAGTAAGACTAGTAATCATCGCGAGAAAACAATCAAGAAACACTCAACTTTACCCATCAACAAACAAATCACAATGTGGCCAGATAATGCTTAAACTACAAGATAGAAGGAAACATACTCACATGCCAGGTTGTAAACTGTTTTCTTCATTTTTCTTGTCCCATCCATTCGTTTGTGATACAAGTAATGATACCAGTGATACAATTCTTACTACACTTTCCATTTCTATCTGAATATTGTAACTGTTCCTTGTGTCTCCGAATAGATTTCTATATTAGAAATATCCTATACACAAATGTTATTTGTTGCAATTAAGCGTCATTGTTGAATCATTTCCATGTATTTTAAAATTCGGATAATGTCAAATGTACTTAAGTTGTCTGAATTTGTATAGAGTTAAAGGGATTGGATGAGTACTATTGAGATTATTATTGCATACTATCATTATTATATTATAACTTTTATGTACTATTAGTATATTCTATTATTATTATTATATTCTGCTATTATTATATTCTATTATTATTATTATATTCTTTTTTTAATTATGTTTTTCTACTATTGTTATATTCTACTTGTATTATATTCTATTATATGCTACTACTATTATATTCGAGGTGCGCGTGGCCGTGCGGCTAAAACCACTGTTCCGCTGGCCGAAAAGCCGGCGTACGGTGTTCGAAGCCCGCGGTAGACAGAAAGGATTTTTTCTATCGGGGTGAAATAAAAATCCTGAGTCTCACACGTCGTGGCGACTGCTTGACCAAGCGGCCTTTATCCCCCTGGTTCTATCGTTGCCCCCCGACATACACCAGCATTGGTACTATGTGTCGTAAAGATAGTTTTTTTTTTTTTTTTTGCTATTATGTTCTACTTTTTTCAACTATCTTACTATAAATATTGTGTTGAGGAACACAAGTGAGAAAAGATAGACTGTGCATGTTTACAGTCCTACACTGTGGATATGTAACACTGTACAATTGTCAACGTTTCGACAAGATAATTCTTTTACCTGGAACGCACGCACAATAAAAAGCAATGAATGAAAGGAAAAGTAAACAATTATTATTGTTTTTCTTTCTGGAGACAAACAAGACGGCAATGCTCTTGTAGCGGTAACATTGAAATAAAGGATTTGTGTTCAATATCATGATATCTGTGGTGTGCCAAAACTTGAGCCACCTTCCACTGTTCTCTGTCAGGTTGTTCTTTACCACCCTAAACGGGACCTTCCATGTGGGTAATTTCTTCGTTTGCCAGTTGTCATCATTGTTTCTGTTGTATCTTCTGATTAAGTAGCCGATCTATCTTCTGAGTAAGTGGCCGATCTATCTTCTGAGTAAGTGGCCGATCTATCTTCTGAGTTTGTGGCCGATCTATCTTCTGAGTTTGTGGCCGATCTATCTTCTGAGTTTGTGGCCGATCTATTTTCTGAGTTTGTGGCCGATCTATCTTCTGAGTTTGTGGCCGATCTATCTTCTGAGTTTGTGGCCGATCTATCTTCTGATTAAGTGGCCGATCTATCTTCTGAGTAAGTGGCCGATCTATCTTCTGAGTAAGTAGCCGATCTATCTTCTGAGTAAGTGGCCGATCTATCTTCTGAGTAAGTGGCCGATCTATCTTCTGAGTAAGTGGCCGATCTATCTTCTGAGTAAGTGGCCGATCTATCTTCTGAGTAAGTGGCCGATCTATCTTCTGAGTAAGTAGCCGATCTATCTTCTGAGTAAGTGGCCGATCTATCTTCTGAGTAAGTGGCCGATCTATCTTCTGAGTAAGTGGCCGATCTATCTTCTGAGTAAGTGGCCGATCTATTTTATGAGTATGCCTATATGGACGTATCTCCTGAGTAGGCCCGATCTATCGTGGACGATCTATCTTCTGATCATACGGCCTGTGTGTCTTCCTTGCCAACTCAATCTCAATATGTCCACCTCTTGGTTGCTGGTTATATTAAGAGAGCAATGTCTACACAGCTTCAGTTATGAGAAATGTCAACAAATGCCTTTAATGATTGCCTCCAACTGGCATTTTCCTACCAGACGAGAATGTTTCAATGATTAGCATCTTTCTTCCACCCAAACAAAGATTGGCTACCATGGATTGCCACTTCTGCCTGTCTCGTGCTCTGAAGGTGTATAGTGTCATACAATCTACTTTCCATCTACTAGTGTTATCAATTCATCTTAGTGTCTTGTCTGCTGTCTGCCTTGTCTGTTTACCTTGTAATCCCCCGTCCCCCACGATGACTTTCAGTAACATTTTTTAAAAAGTTGCCTTATTTCATCATCATCATCATCAAGTACCGGGCCTGCTGGCGTAGGTGATCATGTCTCTTCACAACTTTCAATCTCGGCATTTATTTATCATTTCTGTTGTTGACCTTCTGCCATGCCATTCTCTTAAGCTGTCTGGTATTTTTTCTCTTTGCTTCCCTCTATCTCTTCATCCCTCAATTTTCCCAGTTGTTACAATATATTCCAGTTGTTCTCTTCTCATTACATGGCCAAAAAATGATGATTGTTTCTTCCTAATATTGGAAATCACTTCTCTTTTTACTTTGGCCTCTCTCAGAACATCTTCATTACTCTTCTTAGCTGTCTATGGTACTCTCAACATTCTTCTATAAACTCACATTTCCACAGACTCCAGTGATTTTCTTGTCTGTTTTCCTATTATCCATGATTCACATCCATATGTTAAGACTGCCTCTACGTGATATTTAAGAACTCTTGTTGTTGTTTCTATTGTCAAAAATGGATTGCATAGTATCTTCCTCATTTTTTGGAAAGCTGCTTTTGTCTGAGCCATCTGATATAGATAATGTTAAAGTTGTGATTTCTTCTCTGTCAGCTCTTACTAAACGTTCATATAAAGTTAAGCCCTTATCGAAGCCCCATCATAATCCGGTTCACATGCCGCAAAGACCCAACTATTAATGTAGCAATTTATCCAATATTGTTATCATTTATTATCATAGAATTATCAACTGAGGTTGTCCTTTGTGATAGGAATAACATTGCCTGCTAACTTAAAATTGCATTGTTACACAGCTCCGCGCAACAAGAGAAGTCTCCGCGCAACAAGAGAAGTCTCCACACAACAAGAGAAGTCTCCGCGCAACAAGAGAAGTGGGTCATGAACTCAAGTCAGCTCAGTTAAAAAAAAAAAATATCCTTCCCTTAATTTCTCATCATCATCTAGTTACGTGTCCTTTGCAGAACTTTGCGCTCATAACTGACCTCTGAAAGATTCTCTCTCTCCTGCTAGATTTCTCACAGAACTATTACTCTCATCCAGCTCGTCTGAAAGAATCTTTCTCTAGCCAGATCTCCCCCAAACGTTACATTCACCACAGCTTGTCTGAAAGAATCTCTGTCTCTAGCCAGATCTCCCCCATAACGTTACATTCACCACAGCTCGTCTGAAAGAATCTCTGTCTCTAGCCAGATCTCCCACAGAACGTTACATTCACCACAGCTCGTCTGAAAGAATCTCTGTCTCTAGCCAGATCTTCCCCATAACGTTACATTCACCACAGCTCGTCTGAAAGAATCTCTGTCTCTAGCCAGATCTCCCACAGAACGTTACATTCACCACAGCTCGTCTGAAAGAATCTCTGTCTCTAGCCAGATCTCCAACAGAACGTTACATTCACCACAGCTCGTCTGAAAGAATCTCTGTCTCTATCCAAATCTCCCACAGAACTTTGTTTTCATCACAACCCGATCTCCCACTTTCTCTTTTGTCATATTCAAGGTCTCTTTGATGTAATGAAGCCATCTTCTTCTTGGTCTGCCCCTGATGCGTCGCCCAGGAACCATACCTTCCATAATTGTTCTTTCCAGCCAGCTGTATCTTTTGTCGTGACTATAGTACTTTAATTTCCTCCGTAGAATCGTGTTTATAAGTCAGTACTTTTTAACGTTGAAGTCTATTAATATGTCTTCATTATTTTTTCTATTATCCGAATTATCCTTAAGATTTTTTCTGTATCATTTTGTTTCCGACATCCGTACCCTGTCTATCTATTGACCTTTCGAGCCGTAGCCGGGCCATAGGGCGTAGACCAAGATACACCTTCTCCTATCTGAATTTTTGTTCTAGCAGTTTTCTTTTAAAGATATTTTATCAAATCTCGCCATCTGTCTCTGTTCTGTGCAAGCAGCTCTATCTCATTGAGGGAGCCGAATCCTGCTGCTCTTGCCTCTCTCATCAACGTTCTTCTCAGTGTCTCCCTGGGTCTTCCTCTTTTTCTCTTACCTGTTGTTTCCCATATGAGGGCCTGCTTTGCTATTTGGTTATTATCTCTTCTCATCACATGTCAAACATATGACCATTGTCTTTTCTTTATTACTGAAGATATTAGTGGTTGATTAACAATTTCTCTAATTTCCTCGTTTATTTTGAATTCGTTCCACGCTATACCAAGTATTTTCCTTAGACATTTATTTTCGAATGCGTTCAACTTTGTTTCTATATCTCTTGTTGTTTTCCAGCTTTCACACGCATACGTAAGGGTTGATAGTACCCTACCTAGGTAATAATAACACGGATTAGCGCCAGTCACATGACTTACAGGAACACATTAATCACGTTTCATACGTTGTCCTCACCGAGTCTGTATTAGCACCACATAAACAGACCGAAACACTTGTGTTGATGGGAGAACGAATTATCTAGAATAAACTAACACCCGGTTGGTCAAAGTCACACCAGGGGCGCTGTGTACGTTGAGCCGGACTACTGATGTCGATACCCCGCGTCTCAGTCTGTGAGTGGAGCTGCGTCTGTGATGGGTGCAGTACTAGTGACGTCATAATCATTATAGGTAAAAAAAAAAAAAAAGTACAGAGCCCCATCACTCCAAGTGACGTATAGGGAATATGGTGTTAGTGACCATAATTTTTACAGACCTTCAGCGCCAGCTTTTTGGGGTAATGTGGTCGGTATTACGCCCCGTGCCGCTTTACTTTCCCAGAAAAAAATCCGGTACCCATTTAAGGCTGGGTGAACCTGGAAGCTGTCGGTTGAGATCTAACCCTCCCTCTTGTCCTTTGTAGTCCAGTTCACTAACCACTGAGCTATCGCAGCTCCCATTCATGATCATTATAGCACAAGTTATTGTGACTTTCAGCCGGTATGGGATTACATATTGTACAGCCAAAGTGTTGTAGTCAACTACATAATAATTAACATATAACATAATGCTACTTTTACTACTACTAACTACTGCCACCACCATTTCTACTACTACTACTATTGTTGCCACTGTTACTACTACTATTACTGTTACTACTATTGCTACCACCACTACTAATACTCATCATCATCATCATCAAGTACCGGGCCTGCTGACGTAGGTGATCATGTCTCTCCTCAACTTTCGATCTCGACAGTTATTTATCATTTCTGTTGTTGACCTTCTGCCAAGCCATTCTCTTAAGCTGTCTGTTATTTTTTCTCTTTGCTTCCCTCTATCTCTTCGTCCTTCTATTTTTCCAGTTGTTACAATATATTCCAGTTGTTCTCTTCTCATTACATGGCCAAAAAATGATGATTGTTTCTTGCTAATATTGGAAATTAGCTCTCTTTTTGCTTTGACCTCTTTCAGAACATTTTCATTACTCTTCCAAGCTGTCCATGGTATTCCACATTTCTACAGACTCCAGTGATTTTCTTGTCTGTTGTCCTATTGTCCATGATTCACATCCATATCTTAAGACTAGCTCTACATAACATTTAAGAACTCTTTTTTTTGTTTCTTTTGTTAAAAATGTATTGCATAGTATCTTCCTCATTTTTTGGAAAGCTGCTTTTCCCTAAGCCATTCTGCATCTCATCTCTTTTGTACATCACTACTATATAATACTATATATCTATCTATTGACCTTTCGAGCCGTAGCCGGCCCATATGGCGTAGAAACAAGATACACCTTCTCTTATCTGAATTTTTTTTCTAGCAGTTTTCAATTCTTGTAAAGATATTTTATCAAATCTCGCCATTTGTCTTTGTTCTATGCAAGCAGCTCTATCTCACTGAGGGAGCCGATTCCTGCTGCTTTTGCCTCTCTCAGCAATGTTCTTCTCAGTGTCTCTCTGTGTCTTCCTCTTTTTCTCTTACCTGTTGTTTCCCACATGAGGGCACTAATACTACTACCACTACTAATAATACTACTACTACCACTGTTAATACTACTACTACCACTACTAATAATACTACTACTACCACTACTAATAATAATACTACTACCACTGTTAATACTACTACTACCACTACTAATAATAATACTACTACCACTGTTAATACTACTACTACCACTACTAATAATACTACTACTACCACTACTAATAATACTACTACTACCACTACTAATAATACTACTACTACCACTGTTAATACTACTACTACCACTACTAATAATGCTACTACTACTACCACTGTTAATACTACTACTACCACTACTAATAATGCTACTACTACTACCACTACTAATAATGCTACTACTACTACCACTGTTAATACTACTACTACCACTACTAATAATGCTACTACTACTACCACTAATAATACTACTACTACCACTACTAATAATGCTACTACTACTACCACTGTTAATACTACTACTACTACTACCACTAATAATACTACTACGACTGCTACTAGTGTTCCTGCTACTGCAACCACCACCACCAATACTACCATCACTGCTATTTCTATTATAACTACTGCTGCTATTACTTCTACCATTACTCTGCTATTACTACTACTACTACTACTACTACTACTACTACTACTGCTGCTGCTGTTACTACTACTATTACCAGCACTACTGTTGCTATTATTACTATTACTAATATTACTGTTGCTGCTTCTACTTTTACTACAACTACGCGTATTACTGCTACAAGTACTACTGCTATTTCTAGCGCTACCAATTTGTGTTTTGTAGTCTGTCTATTAATTCGTGGTCCGATATCTGTATATCTTTCCGTCCGACTGTCTGTATATCTGTCCGTCCGTCCGTCTATCTGTCAGTCTGTTTGTATGTCCGTCCGTCCGTCTGTCTGTCTGTATATCTGTCCGTCCGTCTGTCTGTCTGTATATCTGTCCGTCCGTCTGTCTGTCTGTATATCTGTCCGTCCGTCTGTCTGTCTGTATATCTGTCCGTCCGTCTGTCTGTCTGTATATCTGTCCGTCCGTCTGTCTGTATATCTGTCCGTCCGTCTGTCTGTCTGTATATCTGTCCGTCCGTCTGTCTGTCTGTATATCTGTCCGTCCGTCTGTCTGTCTGTATATCTGTCCGTCCGTCTGTCTGTATATCTGTCCGTCCGTCTGTCTGTCTGTATATCTGTCCGTCCGTCTGTCTGTCTGTATATCTGTCCGTCCGTCTGTCTGTCTGTATATCTGTCCGTCCGTCCGTCTATCTGTCAGTCTGTTTGTATGTCCGTCCGTCCGTCTGTCTGTCTGTATATCTGTCCGTCCATCCGTCCGCCCGTCTGTCCGTCCGTCCGTCCGTCTGTATATCAGTCCGTCCGTCCGTCTGTCTGTCTGTCCGTCCGTCCGTCCTTCAGTCTGTCCGTCCGTCTGTCCGTCCGTCCTTCAGTCTGTCCGTCCGTCCGTCCGTCCGTCTGTCTGTCTGTCCGTCCGTCCGTCCTTCAGTCTGTCCGTCCGTCCGTCCGTCTGCCATTTGGAGTCGAAGACGGCAAATATGGCAGCATTTCTAGAATACTGTGTCTGACAACCTTTCAACCGTCAGACCTTGCACAGAACCGCATTGTATCTCACCACACGGCTCTTTTCTGGGTGAGTCGCTCAGTCTTGACGAGGGAGCTGATGCCTGCTGTTATAGCCTTTCGCCTCATTGTTTTTTTTAGTGTTTCTCTAGTTTGGCCGCTTTTTCTTTTACTCTGTGGTTTCCTTTAGAGTGTATGATTTGAGATTCTCTTGTTGTCCCTTCTCATCACATGGCCAACATATTACCATCATCTCTTGTTGTCCCTTCTCGTCACATGACCAGCATATTACCATCATCTCTTGTTGTCCCTTCTCGTCACATGACCAGCATATTACCATCATCTCTTGTTGTCCCTTCTCGTCACATGACCAGCATATAACCACCTTCTCTTGTTGTCCCTTCTCATCCAACATATGACAACCTTCTTCTCTTGTTGTCCCTTCTCGTCACATGACCAGCATATGACCACCTTCTCTTGTTGTCCCTTCTCGTCACATGACCAGCATATGACCACCTTCTCTTGTTGTCACTTCTCGTCACATGACCAGCATATGACCACCTTCTCTTGTTGTCCATTCTCGTCACATGACCAGCATATGACCACCTTCTCTTGTTGCCCCTTCTCGTCACATGACCAGCATATGACCACCTTCTCTTGTTGTCCCTTCTCGTCACATGACCAGCATATGACCACCTACTCTTGTTGGTATGACAACCTTCTTCTCTTGTTGTCCCTTCTCGTCACATGACCAGCACACGACCACCTTCTCTTGTTGTCCCTTCTCGTCACATGACAGCATATGACCACCTGCTCTTGTTGTCCCTTCTCGTCATGTCCCTTCTCGTCACATGACCAACACGACCATCTTCACTTGTTGTCCCTTCTCGTCACATGACCAGCATATGACCACCTTCTCTTGTTGTCCCTTCTCGTCACATGACCAGCATATGACCACCTTCTCTTGTTGTCCCTTCTCGTCACATGACCAGCATATGACCACCTTTCCTTGTTGTCCCTTCTCGTCACATGACCAACATATGACCATCTTCTCTTGTTGTCCCTTCTCATCACATGACCAACATATGACCACCTTCTCTTGTTGTCCCTTCTCGTCACATGACCAGCATATGACCACCTTCTCTTGTTGTCCCTTCTGTTCACATGACCAGCATATGACCACCTTCTCTTGTTGTCCCTTCTCATCCAACATATGACCACCTTCCCTTGTTGTCCCTTCTCGTCACATGACCAGCATATGACCACCTTTTTCTCTTGATTGTAGATGAGATTGTTGAATACTTTGTCATTTCCCTTATTTCTGCTCCAGTTTTGAATTAATTTCGTGGTATTGAAATTTAGGGAGCCGCGATAGCTCAGTGGCTAGTGAACCAGGACTGCAGAGAATAAGAGGTCAGGTTCGATCCCGATCGACGGCTTCCAGGTTCACCCAGCCTTAAATGGGTACAGGATTTTTTCTGGGAAAGTAAAGTGTCACGGGCGCAACACTGACCACGTTACCCCAAAAATCATGTGCCGAAATTCTATAAATATTATGGTCACTAACACCATATTCATTATACGCCACTTAATGTGATGGGGCACTTTACTTTTTTCATTACTATACAGATCTCAGTGTAATACGTGCTGCAATTTACAGCATAGTGTGTCTTGACTATATAATTACTTGAATCTACTATCCCAAATTAGCTTACGTTCCAAAATAGTTGTGTTCAAACTGATCCCAAGACTTCCTGGACGGACTTTGCTAAATGTCAAAGACATAATCTATTTTCAAACACAGTTTGTGTTGTTTTTCTAACGTGGCCAAAACACTGTACAGAGCATTGCAAGAGAAAGAGTCTGATCGTCAGAAACCCACCCTTCGCGAGAGTGCCTGGCTATTTATCTTCGTGCCAATATTATTTATTGCCTTTTAAAAACAAATTATGTTTTTTTTTTTCAAATACTAAACATTTTTTTTAAACATGAACTGTTCTTCGTGAAGTGTGTTTATGTCTTAGTTAGTTAGCTAGTTAGTTAGTTAGTTAGTTAGTCTAAAGTTTGTGTCTCTGCTCGTTCTTGCTCACTCCTTCTCTTGTTGCTTGCTGCTCTACCTTTAATGGGGTCTGAATGAGTATTTTTTGTGTGATAATATTTTACACACGCCTTTTATCCGCCTACGTGTCTGGTAATATATTTTTCTTTTAATATTTCTTACCACCCACATCTTAATGTTGACTGTCCGCCCACACAGTCTGGTAATATGTATTTTTTTAGAAAAATATTACTTCCACACAGTCTGGAGACATTGACCCACAACTTAAATTGTTCAATCCACCCACCATGGGCACACTTGTGGGTGTCCGTTATTAAGTGCAATATTGCTTTCCGCGTTAATGGAGTAAGATGGACAGATATCATAGAAACGCTTTAGCAACATAACTGGAAATGAGTGAGGAAGGTCAAAGGGCAAGAACCAGAACTTTGTGTCTCCCTCGACACTCGAACGGTAACAAGAGAAAGTGAAGAAAGAGAGAATCACAAAATATTTTTTTTTAAAAACTGTTTTGAATACAATGTTTTTGATATCACACAAAGTTCAAAAAGTGAATCAACTCTACGGAGAATCTCACGTAATTGTTTGTTTTTTTTTAAATTGTATTTCCAGATGCTGAAGACTAATGAAATGAGTAGCCAGAGGGTTGAATGACATTTTGGACAACCTGAACAGACAGCAGACTCCAGTTTTAAAAGAAGACACTTTATGTGTGAAGACACTTTATGTGTGAAGACACTTTATTTGTGAAGACACTTTGGGTGTGAAGACACTTTTTTTGCTTCGAGAAAGAACTGATCCCACTGGATTATAACAAAGAAGATCATGACTAGTCTTGATAACTGTTGTGATAAATTTTGTGATAACTGTTGTGCTTAAATGCTGTGATCACTGTTGTGATTTGTGTTTATTTGTGACCGAGTACTTTCTACCAATTATTGTCTGATGTTTGTTCCTACTTTGGCGACAACGATTGACATCTCTCAGCTTGCACTTTATACTGTAACGTATCAGCTATTATCTCTGGAGAACGCCGGTTCGAATCTCGGCAACCCACAACTGTTTTTTACATCGAGGGTGAAATAAAAACTCGGACCCCGAACACCTCGTGACGACTGCAGTGCACAAGCGGCCTTTATTCTCCGATCCTATATGCCTCCTCCCCCCCCCCCTCCTCGACATACCCTAGAAGGGATATAGAGCTGAAGAGATAGCTTTTCTTTTCTTTTTAAACCATTATTACTGTTTTCTGTTAATATCTGATGCTAATTCATTATTTGATTGAATATATTAATAGGTTGTGCACACTTTTATAAACAGAGCAGCTTCAGTGCATAACAAATTGATTAATAATGTGAAATGTGTACTATCAGTTTGATTATAACTGACTGCTTGAAGGCTGACAGTGGCAGGTGGTCCGGCTTGATTTGTGATATATACAAGTCTACCTGAGAACAGGTAACGCCTATATAGAAGTCTAACTGAAAACAGGTAACGCCGATATACAAGTCTACCTGAGAACAGGTAGCACCGATATAGAAGTCTACCTGAGAACAGGTAGCACCGATATAGAAGTCTACCTGAGAACAGGTAACGCAGATATACAAGTCTACCTGAGAACAGGTAACGCCTATATACAAGTCTAACTGAGAACAGGTAACGCCGATATAGAAATCATTGTTCATTATAATATGGGAGAAAGGAACAATAGTGAGGTAGATCTACCAATACAGGCGCTAATTTCGTGATCTTTTCTGACTGATATTACGTCATCAATCTGTGTGTAGACGGGCCATTTTCAAATTTGTGTACAGATAACGTCATTTTTCGGGGGGGTTCAATTTGTTGACAATAATTGCTTCATCTTGTATCATAGCTTGATTGGCTCTAACTGTATCCACAATGTCAGAAGAAGACACTTGGTCAGACGATGTTCCCAAAGTTTATTTCTATTTCAGCGTCGTTATCATGAATCTATTTCTAATCATTAAAATTGTCAGGAAACCCGCCTTCTTCATGTCCCCTAAATTGATGTTACTCTTCTCCCTGGCAATTGGGGACATTTTTCTTGGGCTGATTTCAGGCGTTGTTTACGCCCGGCTCGTGTTTGAGCCGGACTACGGCATGACATGCACCACAATGGTTACAGTCAAATATTATCGAAATTTCGGGATCAGCTTTGCGTATGGGCTTGGTGTCATTGTGCTGGCTGTAGAGCTGATCGTTCGACACAAAAGTGAGGCGAGTTTGTCCCCACACTTACAGATTCTAGGAGCTTTCATCTTCAGCTTTATTCCGTGGTTCTTAGTTTTAGTTTTTGTTTTACCATCAACAACGGCAGGGATTGATTGGGAAACATGTACACACGACGTCACAGCAGGTAGAACCAAGACGATGTACATTATGGCTATTATAGTTCCAGCATTGATAGCAGTTATTGCTTGTTCCATTACCATGTTTATTACGCTGACTCCGGTACCCGAGGGTTATCACAATTTTGACGCAAACAACGCACATGTTAATAATAACGACAACGATTGTCAGAATTCTTGTAATTTTGAAACTTCGCAGAGTAACCCGCTGTTAAAGCAGAACGGTAACATATATAGCTGCAGCTACAGCGATGATAGCCATCAAGTTCTTACAAGCTACAGCGATGATAGCCATCAAGTTCTTACAAGCTACAGCGATGATAGCCATCAAGTTCTTACAAGCTACATCGATGACAATAGCCATCAAGTTCTTACAAGCTACAGCGATGACAATAGCCATCAAGTTCTTACAAGTTACAGCGATGACAATAGCCATCAAGTTCTTACAAGCTACAGCGATGATAGCCATCAAGTTCTTACAAGCTACAGCGATGATAGCCATCAAGTTCTTACAAGCTACATCGATGACAATAGCCATCAAGTTCTTACAAGCTACAGCGATGACAATAGCCATCAAGTTCTTACAAGTTACAGCGATGACAATAGCCATCAAGTTCTTACAAGCTACAGCGATGATAGCCATCAAGTTCTTACAAGCTACAGCGATGATAGCCATCAAGTTCTTACAAGCTACATCGATGACAATAGCCATCAAGTTCTTACAAGCTACAGCGATGACAATAGCCATCAAGTTCTTACAAGCTACAGCGATGATAGACATCAAGTTCTTACAAGCAACAAAGCATCATCGCTAGACTACGACACTCAGGAACCACACAACTTAGTCTCTACCACACAACCACACACTGCTAATAGTGCCCCACTAACAAGGCCAACTAGAGAGAAGTGTGTACTCTTGTCTGTAGCTATCGCACACTTCCTGTGTGTTGTCCCATTCGGTGTCTACTTTTCCACAGATAGAAGCATATCCTACTTATGGACCACAACTCTGTATCGCGGTTTTTTCTGGCTCTATTACTATCGGTCTATACTAACACCGTTAATATGGCTCCTACCGACCAGTATGTCATGAACATCACAACACGATAACAACTGTCCTTGTTTGTCTTGCACAATAATAAATGGCATGCTCCTTCAGGTTGCATAAGAAAGATTGATATCATTTCGTTGATAAATATATATTTTTTTTTAAAATACGTCCTTAACACACATATCGATGATAATAATAATAGCAATAATAATAATTATTATGTTGGGCGGAAAGGCGCATATATCACAGTTATACTGTAAACCACAACACAACGCAGACACACCCACTTAACGTCCTTTTAAGGGCGGATGATGAAGAGTAATTCTGTAGTCTACTAGAATACTCTAAAATACTTTAGTCATCGGGCGATCGCAAGCAAGCAATAATTATTATTACTAATAATAAAATAATATATAATAATAATTATTGCTCATAGTAACATAATATATAACAATAATTAACTGTGACAACATACAAGAACGTATTTTTTTTTTATAGCGCAACAGTCCTGGACATATTTTAATGTAGCCACATGTATGTATAAAAGTACATAACATAAGATTTCATCTACATATGATATCATTACAGGTGTGTTCTATGCAGGTAAGATATATATATATCTTATGTTACTCTCTTTATGTTCATTATTTCTATTAACATGCGTGGTTCCTTGAGCATTGGCAATGTATCTAATTATTGACCTTTCGAGCCATAGCCGGCCCATAGGGCGTAGACCAAGACACTCCCTCTCTTATCCGAATTTTTTTCTAGCAGTTTTCAATTCTTTTAAAGATATTTTATCAAATCTCGCCATTTGTCTCTGTTCTGCGCAAGCAGCTCTATCTCATTGAGGGAGCCAATTCCGTCTGCTCTTGCCTCTCTCGTCAATGTTCTTCTCAATGTCTCTCTGGGTCTTCCTCTTTTCCTCTTACCTGTTGTTTCCCACATGAGGGCTTATTGGCATTACAATAAACTTATTAAATATTGTTGAAAATGATGATACGACCTTTGGTGTCTTAAAGACGGTTGATAACAGTCAGTCATGTCTTGACAGGCGGTTGGTAGCAGGCAATCATGTCTTGACAGGCGGTTGGTAGCATGCAATCATGTCTTGACAGGCGGTTGGTAGCAGGCAATCATGTCTTGACAGGCGGTTGATAGCAGTCAGTCATGTCCTGACAGGCGGTTGATAGCAGTCAGTCATGTCCTGACAGGCGGTTGATAGCAGTCAGTCATGTCCTGACAGGCGGTTGGTAGCAGGCAATCATGTCTTGACAGGCGGTTGGTAGCAGGCAATCATGCCTTGACAGGCGGTTGATAGCAGTCAGTCATGTCCTGACAGGCGGTTGATAGCAGGCAATCATGTCTTGACAGACGGTTGGTAACAAGCAATCATGTCTTGACAGACGGTTGGTAGCAAGCAATCATGTCTTGACAGACGGTTGGTAGCAAGCAATCATGTCTTGACAGACGGTTGGTAGCAGGCAATCATGTCTTGACAGATGGTTGGTAGCAAACAATCATGTCTTGACAGACGGTTGGTAGCAAGCAATCATGTCTTGACAGACGGTTGGTAGCAGGCAATCATGTCTTGACAGACGGTTGGTAGCAAACAATCATGTCTTGACAGACGGTTGGTAGCAGGCAATCATGTCTTGACAGACGGTTGGTAGCAAGCAATCATGTCTTGACAGATGGTTGGTAGCAGGCAATCATGTCTTGACAGACGGTTGGTAGCAGGCAATCATGTCTTGACAGACGGTTGGTAGCAAACAATCATGTCTTGACAGACGGTTGGTAGCAAACAATCATGTCTTGACAGATGGTGGTAGCAAACAATCATGTCTTGACAGATGGTTGGTAGCAAGCAATCATGTCTTGACAGACGGTTGGTAGCAAGCAATCATGTCTTGACAGATGGTTGGTAGCAGGCAATCATGTCTTGACAGACGGTTGGTAGCAAACAATCATGTCTTGACAGACGGTTGGTAGCAAACAATCATGTCTTGACAGACGGTTGGTAGCAGGCAATCATGTCTTGACAGACGGTTGGTAGCAAACAATCATGTCTTGACAGACGGTTGGTAGCTATCTATCTATCTATCTTTCGTTCGCCTGAAGCATTGTCTATATCTGCAATGTCGTTTCCTGTATAAATGTTACTGTCTTTTGTAATTCTTGCAGTGGCCCATATAGTTTTGTCTGTAGTGTTGTATCTATGGGCCAATGGATTTTCCTCAGTCTACTATATTCAGTGCAGTCTTGAAGTATGTGTTCAGCAGTCTGGGGCGCCTGTCCACATGTACAAGTAGTTGAGGTGCCGATCTTGAATTTTGTATACATGTGACTATGGAGTCGATTGTGTCCTGTTCTGAGACGTATAATGATAACTTGTTCATATCTATTCATATTATAAAAGGCATCCTGATTTGGGGCTTGTGGTCCTCTGATTGATTTGATTATCTGTTCTTATGATGGTATGTAACAGGTGTATCTAGTTGTGTGCCTGTTGAACCTTCCTTTGCCAACTGATCTGCTTTCTCATTTCCTGGTATTCCACAGTGAGATGGGATCCACTGCAGGGCAACCCTGTGGTGCTTGCAGAGTTCAGTCAATAAGGTCTGCAGATGTGGTAATTTTCTGGATTGTAGTGCCTGGAGTACTGATCTTGCATCTGTCAAAAACACTACAGGCTGCGGGCTAAGATTAATGTTCAGCAGTTTTTCTATTGCTAACTTTATTGCTTGTATTTCTGCATCATAATTGTGACAATATTCCCTGTTGCTATTTTATTCATATCCCTAGTGTTATTGGGTATTCTATATATGCACCTGCTCCCCCATTTTTTTACTGCATTCTGTGCTGATCCATCTGTATACACACGAATCCATAGGTCTTGTGGGTATTCTTCATCCAGGAAACTGAGAGTTATTGTTTTTCGCTGTAGACTATTCTGTTCCTCTTTATCAACTATTCCTTTCACTTCTGTCCGTATTTGAACTGATAATCCAGATTCCTCTGTCCAGGGAGTCTGTTCTGGTATGGGCAGTAGGGGGTAACAGCTCTTGGCATTCTGGTGTTTGTCTACTAATACGCTTGGCTTGGTGGATAAAACTGCTTCTCTTAAGTCGTCCCAATGCAAGATTTTTGGAATCGGTCCTTCATTGGATGTCTCGCATGCAAGCAAATTTTTCTGCCTGTATCAGCACCTTTGTGTCCCTCCGTTCTCTCAGTGCTGGTATCCTCCACAATTTCTCCATCTCTAATATTGGTGTTGATTTCATTGCTCCTGTGATGACCCTAAGTGCCTGGTTTTGTACTTATCCAGTTCTTGAAGTGTGGTGTTTGATGCTGAACACCATGCAGATGATCCATATTCTAAATGTGGGCGTATACTCTGTTGGTAAACTTTACTGAGTATTTTCTCACTCGCACCCCACGTAGTTCCACACAGCTTTTCTTAGAATAGCCAATTTCTCCTTGCTTTTTGGGTTGCCTTATTTATCTGCTGTTTCCAAGATAGTTTGTTATCAAATGTAACTCCGAGATACGTAGCCTGTATGTCTTCTTTCACAGGCTCATTGTTTATATAGATGGCTCCTGCTTTTTGTTTTTGGGAAAGAGTGAAAAGTGTAGTACTGCATTTGTCTGTATTGATGCTGATACACCATCTATTTGTCCATGAATTCAGTGCATTCATAGCTCTTTGTAACAATTTGGAGGCCACTGTTGCATACTCCTCTGTGCACACCATTACCAAGTCATCTGCATACATTGCCACTTTGATACCATGTGGTAGTTCAGTAACTAGGTCATTGATGTAGATCAGAAAAAGTGTTGGAGATAGTACCCCTCCCTGTGGAACGCCCTGGCGCAGTAAGACCTTCTTACTCTTAAGACCATCCAGTTGCACTCTGGCTCTCCTGTTATGCAGGTATGCTTTGACCCATTTGTACATCCTGCCATTTACTCCATAATTTCTCAGTTTCTTCAAAAGCCCTTCTTCCATACCTTATCAAATGCTTTTCTTTAGGTCTATCCATGCTGCTAGTACCAGTTCTTTTCTTGAAACGCATCCTCAATTTCCTGGGAAAGATAGGTTGCCTGATCTTCGGTAGAGTAACACTGTCTAAAGCCTGCTTGTTGTGGGACAAGGAGATTTTCACTTTCCAGGTACCACTGCAGTCTGAGATTGATTATACGTTCCATTGTTTTACACAAAACAGCTTGTAAGGCTGATTGGTCTATAGCTGGATGTCATTGAACCATCTTTTCTGGCTTTAGTAATGGTATCATAATTGCTTCTCTCCATGCCTGTGGCACTTTACCTGTGATCCAGCAAATGTTGTAGATCTGCAGTAGTTTTGCTTTAGCTGCAGTTCCCAAGTTCTTAATCATTTCATTAGACACTCCATCACTACCTGGTGACTTTTCATTTTAATTTGGATATGCCAGCTCTAGCTCTCTTTGTGTAATGGGTATTTTTCCTGACTTCATGTGCATTCTCTTCTTGTCTTGCTTTTGTTTTTTAGACGGGTCTCTTGACGTTTCTCTAGGCTAATTTCAATATTGTTGTCATTTGCAAAGGAGTCTGCAAAGTGATTTGCTGCATGTTTACCTGTTAGAATGTTTCCATCCTTCTTCAGTGTAATTTTTGTGTTCCCTTCTGTACCCTCATCATTCAGCTGTTTTACAAGCTTCCACACTTTTCTTGTGTCTCGTTCTAGATTCATGTACTCTGTTTTCTCTTTCCAAACTTCTCCGTCTGGCTTGTAGTTTAGCCCATGAAATTTGGCTTTAGCATGCTGATAGTTATTGTGGTGTTCCTGGCAGGGGTTATTTTCTGCTTGTTTTCGAGATGTTTCCATGTCATTGTGCAGTTGCTCTAGTTCACTATTCCAGTATGGTTTGTAGTGTTTCCGTGCCCTCTGGGTATTGTTTCACTGGCAGCTTGTATTATTAGTCTACTGAATTCATCAACTATTTTGTTGATGTCTCTGTCTGTATTTAGATCTTTAGTCAGTACACTGGTGTAATGTTGATACATTTTCCAGTCTGCCTTTTTGTAATTCCATCTGGAGAGAGTGCTGCTCTCCCTGACGGCCTCATTTTGCACCACTAAAAAGACAGGTCGGTGGTCGCTGCCTCCAAGTTGTTTCCCAACAATACGTGTGATATTCCAATCCAGGTCTGGTGAATGGAAAGCAAGGTCTGGTGTAGATGTGGTATGCCATGATCTGAATAGAATGTTGGTGGATCTGTTGCCTGGTTTAATAGTATAAGCCCATTGTCATCCTGCCAATTTTCAAGTTCTTCACCTCTCTTGTCCATATCTTCATAGCCCCAGCTCTGTGAATGGCTGTTAAAGTCTCCACATACAGACGGTTGGTAGCAAACAATCATGTCTTGACAGACGGTTGGTAGCAGGCAATCATGTCTTGACAGACGGTTGGTAGCAAACAATCATGTCTTGACAGACGGTTGGTAGCAAACAATCATGTCTTGACAGATGGTTGGTAGCAAACAATCATGTCTTGACAGACTGTTGGTTGCAAGTAGCAAGCATGTATTTAATTGTATTTTAAAAATTAAATTTTTGTAAAAACAATTTTTATTTATGAAATTGAACATACTAGAAGCCGCGGACACTCATGAGATTTGAATGCCAAAGTGAACCTTTTTTCTCTTCGTATTAAAGTTTAAAATAAGGGTTATTATTTTAGGTTAATGTCTGGGGCTTTTAAATCATTTTAAAAGGTTCATATCTGGAAGACAACTTCAGTCTAATATAACCTACAATACCTGCTTGTGGTTAAGCGGATTGTGCCTCGCCAAGAAATAGGCAAAACTTCCAAGACAACAACAACAACAACAACGGTTAAGCTGGGGTTAAAACTAATGTTAACCTAAATACCTGTTCATCATCATCATGTACCTTACGGGTTGGCGTAGGCGATCATGTTCCTTCCACAATTATTTATTCAGAATACATTGTATCGGTTCTGTTGTTTACTGTTTTACATGCCGTGACACCAAGCTATCTAGTATCTTCTCTCTTTTGCCATCGGCGTTCTCTCTTTCCCTATATTTGCTAGTTGTAATCACGTATTCCAATATTCATCTTCTCGTGACGTGTCCATATATTGTCGATTGTTTCTTTCTGATGTTTATTAGGAGCTCCCTTTTTGTGTTGACCTCTTTGAGAATGTTCTCATTGGTCTTTATAACTGTCCAGGAAACTCTCAATATTCTTCTGAGAGAATCCATCTCTGTGGCCTCTAATCGTCTTTTAATTTGTTTATCTACTGTCCATGACTCACTTCAATAGGTCTGAACTGTCTCTATATAACACTGATGAACTCTCTTTCTCAATTCTACTCACATAGACTAATTCACGAGACGTTTTTCATTTTCTAAAATGCCACTTTAGCCTGTGATTTTCTGCATTTATTTCCATGGTTGACAAGAAGTTTCCACACACCTCTTCCACCATATCACCACATACAAGACCCACTCACCCCAGCTTCCACCACACCAAAGAAAGAAAGAAAGAAAGAAAGAAAGAAAAGGGAAGGAAGGGAGGGAGGAAACATAACTGCCATGTTATCACCACAAACGATGTCCATTGGCATTTTTGCTACACCGCTTATTTGTACATTTTAAAAAATACAACCTTTTTGTGATTAATTCAAACTGGTCGACAAATACTTGTAGCTTCAAATGTGATATCACACTTGGTTTTAATAATAGTAATATAGTATTAGCAGAATGTGTCACAATTTGTAATCTTTGAAATATATTTTCTTTAAATTCTTTAATAAAATATTACTAACAAAACATGTATTGTGTTAGATGATAAACATTTAAGTGAGGCGCTACTTCATAAATAATCTCCTAGTAATGATCGGAATGTTCCATAAATAATCTCTTCTAGTAATGATCGGAATGTTCCATAAATAATCTCTTCTAGTAATGATCGGAATGTTCCATAAATAATCTCTTCTAGTAATGATCGGAATGTTCCATAAATAATCTCTCCTAGTAATGATCGGAATGTCCCATAAATAATCTCTTCTAGTAATGATCGGAATATTCCATAAATAATCTCTTCCAGTAATGATCGGAATATTCAATAAATAATCTCTTCTAGTAATGATCGGAATGTTCCATAAATAATTTCTACTAGTAATGATCGGAATGTTCTATAAATAATCTCTTCTAGTAATGATCGGAATGTTCTATAAATAATCTCTTCTAGTAATGATCGGAATATTCCATAAATAATCTCTCTAGTAATGATCGGAATGTCCCATAAATAATCTCTTTCTAGTAATGATCGGAATGTTCCATAAATAATTTCTACTAGTAATGATCGGAATGTTCTATAAATAATCTCTTCTAGTAATAATCGGAATGTTCTATAAATAATCTCTTCTAGTAATGATCGGAATATTCCATAAATAATCTCTTCTAGTAATGATCGGAATGTCCCATAAATAATCTCTTCTAGTAATGATCGGAATGTTCCATAATAATTTCTACTAGTAATGATCGGAAGTTCTATAAATAATCTCTTCTAGTAATGATCGGAATGTTCTATAAATAATATCTCTTCATCATCATCAAGTACCAAGCCTGCTGGCGAAGGTGATCATGTCTCTCCACAACTTTCGATCTCGACAGTTATTTATCATTTCTGTTGTTGACCTTCTGCCAAGCCATTCTCTTAAGCTGTCTGTTATTTTTTCTCTTTGCTTCCCTCTATCTCTTCGTCCCTCAATTTTTCCAGTTGTTACAATATATTCCAGCTGTTCTCTTCTTATTACATGACCAAAAATAATGATTGTTTCTTCCTGATATTGGAAATTAGCTCTCCTTTTGCTTTGGCCTTTCACAACGTTTTCATTACTCTTCTTAACTGTCCATGGTATTCTAAACATTCTTCTGTAAAAACCACATTCTACAGACTCAGTAATTTTCTTGTCTGTTGTCCTATTGTCCACGATTCACATCCATATGTTAAGACTGGCTCTATATAACATTTAAGAACTCTCTTTATATCTATTAGTAGTGATCGGAATGTTCCATAAATAATTTCTACTAGTAATGATGGAAATGTTCCACAAATAATCTCTCATAGTATTGTCGAAATGTTCCACAAATAATCTCTCATATTATTGTCGAAATGTTCCACAAATAATCTCTCATAGTTTGTCGAAATGTTCCACAAATAATCTCTCATAGTATTGTCGAAATGTTCCACAAATAATCTCTCATAGTATTGTCGAAATGTTCCACAAATAATCTCTCTTAGTATTGTCGAAATGTTCCACAAATAATCTCTCTTAGTATTGTCGAAATGTTCCACAAATAATCTCTCATAGTATTGTCGAAATGTTCCACAAATAATCTCTCTTAGTATGGTCGAAATGTTCCACAAATAATCTCTCATAGTATTGTCGAAATGTTCCAGAAATAATCTCCCATAGTATTGTCGAAATGTTCCACAAATAATCTCTCATAGTATTGTCGAAATGTTCACAAATAATCTCTCATAGTATTGTCGAAATGTTCCACAAATAATCTCTCATAGTATTGTCGAAATGTTCCACAAATAATCTCTCATAGTATTGTCGAAATGTTCCACAAATAATCTCTCATAGTATTGTCGAAATGTTCCACAAATAATCTCTCTTAGTATTGTCGAAATGTTCCACAAATAATCTCTCATAGTATTGTCGAAATGTTCCACAAATAATCTCTCATAGTATTGTCGAAATGTTCCACAAATAATCTCACTTAGTATTGTCGAAATGTAGAGTCACGGCAAATGCGACCAAAAATCTGCTTCCAGGGCTGGATCTAAAAAGCCACTCTGAATTTAAAGTAAGCAACTGTGCTGTATCTACCTCAGAGCGTCAGACGTTTTTCTAAAAGTCAGTCGAAGCCTAAAATCTTAAAGTCAATCGAAATACAAAGTCTAAAAGTTAGTCGAAGCCTAAAATCTAAAAGTCAGTCGAAGTCTAAAGTCTAAAAGTCAGTCGAAGTCTAAAGTCTAAAAGTCAGTTGAAGTCTATAAGTCTAAAAGTCAGTCGAAGTCCACGAATAAAAGTCAGTCGAAGTCTAAAGTCTAAAAGTCAGTCGAAGTCTAAAGTCTAAAAGTCAGTCGAAGCCTAAAGTCTAAAAGTCAGTCGAAGTCTCAAATCTAAAAGTCAGTCGAAGTCTAAAGTCTAAAAGTCAGTCGAAGTCTAAAGTCTAAAAGTCAGTCGAAGTCTCAAGTCTAAAAGTCAGTCGAAGTCTCAAGTCTAAAAGTCAGTCGAAGTCTCAAGTCTAAAAGTCAGTCGAAGTCCACGAATAAAAGTCAGTCGAAGTCTCAAGTCTAAAAGTCAGTCGAAGTCCACGAATAAAAGTCAGTCGAAGTCTCAAGTCTAAAAGTCAGTCGAAGTCCACGAATAAAAGTCAGTCGAAGTCTCAAGTCTAAAAGTCAGTCGAAGTCCACGAATAAAAGTCAGTCGAAGTCCACGAATAAAAGTCAGTCGAAGTCTCAAGTCTAAAAGTCAGTCGAAGTCCACGAATAAAAGTCAGTCGAAGTCCACGAATAAAAGTCAGTCGAAGTCTCAAGTCTAAAAGTCAGTCGAAGTCCACTTCAACAACAACAGCAGCAGCAACAACAACAGTAGCAACAACAACAATAGCAACAACAACAACAGCAGCAACAACAACAGCAGCAACAACAACAGCAGCAGCAACAACAACAACAATAGCAGCAACAACAGCAGCAACAACAACAACAATAGCAGCAATAACAACAGCAGCAACTGAGTGGTTAATGTGCTCACTTCCTCATCAGATCGGTCCGGGTTCGACTCCCAAAATTATGGAATGTTTTTTTTTTTCAGATCGGCAAGGCTCCGGGGTTCACCCAGCCTCAAAATGGCTACCATATATTTGTTCTGGAAAGAGAAGGCGGCCTGGCGTGATACCGACCACATCACCCAAAAATGTGCCGTGGTCATAGAAAACTATGGTCACTAATGACATTTGGCAAAACGCCTAGCAAGGCAGGGGAGATAACCTTGACTTATATCTTTTTTCACCCTTTATTCAATCGTTCCCTCCCTTACTTTTTCATTTCTTCTTTTCTTCTTTTGTTATGTTTCCCCTGTTTTTTTTATTTTCCTTAAACTTATTTCTCATGATTCTATATTTATCTTCTGGATCTATTTTCTTTCTTTTTCTTCTCCGTTTAATATAATTTCATCTTTGTTTCTCTCATCGAGTGCCTTCTCCTTAACGAGGTTGGCTACCATGGATCGCCATTCTACTCTGTTTCTTGCTTTGATGGTGCAGGCTGTCATAGATTGACTTGTCCATCTTTTGATGTTACTCGTCCATGTTAGTGTTGGTCTGCCTCTGCCTCTTTTACCTTGTATTTGTCCTTCCAATATTACTTTTACAAAGCAGTAAAAGCCACAAGAGCGAGAAAAGAAAACCATGATCCTACTGAGCTGATTAATGACAAAGACGGACAACCAATATCAAACAACCAATGTATGCAACAGAGATGGAAAGAATATTTTGAAGACCTGTTAAACATACCAACTACCAACAAGACAACAAAAACCACGCTAGAACTCACAAATACTGAACCCAACATCATGAAAGAGGAAATAGAAGAAGTAATCAAATATGCACCAAGAAACAAAGCACCAGGGATAGATAACATTCCAATAGAAATAATAGCAGCAGCGGGAGAAACAGGAATGCAATGGCTGCACAGAATATTTAATGCAGCATGGCACCAACAACAAGCCCCAGAAGACTGGCAACAGGCAATCATCATACCAATATGGAAAAAGAAAGGTAGCAAAAGAGACTGCAATCAATATAGAGGTATATCTCTGCTCAGCCATGTAGGAAAGCTATACGCCAAAATCTTGGAAAAAAGACTGAGACCAATAATAGAACTACAGTTAAGCGATTCTCAAATGGGGTTCCGAAAAAACAGAGGATGTACCGACGCACTATTCACACTAAAACAGCTTGCAGAAAAAACGACAGAACACAACCAAAACTTATACATAGCCTTCATTGACCAGGAAAAAGCATTCGACAGAGTAAACAGAGAACAACTGTGGGAGATACTAACAACATACGGAGTAAGCCAACATCTAACCAACATTATTAAAAGTCTATACGCCAACAGCAGCTGCAGGGTCAGAACAGCAACAGGCTACACAGACCACTTCGAAGTTAGATCAGGTGTAAGACAGGGGTGCGTACTATCCCCCCTACTGTTTATTACATACATGGACCATATATGCAAGCTAGCCAACCCATCAGAGACAGAGGAGATCAACGAGCTTCTATTTGCAGACGACCAGGCACTAATACATGAAACAATAGAAGACCTACAAGAACACTTAAACAAACTCAACATCTTAGGAACAAAATACAACATGAAAATCAACATCAACAAAACAGAAGTCATGAATGTCGCCAAAAACAAACAGAACATCAACATAACTATAGAAGGCAGACAACTAAAACAAGTAGAGGAATTCAAATACCTAGGAAGTCTAATGACAAACGACAATTCCCAAACAGCAGAGATAGAGTCAAGATGCAACAAAGCTTGTCAAATCATAGGACAGTTATCACCACTATTGTCCAACAAGGAAATAACTCTGGAGGCAAAACGAGCACTATACAATCTTCATTCCAACGTTGTGCTACCAATGCCAGACCTGGACTCTAGATGCAAGAACAATAAGAAAAATAACCTCTACAGAGATGAAATGTGTTAGACGAATGACAGGAAACAGTCTGAGAGATAAGATCAGAAATGAAGAACTGAGAAAAAAGCTAGGAATAGCCCCAGCCATAGAATATATAAGGAAACAACAGATAAAATGGTTCGGCCACGTGACAAGGCAGAAAGAACAAAACACAACACAACGAGCCTTCAACAAACGTTGGGAGAACAACAGACCCAAGGGTCGACCACGAAAAAGATGGATCGATGGAATATTAGAAGCACTAGGAAACATAACAGCAGCAGAGGCGAACAGAAGAGCAAAAGACCGCAAATTATATCTTCCCTCGACGCTGAAAGGCAGATGAGGAAGGAAAGAAGAAGAATAAGAAGAATATTACTTTTAGTAGGCTGTTGTGTCTTTTAACATGGCCCAACAATGTCATTTGTCTTGTCTTAATTGTATTTAGCAGTTCTCTTTTTAATTTTAGTTGTTTTAAAACTTCTTCGTTTGTTTTCTTTTGTTTCCATCCAATTCTACCTATTCTTCTATATATCCACATTTCAAAGGCTTCAATTTTCTGTTCTGTTTTCTTGTCTAATGTCCATGTTTCTGCACCATACAGGAATATTGAGAAAACGTAGCATTTTGCCATTCTTAGTTTCAGCCCTGATGTTATTTGTTTTGTTGTTAGTATATTTTTCATGGCATTAAAATTACTTTTTGCCATACCTATTCTTTTGTTTATTTCAGTTGTACATTTTCCATCACTGGTTATAGTATGTCCCAGGTAGTTGTAGCTCTGGACTGTCTCCATGTGTATTCCCTCAACTGTGATATTTAATTGTAGGTCTTGTAAATCTTCTTTGTTTATGATCAAAGTTTTAGTCTTTTTGATATTCATTTCTAGTCCATATTTTTTGCTTGTTGTGTTTATCACATTAAGCAATTGCTGTAGGTCTTTAGGATTTTCTGCTAGTAGAACAGTATCATCAGCATATCTTAGGTTATTGATTATCTTTCCATTAATGTTTAGGCCTGGTATCTCTGAGATGTTTTTAAAGATTTGCTCAGTGTATAGATTGAACAAGCTTGGTGATAGGATGCATCCTTGTCTTACTCCTCTTTTTATGTCCATAGGTGTAGAGTTCTCCTTGTTATATCTTATTATTGCTGTTTGCTCCCAGTACAAATTACATATCAGTCGTATGTCTGCGTCGTCTAGATTTATATCTTTCAGGCAGTCTATGAGTTGGTTATGGTGTATTCTATCGAAAGCTTTGGTGTAGTCTATAAAGCAAGCATATATTGGTTTGTTTACTTCTGTGTACTTTTCAATCAATGTTCTCTTGCTGAATATGGCTTCTTTTGTCCCACTGTTTTTCCTGAATCAAAATTGTTGCTCATCTAATTCAGTATTGATTTTATTCTGAATCATTCCGTGTATAACTTTTAGTAAAATTTTGGTTTCTCTACTCATTTTTTTTGCTGTTTATTTTGTTTGTTCGATCTCCACTGTCTCTATGCATCCATTTCTCCTTCTCTCCTACTATTCCTTATCCATGAACATCTTCCTGCCTTTTCACTTCTGTCCCCTTTATTCCTTCTACTATCTCTTTCTCCATTCTTTCTTCAAACCATCTTCATTTATTAATTCCCATCATTTTTCTTTTTCGTACCTATCCATTCCTTCAGTATAATTTTCTGTTTTATTCTTCCTTTTGTCCTCCTTTCCTCCTACCTCTATCCCCTGACGTCATAACTCAAACATTAACTCCATCCATTATTTATTTTAGGACGCCACTTGTCCACTCAGAGATAACCAGCCTCCATCTACAGACATCTTTGTACAACTAACTGTCACGTGATCTCATGTTACTGAGCCAGGACCGACAACTCTGCTAGTCCCCCAATCACACAGCCACAAAGGGCAGCAACTTGCTATAACATACTCAGTTTCTCAGACGTCACATTTTGATATTTCTGTATTCGTCGACTCAATTCATCAAATTTAATTTAAATCATTTAATTTTAGACAATTTATATTTTAAAAATAAACATCAAAATTACATATTATCAATAATTTTTTTTTTTTTTAGGAAATATTATTTCACGCACACAAATTTTTTTTTTTTTAACTCTTAACTCAAATATTGAAAATTGTTCAGTTTTTATTTTTTTGTTAACGTTTTACGAATTTGACTAATTACGTAGACAGCTTCAAAACAAAAATTCCGTAACAGCCTCAAAACAAAAATTCCGTAACAGCCTCAAAACAAAAATTCCGTAGACAGCCTCAAAACAAAAATTCCGTAACAGCCTCAAAACTAAAATTCCGTAACAGCCTCAAAACAAAAATTCCGTAGACAGCCTCAAAACAAAAATTCCGTAGACAGCCTCAAAACAAAAATTCCGTAGACAGCCTCAAAACAAAAATTCGTAACAGCCTCAAAACAAAAATTCCGTAGACAGCCTCAAAACAAAAATTCTGTAACAGCCTCAAAACAAAAATTCCGTAACAGCCTCAAAACAAAAATTCCGTAGACAGCCTCAAAACAAAAATTCCGTAGACAGCCTCAAAACAAAAATTCCGTAACAGCCTCAAAACAAAAATTCCGTAACAGCCTCAAAACAAAAATTCCGTATGCAGCTTATGTAACTATGGAAAAGGAGGTCAAGGACAAATATTCAGAACTGGACAAAAAAACTCACATATTTTTTCCCATTTTTGCCAATGTCATCATGAACGCGGGTTTAATATTTCAAACTGCCGGAAAACCTCAATTTTTTCGCTCCCCTAAATTGATGTTGTTTATTTCCTTGGCGATTGGGAACATTTTTGTGGCACTTTTTTCTAGCAGCATCATCATCATTGAGTGCCGTCACCGCATCGAAGGTTGGCTACCATGGAGCGCCATTCCACTCTGTCTCTTGCTTTGATGGTGCAGATTGTCATAGGTTGACTTGTCCATCTTTTGATGTTACTTGTCCATGTTAGTCTTGGTCTGCCTCTGCCTCTTTTACCTTGTATTTTTCCTTCCAATATTACTTTTATTAGACTGTTGTGTCTTTTAACATGACCAAAAATTTCATTTGTCTTGCTCTAATTGTGTTTAGTAGTTCTTTTTTCATTGTTAGTTGTTTTAAAACTTCCTCGTTTGTTTTCTTTTCTTTCCATCCAATTCTACCTATTCTTCTATAAATCCACATTTCAAAGGCTTCAATTTTCTGTTCTGTTTTCTTGTCTAATGTCCATGTTTCTACACCATATATGAATATTGAGAAAATGTAACATTTTGCTATTCTTAGTTTTAGCCCTGGTGTTATTTGTTTTGATGTTAGTATATTTTTCATGGCATTGAAATTGTAGTATAGTCAAACTGAAATTGGATTTTGAAATATACGACATGGAATGCAACACAACGAGGCGGCAATAATGTATCACTATGTGATCAGTTTTGTTTATGGATATCATTCTACTGGCAATAGAGCTGATCATGCGACACAGAAGGAAGGCACGTTTATCCCCAAATTTTCAAATTTTGAAAGCTTTCATCTTCAGCGTTATCCCGTGGTTCTTTGCTTAAGTCGTAGTTCTACCTTCAACGATGGTCCGAATTGATTGGTCATGTTGTCAATTAAATTTAACAAGAAATGCGTTTATTTTGATCGCCGTCATGTTTCTACTCGTCCCAGGAGTGGCAGCATTTGTTTTCTGTTTCATTGTCACGTTTATTAAGCTGGCTCCACTTCCTATAATGGTTAGTGTTCTAGATAGAAACACTGTTTGTGTTAGATGCAGAAGCTGCGATCAGAATTTTATTACTCACTTGAAAACTCCACAAAACAAAACAGAGTTGCAGCTGGACGTTACAAAAGATAACTGTAGCGACGACCCTAACGCCCAGGCGCTAATAAGTGCCCACGTGGAATGTTCAGACATACAAGACCCACTCGACTCTACTCCAACTACACGACCACATAACGAACCACAGTCGCAGCAAAACAACATTAGAGATATTTATAGCGTCGACCCTAACGCCCAGGCGTTTAAAAGTGCCCACGTGGAATGTTAAGACATACAAGACCCACACATCATTACTCCAACCAACATCCAGAAACCCCATTTCTCTCTCTCTCTTTCTCTCTCTCTTTCTCTCTCTCTCTCTCTCTCTGCGATCAAGACTCAATCAGATTAGGATTCCAGACTTTCTCATGAAGTCAACTGTCTGTTTTGAGTGATTCGATTGCCAAGGATATTTTGTGGTTTATAGTAGTTAGGGAAGAATGACACTTTATGGTTTATAGTATTTAGTGGAGAATGACACTTTGTGGTTTATAGTAGTTAGCGGAGAACGACACTTTTTTCTTTTTGTCAGCGACTAACGGATAATGGTTTGTTAAAAGTTTAATATTCTTGAAAAAAAAAAAACAAAAAAAACACCGGCTGCTAAATATTTTAAAAAATTTCTGAGCCAAACGTGCTGTTGATGTAAATGTTTGTTGTTGCTGTAGATTGTTTATTGACTTGATTTTCGTGTGATAAAACGTTGCTGATTGAGAAGTCTGTTGAGCCTATACATTTTAGAGTTTCTAGAGGACAGCTATTCCTGGGCCAATATGCTGCTGAGACATACCTGGGTTGAACCAATATACTGCTGAGACATACGTGGGTGATCCAATATCCTGCTGAGACATACCTGGTTTGATCCAATATACTGCTGAGACATACCTGGTTTGATCCAATATACTGCTGAGACATACATGGGTTGATCCAACATACTGCTGAGACATAATTGGGTTGAACCAATATACTGCTGAGACATAATTGGGTTGATCCAATATACTGCTGATACATAATTGGGTTGAACCAATATACTGCTGAGACATACGTGGATTGAACCAATATACTGCTGAGACATACGTGGGTTGAACCAATATACTGCTGAGACATACCTGGGTTGAACCAACATACTGCTGAGACATACCTGGGTTGAACCAACATACTGCTGAGACATACCTGGGTTGAACCAACATACTGCTGAGACATACCTGGGTTGATCCAATATACTGCTGAGACATACGTGGGTTGATCCAATATACTGCTGAGACATACCTGGGTTGATCCAATATACTGCTGAGACATACGTGGGTTGATCCAACATACTGCTGAGACATACGTGGGTTGAACCAATATACAACTTAGCCAATACTTTACTAAGGACAACTGCTGTTGAGTTAAAACAAACCAAATGATGTGAAACATGAACTGAAAATGTCCCATCACGCTCAAATTGTCCATGTTTTCTGCTCCTAATAATGAACGATTTTCTCAAAACCAGTCCATTAATCACATTGAAACATTGTCTATATCAATGTCAATGACTGGAATGGCAAAAACTAAAAAGGAATCAATTTTGACAGAATATTCTGTGGTGCAAAACCTCTCCACCTGAAAATAAAAACAGAAATAAAATTCAATCTAAACCATTAAAAGCCTTCTCCGTTCTGTCCTTCTCGACTTTTTCTTCCCTTTAATATTTCCTGTTGTCACAAAATTGTCTATAAAAAGGTAATGCCCAACGAATTGCATTTCTCGAGACATAAAAATCATCTCTCTCTCTCTCTCTCTCTCTCTCTCTCTCTCTCTCTGTCTCTCTCTCTCTCTGCGATCAAGACTCAATCAAAGTAGGATTCCAGACTCTCACATGAAGACAGCTGTCTAAGTGAATTGATCGACCCCACAGACAGAACATCATAATTAGAGTCTGTTAGATCCACCCTGATTGAATACCTGTTAAAACGTTGCACTGTCTTCTGTGCCAGTGGCCCAGTGCATCCGATTTCAGCCAGCATTTTATTCAGGTTTGCTTTCCTTAGCCTTTGATTGTCCCCAATCTTCCTGCAAGGCAGTAGATGATCTTTTCTGTAGGGGGATTCTGCCCTTAGATGGTCGGCCCTCCCAGGTTTACGAGCACCATCAGCCCGAGTCACTAGAGGTGACTAACACAGACATGCACACACAAAGATATGAGATCTGAATAACACTGACACGCACAAACGATATAGGCATGACTAACACTGACACACACCACGATATGAGATATGACTAACACAGACACATATGAGATATGACTAACAGAAGGACATACTAACATCAAAACAAATAACACCAAAGCTAAAACTAAGAATAGCAAATGTTACAACTTCTCAATATTCCTATATGGTGCTGAAACATGGACATTAGACAAGAAAAACAGAACAGAGAATTGAAGCCTTCGAAATGTGGATTTATAGAAGAATAGGTAGAATTGGATGGAAGGAAAAGAAAACAAACGATGAAGTCTTAAAACAACTAAAAATGAAAAGAGAACTTCTGAACACAATTAGAACAAAACAAATGCGATTCTTGGGCCATGTTAAAAGACACAACAGCCTACTGAAAGTGATCATGGAGGGGAAAATACAAGGTAAAAGAGGCAGAGGCAGACCAAGATTAACATGGACGAGTAACATCAAAAGATGGACAAATCAACCGATGACAACTTGCACCATCAAAGCAAGAGATAGAGCAGAATGGCGCTCCATGGTAGCCAACCTTCGTTGCGGAGACGGCACTCAATGATGATGAACACAGACACACACACACACACTAAGATATGAGATGTGACTAACACAGATACACACACTAAGATATGAGATATGACTAAACACAGTCATGCACACACAAAGATATGAAACATGACTAACATAAACATGCACTCACATTGATAGGAGATGTGACTAACATAGACATACACACACAAAGATATGAGACATGACTAACATAAACATGCACTCACATTGATAGGAGATGTGACTAACATAGACATACACACACACAGATATGAGACATGACTAACATAAACATGCACTTACATTGATAGGAGATGTAACTAACATAGACATGCACACACAAAGATATGAGATATGACTAAACAGAAACACACAAAGATATGAGACATGACTAATATAGACAGACACACATTAAGATATGAGATGTGACTAGCATGGACATACACACAAATATATGAGAAAAAAACCTCTTATTTCATAAATGATTGACTAATGTTGATATTTCCAGTCGTGCACGTTTAGATAATGGGGGTTCGTGAATTCAGTAACTGATCAAGAATTTAATTGAGTTCCTGATCTACAAGGTGAGCATTAGGGCTCATTGTTTAATTGAGTTCCTGATCTACAAGGTGAGTATTAGGGCTCATTGTTTAATTGAGTTCCTGATCTACAAGGTGAGCATTAGGGCTCATTGTTTAATTGAGTTCCTGATCTACAAGGTGAGCATTAGGGCTCATTGTTTAATTGAGTTCCTGATCTACAAGGTGAGCATTAGGGCTCATTGTTTAATTGAGTTCCTGATCTACAAGGTGAGCATTAGGGCTCATTGTTTAATTGAGTTCCTGATCTACAAGGTGAGCATTAGGGCTCATTGTTTAATTGAGTTCCTGATCTACAAGGTGAGCATTAGGGCTCATTGTTTAATTGAGTTCCTGATCTACAAGGTGAGCATTAGGGCTCATTGTTTAATTGAGTTCCTGATCTACAAGGTGAGCATTAGGGCTCATTGTTTAATTGAGTTCCTGATCTACAAGGTGAGCATTAGGGCTCATTGTTTAATTGAGTTCCTGATCTACAAGGTGAGCATTAGGGCTCATTGTTTAATTGAGTTCCTGATCTACAAGGTGAGCATTAGGGCTCATTGTTTAATTGAGTTCCTGATCTACAAGGTGAGCATTAGGGCTCATTGTTTAATTGAGTTCCTGATCTACAAGGTGAGCATTAGGGCTCATTGTTTAATTGAGTTCCTGATCTACAAGGTGAGCATTAGGGCTCATTGTTTAATTGAGTTCCTGATCTACAAGGTGAGCATTAGGGCTCATTGTTTAATTGAGTTCCTGATCTACAAGGTGAGCATTAGGGCTCATTTATCTCGGAGAATCTTTTCAGAGGAAGAGTTATGTATTAAAAACTCGGAGAAAAGTCACAAATTATTAACAGAAAAAAAAGAATAAGAGATGGTTCTTAGCAGGAGCGAACACGTATTCCCCGACACAGCGCCTTGCCACGGGAAACAAACGCTAGAGAACATGGCCAACTAAGTTACCTAAAATTAGCTATCATTGGCGATGTCTTTCACGCATGCGTACTTATGACTTTTGAGAAGGGACAACCCGTGTTCGAATCCCGATGGAAGCAGCGTGAATTGTAATTGTGGTTAGAAAAAAAAATACCCCCGCGGTTGATCCAACCGCTGACATTTATGGGTACTAGGGTAGTACTCTGGGAAGGTGAGGAGTGCCGCCTTGCATCATGAGTTTCGATGCTTGATGCGACACTATCCAGAAGTCTCCGAACACTTCCGGATAGGCGGAAATGATTGAAAACTGGCGTGCTAGACGCTGATTCAAGTCTCATACTTTAGCTAACCTGTACTCATGATTATAGCAAAGGGTTGCGAACACAACCCGGGAATTAATTGTATATTTGTATTCTCCTGTTAAGACAATTGTCTCTTCTCTCCTGATTTATCTAGCTCTAGCGGTAATTTTGATGTGTCCGTGAATATTCTATTTTGTCCGTCACATGATTTGCTACCCATTTTCAGTTTACATAAGCATAGTTTAATTTGGTGGACTTTTGAATCATATTCAACATAAGCAGCAGAGAGTTGTGGGTTGCTGCATTTATGAAACCTGAACCTCGTGTATGTCCCTAGTGTTAGTTAACCAGAGCAGGATTTATGTGAAAACTTAAGAGCCTTGCAGGATTTATGTGAAAACTTAATCTCTTTGACTGTTAGTCTTCCTCGTTCCAGGAAGCCGATCTGCTTGATGCTGTTGACTCGACGTGGTGCCTGGTCCAGCTCCATTCTCGTGAGATCATTGATCCAGTTTATTATTTTGAACAAGGTCAAATGTGATCTAATGGAACTGCTCTTGTGTTTCTACAATTTCATTTAGAAATATCTATCTATCTCTGTCTATTGTCCTTTCGAGCCGAAGACGGCACATAGGGCAGAACCATAATTTCAAAAACAGAAACCTTGCGTGCCAAAATGGCACATATTGCGGAGATCACTGCTTCTAAATGGAAATCTCGGCCTACTCAAATTAAATACATTTGTTTAACACAACTAAAGTTCTTTTACCTTATTTTGCTGTATGCGTTCGTCTGCCAGCTAACTCATCCATTCATTCGCCCATCAATCTATCCATCCACTTATCCATCCATCCATCCACCCATCCGTCTATCCATCCATCAATCAATCCATCCATCCGTCTATCCATCCATCCAGTCATCCATCTATCCATCCATCAATACGTCAATTCATCCAGCCATCCATCTATCCATCCATCTATACGTCCATCCATCCAGCCATCCATCTATCCATCCATCTATACGTCCATCCATCCAGCCATCCATCTATACGTCCATCCATCCAGCCATCCATCTATCAATCCATCTATACGTCCATCCATCCATCCATCCAGCCAGCCATCTATACGTCCATCCATCCATCCAGCCATCCATCTATCCATCCATTCGCCTATCCATCCAGCCATCCATCTATCCATCCATCTATACGTCCATCCATCCATCCATCATTCTGTCCACTCATATATCTATACATCATTCTGTCCACTCATATATCTATACATCATTCTGTCTACTCATATATCTATACATCATTCTGTCCACTCATATATCTATACATCATTCTGTCCACTCATATATCTATACATCATTCTGTCCCCTCATATATCTATACATCATTCTGTCCACTCATATATCTATACATCATTCTGTCCACTCATATATCTATACATCATTCTATTTGCATGTCCGACTCCCTGTTTGTCTGTGACGACATTAGTTTCATGCACATTGAGCATTCCCATATCCGTTCGGCTACCCATCGCCACATCTCTCCAAGCATATTCAAAATGATTGTCGCTGTCAGATGTCAAGTGTAGACACACCCTCCCTCACTAAACATTTTACTGGACAAACACTTTCTAACTTTAACATCTGAAAGTCATCCTGAATGTACAATATGAGAAATGAAAAGCACAACGTGTGAAGTGAGAAAAGGACAAGACAAGTATGTGGGTTACCAGAGTCCAAGACAAGGCAAGTATGTGGGTTACCAGAGTCTAAGACAAGACAAGTATGTGGGTTACCAGAGTCTAAGACAAGACAAGTATGTGGGTTACCGGAGTCTAAGACAAGACAAGTATGTGGGTTACCAGAGTCCAAGACAAGACAAGTATGTGGGTTACCGGAGTCTAAGACAAGACAAGTATGTGGGTTACCGGAGTCTAAGACAAGACAAGTATGTGGGTTACCGGAGTCCAGGACAAGTATGTGGGTTACCAGAGTCTAAGACAAGACAAGTATGTGGGTTACCGGAGTCCAGGACAAGTATGTGGGTTACCAGAGTCTAAGACAAGACAAGTATGTGGGTTACCGGAGTCCAAGACAACACAAGTATGTGGGTTACCAGAGTCTAAGACAACACAAGTATGTGGGTTACCGGAGTCCAAGACAACACAAGTATGTGGGTTACCGGAGTCCAAAACAACACAAGTATGTGGGTTACCGGAGTCCAAGACAACACAAGTATGTGGGTTACCGGAGTCCAAGACAACACAAGTATGTGGGTTACCAGAGTCTAAGACAACACAAGTATGTGGGTTACCGGAGTCCAAGACAACACAAGTATGTGGGTTACCGGAGTCCAAGACAACACAAGTATGTGGGTTACCGGAGTCTAAGACAAGACAAGTATGTGGGTTACCAGAGTCCAAGACAAGACAAGTATGTGGGTTACCAGAGTCCAAGACAACACAAGTATGTGGGTTACCGGAGTCCAAGACAACACAAGTATGTTGGTTACCAGAGTCGAAGACAAGTATGTGGGTTACCAGAGTCTAAGACAACACAAGTATGTTGGTTACCAGAGTCGAAGACAAGTATGTGGGTTACCAAGACTCAAGACAATTATGTGGGTTACCAGGGCTCAAGACAATTATGTGGGTTACCGGAGTCCAAGACAAGTATGTGGGTTACCAGAGTCGAAGACAAGTATGTGGGTTACCAAGACTCAAGACAATTATGTGGGTTACCAGGGCTCAAGACAATTATGTGGGTTACCGGAGTCCAAGACAAGTATGTGGGTTACCAGGGCTCAAGACAATTATGTGGGTTACCGGAGTCCAAGACAAGTATGTGGGTTGCCAGAGTCTAAGACAAGACAAGTATGTGGGTTACCAGAGTCTAAGACAAGACAAGTATGTGGGTTACCGGAGTCCAAGACAAGTATGTGGGTTACCAGACTCTAAGACAAGACAAGTATGTGGGTTACCAGAGTCTAAGACAAGACACGTATGTGGGTTACCGGAGTCCAAGACAAGTATGTGGGTTACCGGAGTCTAAGACAAGACAAGTATGTGGGTTACCAGAGTCTAAGACAAGACAAGTATGTGGGTTACCGGAGTCCAAGACAAGTATGTGGGTTACCAGAGTCTAAGACAAGACAAGTATGTGGGTTACCAGAGTCTAAGACAAGACAATTATGTGGGTTACCGGAGTCCAAGACAAGTATGTGGGTTACCAGAGTCTAAGACAAGACAAGTATGTGGGTTACCAGAGTCTAAGACAAGACAAGTATGTGGGTTACCAGAGTCTAAGACAAGACAAGTATGTGGGTTACCAGAGTCTAAGACAAGACAAGTATGTGGGTTACCGGAGTCCAAGACAAGTATGTGGGTTACCAGAGTCCAAGACAAGACAAGTATGTGGGTTACCAGAGTCTAAGACAAGACAAGTATGTGGGTTACCAGAGTCTAAGACAAGACAAGTATGTGGGTTACCAGAGTCCAAGACAACACAAGTATGTGGGTTACCGGAGTCCAAAACAACACAAGTATGTGGGTTACCGGAGTCCAAGACAAGTATGTGGGTTACCAGAGTCCAAGACAAGACAAGTATGTGGGTTACCAGAGTCTAAGACAAGACAAGTATGTGGGTTACCAGAGTCTAAGACAAGACAAGTATGTGGGTTACCAGAGTCTAAGACAAGACAAGTATGTGGGTTACCAGAGTCCAAGACAACACAAGTATGTGGGTTACCAGAGTCCAAGACAACACAAGTATGTGGGTTACCGGAGTCCAAAACAACACAAGTATGTGGGTTACCAGAGTCTAAGACAAGACAAGTATGTGGGTTACCAGAGTCCAAGACAACACAAGTATGTGGGTTACCGGAGTCCAAAACAACACAAGTATGTGGGTTACCAGAGTCCAAGACAACACAAGTATGTGGGTTACCAGAGTCCAAGACAATACAAGTATGTGGGTTACCAGAGTCCAAGACAACACAAGTATGTGGGTTACCAGAGTCCAAGACAAGTATGTGGGTTAGCAGAGTCCAATACAAGTATGTGGGTTACCAGAGTCCAAGACAAGTATGTCAGTTACCAGAGTCCAATACAAGTATGTGGGTTACCAGAGTCCAGGACAAGTATGTGGGTTACCAGAGTCCAAGACAAGTATGTGGGTTACCAGAGTCCAAGACAACACAAGTATGTGGGTTACCAGAGTCCAAGACAACACAAGTATGTGGGTTACCAGAGTCCAAGACAACACAAGTATGTGGGTTACCAGAGTCCAAGACAAGTATGTCAGTTACCAGAGTCCAAGACAACACAAGTATGTGGGTTACCAGAGTCCAAGACAACACAAGTATGTGGGTTACCAGAGTCCAAGACAAGTATGTCAGTTACCAGAGTCCAAGACAACACAAGTATGTGGGTTACCAGAGTCCAAGACAACACAAGTATGTGGGTTACCAGAGTCCAAGACAACACAAGTATGTGGGTTACCAGAGTCTAAGACAACACAAGTATGTGGGTTACCAGAGTCCAAGACAACACAAGTATGTCAGTTACCACCAGAGTCCAGGACAAGTATGTGGGTTACCAGAGTCCAAGACAAGTATGTGGGTTACCAGAGTCCAAGACAACACAAGTATGTCAGTTACCAGAGTCCAAGACAAGTATGTGGGTTACCAGAGTCCAATACAAGTATGTGGGTTACCAGAGTCCAATACAAGTATGTGGGTTACCAGAGTCCAAGACAAGTATGTGGGTTACCAGAGTCCAAGACAAGTATGTCAGTTACCAGAGTCCAGGACAAGTATGTGGATTACCAGAGTCCAAGACAAGTATGTCAGTTACCAGAGTCCAGGACAAGTATGTGGGTTACCAGAGTCCAAGACAAGTATGTGGGTTACCAGAGTCCAAGACAAGTATGTGGGTTACCAGAGTCCAAGACAAGTATGTGGGTTACCAGAGTCCAATACAAGTATGTGGGTTACCAGAGTCCAAGACAAGTATGTGGGTTACCAGAGTCCAAGACAAGTATGTCAGTTACCAGAGTCCAGGACAAGTATGTGGGTTACCAGAGTCCAGGACAAGTATGTGGGTTACCAGAGTCCAGGACAAGTATGTGGGTTACCAGAGTCCAGGACAAGTATGTCAGTTACCAGAGTCCAGGACAAGTATGTGGGTTACCAGAGTCCAAGACAAGTATGTCAGTTACCAGAGTCCAGGACAAGTATGTGGGTTACCAGAGTCCAATACAAGTATGTGGGTTACCAGAGTCCAGGACAAGTATGTGGGTTACCAGAGTCCAATACAAATATGTGGGTTACCGGAGTCCAAGACAAGTATGTGGGTTACCAGAGTCCAAGACAAGTATGTGGGTTACCAGAGTCCAATACAAGTATGTGGGTTACCAGAGTCCAAGACAAGTATGTGGGTTATCAAGACTCAAGACAATTATGTGGGTTACCAGAGTCCAGGACAAATATGTGGGTTACCAGAGTCCAAGACAAGTATGTGGGTTATCAAGACTCAAGACAATTATGTGGGTTACCAGAGTCCAAGACAAGTATGTGGGTTACCAGAGTCCAGGACAAGTATGTGGGTTACCAGAGTCCAATACAAGTATGTGGGTTACCAGAGTCCAAGACAAGTATGTCAGTTACCAGAGTCCAGGACAAGTATGTGGGTTACCAGAGTCCAATACAAGTATGTGGGTTACCAGAGTCCAAGACAAGTATGTCAGTTACCAGAGTCCAATACAAGTATGTGGGTTACCAGAGTTCAAGACAAGTATGTCAGTTACCAGAGTCCAAGACAAGTATGTGGGTTACCAGAGTCCAATACAAGTATGTGGGTTACCAGAGTCCAAGACAAGTATGTGGGTTATCAAGACTCAAGACAATTATGTGGGTTACCAGAGTCCAGGACAAGTATGTGGGTTACCAGAGTCCAAGACAAGTATGTGGGTTATCAAGACTCAAGACAATTATGTGGGTTACCAGAGTCCAGGACAAGTATGTGGGTTACCAGAGTCCAAGACAAGTATGTGGGTTATCAAGACTGAAGACAAGTATGTGGGTTACCAGAGTCCAGGACAAGTATGTGGGTTACCAGAGTCCAATACAAGTATGTGGGTTACCAGAGTCCAAGACAAGTATGTGGGTTATCAAGACTCAAGACAATTATGTGGGTTACCAGAGTCCAATACAAGTATGTGGGTTACCAGAGTCCAGGACAAGTATGTCAGTTACCAGAGTCCAGGACAAGTATGTGGGTTACCAGAGTCCAAGACAAGTATGTCAGTTACCAGAGTCCAGGACAAGTATGTGGGTTACCAGAGTCCAATACAAGTATGTGGGTTACCAGAGTCCAAGACAAGTATGTCAGTTACCAGAGTCCAATACAAGTATGTGGGTTACCAGAGTCCAAGACAAGTATGTCAGTTACCAGAGTCCAGGACAAGTATGTGGGTTACCAGAGTCCAAGACAAGTATGTGGGTTACCAGAGTCCAAGACAAGTATGTGGGTTACCAGAGTCCAAGACAAGTATGTGGGTTAACAGAGTCCAATACAAGTATGTGGGTTACCAGAGTCCAAGACAAGTGTGTCAGTTACCAGAGTCCAATACAAGTATGTTGGTTACCAGAGTCCAATACAAGTATGTGGGTTACCAGAGTCCAATACAAGTATGTGGGTTACCAGAGTCCAGGACAATTATGTGGGTTACCAGAGTCCAGGACAAGTATGTGGGTTACCAGAGTCCAGGACAATTATGTGGGTTACCAGAGTCCAATACAATTATGTGGGTTACCAGAGTCCAGGACAATTATGTGGGTTACCAGAGTCCAGGACAATTATGTGGGTTACCAGAGTCCAGGACAATTATGTGGGTTACTAGAGTCCAGGACAATTATGTGGGTTACCAGAGTCCAGGACAAGTATGTCAGTTACCAGAGTCCAGGACAAGTATGTGGGTTACCAGAGTCCAAGACAAGTATGTCAGTTACCAGAGTCCAGGACAAGTATGTGGGTTACCAGAGTCCAGGACAAGTATGTGGGTTACCAGAGTCCAGGACAAGTATGTGGGTTACCAGAGTCCAATACAAGTATGTGGGTTACCAGAGTCCAAGACAAGTATGTCAGTTACCAGAGTCCAAGACAAGTATGTGGGTTACCAGAGTCCAATACAAGTATGTGGGTTACCAGAGTCCAAGACAAGTATGTGGGTTATCAAGACTCAAGACAATTATGTGGGTTACCAGAGTCCAGGACAAGTATGTGGGTTACCAGAGTCCAAGACAAGTATGTGGGTTATCAAGACTCAAGACAATTATGTGGGTTACCAGAGTCCAAGACAAGTATGTGGGTTACCAGAGTCCAGGACAAGTATGTCGGTTACCAGAGTCCAATACAAGTATGTGGGTTACCAGAGTCCAAGACAAGTATGTCAGTTACCAGAGTCCAGGACAAGTATGTGGGTTACCAGAGTCCAATACAAGTATGTGGGTTACCAGAGTCCAAGACAAGTATGTCAGTTACCAGAGTCCAATACAAGTATGTGGGTTACCAGAGTTCAAGACAGTATGTCAGTTACCAGAGTCCAAGACAAGTATGTGGGTTACCAGAGTCCAATACAAGTATGTGGGTTACCAGAGTCCAAGACAAGTATGTGGGTTATCAAGACTCAAGACAATTATGTGGGTTACCAGAGTCCAGGACAAGTATGTGGGTTACCAGAGTCCAAGACAAGTATGTGGGTTATCAAGACTCAAGACAATTATGTGGGTTACCAGAGTCCAGGACAAGTATGTGGGTTACCAGAGTCCAAGACAAGTATGTGGGTTATCAAGACTCAAGACAAGTATGTGGGTTACCAGAGTCCAGGACAAGTATGTGGGTTACCAGAGTCCAATACAAGTATGTGGGTTACCAGAGTCCAAGACAAGTATGTGGGTTATCAAGACTCAAGACAATTATGTGGGTTACCAGAGTCCAATACAAGTATGTGGGTTACCAGAGTCCAGGACAAGTATGTCAGTTACCAGAGTCCAGGACAAGTATGTGGGTTACCAGAGTCCAAGACAAGTATGTCAGTTACCAGAGTCCAATACAAGTATGTGGGTTACCAGAGTCCAAGACAAGTATGTCAGTTACCAGAGTCCAGGACAAGTATGTGGGTTACCAGAGTCCAAGACAAGTATGTGGGTTACCAGAGTCCAAGACAAGTATGTCAGTTACCAGAGTCCAATACAAGTATGTGGGTTACCAGAGTCCAAGACAAGTATGTCAGTTACCAGAGTCCAGGACAAGTATGTGGGTTACCAGAGTCCAAGACAAGTATGTGGGTTACCAGAGTCCAAGACAAGTATGTGGGTTACCAGAGTCCAAGACAAGTATGTGGGTTAACAGAGTCCAATACAAGTATGTGGGTTACCAGAGTCCAAGACAAGTATGTCAGTTACCAGAGTCCAATACAAGTATGTTGGTTACCAGAGTCCAATACAAGTATGTGGGTTACCAGAGTCCAATACAAGTATGTGGGTTACCAGAGTCCAGGACAATTATGTGGGTTACCAGAGTCCAGGACAAGTATGTGGGTTACCAGAGTCCAGGACAATTATGTGGGTTACCAGAGTCCAATACAATTGTGTGGGTTACCAGAGTCCAGGACAATTATGTGGGTTACCAGAGTCCAGGACAATTATGTGGGTTACCAGAGTCCAGGACAATTATGTGGGTTACTAGAGTCCAGGACAATTATGTGGGTTACCAGAGTCCAATACAATTATGTGGGTTACCAGAGTCCAATACAATTATGTGGGTTACCAGAGTCCAATACAATTATGTGGGTTACCAGAGTCCAATACAAGTATGTCAGTTACCAGAGTCCAGGACAATTATGTGGGTTACCAGAGTCCAAGACAAGTATGTCAGTTACCAGAGTCCAAGACAAGTATGTCAGTTACCAGAGTCCAGGACAAGTATGTGGGTTACCAGAGTCCAAGACAAGTATGTGGGTTATCAAGACTCAAGACAATTATGTGGGTTACCGAGGCTCAAGACAAGTATGTGGGTTACCGGAGTCCAAGACAAGTATGTGGGTTACCGGAGTCCAAGACAAGTATGTGGGTTACCAGAGTCCAAGACAAGTATGTGGGTTACCGAGGACCAAGATAAGTATGTGGGTTACCGAGGACCAAGATCAGCATGTGGGTTACCGAGGACCAAGTTCAGCATGTGGGTTACCGAGGACCAAGATAAATATGTAGGTTACCGAGGCTCGAGATAAGTATGTGGGTTACCGAGGACCAAGATAAATATGTGGTTTACCGAGGACCAAGATAAGTATGTGGGTTACCGAGGACCAAGATAAGTATGTGGGTTACCGAGGACCAAGATAAATATGTAGGTTACCGAGGCTCGAGATAAGTGTGTGGGTTACCGAGGACCAAGACAAGTTTGTGGGTTACCGAGGACCAAGACAAGTTTGTGGGTTACCGAGGACCAAGACAAGTTTGTGGGTTACCGAGGACCAAGACAAGTTTGTGGGTTACCGAGGACCAAGACAAGTTTGTGGGTTACCGAGGACCAAGACAAGTTTGTGGGTTACCGAGGACCAAGATAAGTTTGTGGGTTACCGAGGACCAAGACAAGTTTGTGGGTTACCGAGGACCAAGACAAGTTTGTGGGTTACCGAGGACCATGACAAGTTTGTGGGTTACCGAGGACCTAGACAAGTTTGTGGGTTACCGAGGACCAAGACAAGTTTGTGGGTTACCGAGGACCAAGACAAGTTTGTGGGTTACCGAGGACCTAGACAAGTTTGTGGGTTACCGAGGACCTAGACAAGTTTGTGGGTTACCGAGGACCTAGACAAGTTTGTGGGTTACCGAGGACCTAGACAAGTTTGTGGGTTACCGAGGACCTAGACAAGTTTGTGGGTTACCGAGGACCTAGACAAGTTTGTGGGTTACCGAGGACCAAGACAAGTTTGTGGGTTACCGAGGACCAAGACAAGTTTGTGGGTTACCGAAGACCAAGACAAGTTTGTGGGTTACCGAGGACCAAGACAAGTTTGTGGGTTACCGAGGACCAAGACAAGTTTGTGGGTTACCGAAGACCAAGACAAGTTTGTGGGTTACCGAGGACCAAGATAAGTATGTAGGTTATAATAATAATATAAAACAATAAAAGTTCCCTTTTATTTCATAACTTCACCCTGACTCCTCTGATGCAAACATTCCAACGTGTCCGAAAGAGAAACATCACAAAATGTGAGGTCTGATGATGAACAGAACCATTAATGTCAGCAGAAGAGTGAAATATCACAAAATGTGAAGTGTTGTTGTGATAGGTTAATGACGTCACCAGATAAATAAGTTTGGATTGTGATGGAAAGTTTTCAAGCCACATCGAAGACCAGAACATAGTAGTCTCTGATCATGGTAATGGAAATGGAATCATTTCATCATCATCATCATGTGCCATACCGGTTGGCGTAGGCGATCATGTCCTTCCACAGTCTTCTATCCACAGCGCATCGTATCAGTTCTGTTGTTGACTGTTTTCCATGCCATGACACCAATTCATCCAGTATTTTCTCTCTTTGTCGTCCACGATCTCTCTTTCCTTTTATTTTGCCAGTTGTAACCAAGTATTCAAACTTTCTTCTTCTCGAAAAATGTTGAATGTTTCTTTCTGATGTTTCTTAGTAGCTCCCATTTTGTGTTGGCCTCTTTAAGAACTTCCTCATTGGTCTTTTAAGCTGTCCAGGGAACTTTCAACATTCTTCGAGAAATCCCATCTCTGTGACCTCTAATCGTCTTTTCATTTGTTTGTCTACTGGGGAATCATTTACAGCTAGAAAATAAAAGCCACTAGAGTACTAGTAGTACTGGGTCTGTTCTCTGAGTTTTTAATTAGAGTTAGACTTGTACATACATACATTGTACATAATTCCTATTTGAAACAACAGTTTTCAGCTCAGTGAGTTCTATTATATGGCTGTGAAACATGGAGAACAGCACAAATGACAATCACGAAGATACAGACCTTCACTAATGGATCCTTGCGTAGAATAAAAGGATTGGAAATGGCAGGACAAAATCACTAACTTAGAATTATGGAGAATTATCGATCAAATACCAGTGGATAAAGAGATACAAAGACGACGATGCAACACACTGCGGAAGTCAACTGAGAGTATTGCACAACAGGCCCTTTTTGGAATCCACAATGAAAAACGACAAAGAGAAAGACCAATATATTCTTGGGGAAGACAGATGAAAGCAGAGATGAAGATGATGGGGAAGACATGGAATGATATTAAAAGAAGGGCAAGAAACAGAACGGCGTGGAAAGTGTTTGTTGAAGACCTATGCTCCACAGGGAGCTGAAAGGTGGAAGAAGAAGAAGAAAAACAAGAAGAAGAAAGAGAAGGAGAAAGAAGAAAGACAAGAAGAAAAACAAGAGGAAGAAAGAGAAGGAGAAAGAAGAAAGACAAGAAAAAAAACAAGAAGAAGAAAAAGAAGGAGAAGAGGAAGACAGGTCCGAGACCTCGTAACCTACGTTGTTTGAACAACCTGCACTATTTCTTCTGTCTGACTTCTAGCTTGAGCTCGTCAAAGTGGACACTGACTCAATGACCAGGCCTTTCTGCTGAAAATATCGACTTCCTGGTAAAATTAAATATGTGGTTGTGAATCATGGACAATCTCGCTAACTGCGAGAAAGAAAATCGATATATTCGAAACAAAATGCTGCAGAAAGATCTTTACGATACCTTGGTTAACGAAAAAGAGCATTGAAGACATTAAAAGATTTAAACATTAAAAAACTGGCTTATAAACACCATTCTACAGAGGGAATTAAAATGGCCACGTTAAAAGACACATCAGGCTGGGAAGAAAAATAATGGAAGGTATGGTTCCTGAACGACGCATCAGGGGCAGAATAAGGAAAATGTTGTTTCAAGACATCAAGGAGACTTTGAACATGACAGCAGAAGAAGTGGGAGAGCTGGCTAGAGGCAGAGATTATTTCATATTTGTTGTTGTGAATGTAACGTTCTGTGGGAGAGCTGGCTAGAGACAGAGATTATTTCATATTTGTTGTGGTAAATGTAACGTTCTGTGGGAGATCTGACTACAGACAGAGATTATTTCATATTTGTTGTTGTGAATGTAACGTTCTGTGGGAGAGCTGGCTAGAGGCAGAAATTATTTCATATTTCTTGTGGTGAATGTAACGTTCTGTGGGAGAGCTGGCTAGAGGCAGAAATTATTTCATATTTCTTGTGGTGAATGTAACGTTCTGTGGGAGAGCTGGCTAGAGGCAGAAATTATTTCATATTTCTTGTGGTGAATGTAACGTTCTGTGGGAGATCTGACTAGAGACAGAAATTATTTCAAATTTGTTGTGGTGAATGTAACGTTCTGTGGGAGATTTGGCTAGAGACAGATTCTTTCAGACAGGCTGTAGTGAATGCAACGTTCGGTGGGAGATCTGGCTAGAGACAGAGATTCTTTCAGACAGGATGTAGTGAATGCAACGTTCTGTGGGAGATCTGGCTAGAGACAGAGATTCTTTCAGACAGGATGTAGTGAATGTAACATTCTGTGGGAGATCTGGATAGTGGCAGAGATTCTTTCATACGGGCTATGGTGAATGTAACATTCTGTGGGAGATCTGGATAGTGGCAGCGATTCTTTCATACGGGCTATGGTGAATGTAACATTCTGCAAAGTGCATGCGACCTGATGATACTATTTCCACAACCAATGTATTCCCCACCAGTCTCGTTTACTGTAACATAATCATGCTCCTCATTTATTTAATGATTACAGCCCTGGAAGTATATTCCTCTATTACCAAGGTGATCGTTGATTATGTAATTTAATATCTCCTTATCAAAGTCCATGAGTGCTATATGTTCAGGCAGGAAACATAAATAATTGAAGTGGAACGTAAATCTGGTTAGTGGGAGATGAATTTGATGGGTTGAAAGAAGTGGCTACAAGAGATGAGTTGAGAGAAGTGGCCAGCAGAGAACTGTTCAAAGAAGTGGCTATTAGAGACGTGTTAAGAGGAGTGACTGTCAGAGAAGTGACTATCAGAGAAGTGACTATCAGAGAAGTGTTGAGAGAGGTAACTATCAGAGAAGTGTTGAGAGAGGTGACCATCAGAGAAGTGTTGAGAGAGGTGACTATCAGAGCAGGGTTGAGAGAGATGACTATCAAAGAAGTAGTGAGTGAAGTGACTATCAGAGAAGTGTTGAGAGAAGTGACTATCAGAAAAGTTTTGCGAGATGTGACTATCAGAGAAGTGTTGCGAGATGTGACTATCAGAAACGTTTTGAGAGAAGTGACTATCAGAGACGTGTTGCGAGATGTGACTATTAGAGAAGTGTTGCGAGATGTGACTATCAGAGAAGTGTTGAGAGAGTTGACTATCAGATAAGTGTTGAGTGAAGTGACTATCAGAGAAGTGTTGAGAGAAGTGACTATTATAGAAGTTTTGAGTGAAGTGACTATCAGAGAAGTGTTCAGAGAAGTGACTATCAGAGAAGTGTTGAGAGAGGTGACTATCAGAGAAGTGTTGAGTGAAGTGACTATCAGAGAAGTGTTGAGTGAAGTGACTATCAGAGAAGTATTGCGAGAAGTGACTATCAGAGAAGTTTTGAGAGAAGTGACTATCAGAGAAGTATTGCGAGATGTGACTGTCAGAGAAGTATTGCGAGATGTGACTATCAGAGAAGTGTTGAGAGAAGTGACTATCAGAGAAGTTTTGAGAGAAGTGACTATCAGAGAAGTATTGCGAGATGTGACTATCAGAGAAGTATTGCGAGATGTGACTATCAGAGAAGTTTTGAGAGAAGTGACTATCAAAGAAGTTTTGAGAGAAGTGACTATCAGAGAAGTATTGCGAGATGTGACTATCAGAGAAGTTTTGAGAGAAGTGACTATCAGAGAAGTATTGCGAGATGTGACTATCAGAGAAGTTTTGAGAGAAGTGACTATCAGAGAAGTATTGCGAGATGTGATTATCAGATAAGTGTTGAGAGAGGTGACTATCAAAGAAGTGACTATCAGAGCAGGGTTAAGAGAGGTGACTATCAAAGAAGTGTTGAGTGAAGTGATTATCAGAGAAGCATTTTTGAGAGAAGTGACTATCAGAGAAGTGTTTTTGAGAGAAGTAACTATCAGTGAAGTGTTGAGAGAGGTGACTATCAGAGAAGTGTTGAGAGAGGTGACTATCAGAGAAGTATTTTTGAGAGAAGTGACTATCAGAGAAGTGTTTTTCAGAGAAGTGACTATCAGAGAAGTGTTGAGAGAGGTGACTATCAGAGAAGTGCAACGAGAAACGATGAGATGACATGAAGATAATTCCCTTGACTAAGTATCAAAATTGTATTAAAGATAATGTTTTCTATAAACATGACAAAATACAACGCGGGCCACACAACAAACAAGCAACATTATGTCAGCGAATGCGCATGTCAGAATTATGAAGATCACAGCAAACAGGAAATAAGTAAATAAATAAATAACACTGAAACATTAAACCTGATTGTTTACTAATACTATAAATCAAAGGTTTTCAAATTGTCTGTCTATGAACTCAATCATTGCTCGTCATTTATTCTCCCTGACACAATCAATTTACATAAGACCATCATCATCATCATCATCATCATCACCATCATCATCATCACCATCATCACCATCATCATCATCATCATCATCATCATCATCATCATCATCATCATCATCATCATCATCACCATCACCATCATCACCATCATCATCATCACCATCATCACCATCATCATCACCATCATCATCATCACCATCATCATCATCATCATCATCATCATCATCATCATCATCATCATCACCATCACCATCATCACCATCATCATCATCACCATCATCACCATCATCATCACCATCATCACCATCACCATCATCACCATCATCATCATCACCATCATCACCATCATCATCACCATCATCACCATCATCACCATCACCATCATCACCATCATCATCATCACCATCATCACCATCATCATCACCATCATCACCATCATCACCATCATCATCACCATCATCACCATCACCATCATCACCATCATCACCATCATCATCATTATCACCATCATCATCACCATCATCACCATCATCATCATCATCATCATCATCATCACCATCATCATCATCATCATCATCATCATTATCACCATCATCATCACCATCATCACCATCATCATCACCATCACCATCATCACCATCACCATCATCACCATCATCACCATCATCATCATTATCACCATCATCATCACCATCATCATCATCATCATCATCATCACCATCACCATCACCATCATCACCATCATCATCATCATCATCATCATCATCATCATCACCATCACCATCACCATCATCACCATCACCATCATCACCATCATCATCATCATCACCATCACCATCACCATCATCACCATCATCATCATTATCACCATCATCATCATCATCATCACCATCATCATCATCATCATCATCACCATCATCATCATCATCATCTACCTGCATCATTTATTCCTCCATCACATCTTCTCAACCTAATTGTTCTAAATTATCCACAAAGAATCTTTGTTCCATACAATCCACATAACCTTTCGAACCGTAAAACAACATCTCAGGATCTTTATTTCAACATAAAATTATTCTCTCCTTCTCTTTATCCTCTCATCTCCCCAACTCTAATTGTTTCATTTAACTCGTCTAAACAGCACCCTATCTCTATAAACAAATTTACTTGGCCTCTTGTCTTCTCAACATGTATTTTAACCATTTCATTTGTTCAACTAATTAATCCTTAAAGCATTATCTTCACAATGTCACATTTTGAAAGCCCACATTGTTCTATAAGCCCATCTTAACCAAAGCCCTCTGTACAAAGCATGAAATTATGTTTATTTTCTGTTATAAGTCCATCCTCAAGACTCTTTCATTTCATAATTTTCTGAAAGCTCCTTTGTTCTATAAATTCTTCATGAAAACCCCTTCTGTTCTATAAACACATCCACAGAGCCCTGATTGTTCTATAAACAAATCCTCAAAGTCCTATTTCTCATAAACCATCATCAAATCTCCTATGTTCCATAAACCCATAATCAAATTTCCTATGTTCATAAACCCATCATCACATCTCCTATGTTCCAAAAACCCATCATCAAATCTCCTATGTTCCAAAAACCCATCATCTAATCTCCTATGTTCTAATCAAGCATCCCTCTGGGACCAAACCCCCATTTTCAAAACCCTCTTTAGCCATCACCTACGCATGTGAAAGCTGAAAACAACAAAAGATATTGAGAGAAAAACTAAATGCTTTTGAAGACAAATATCTCAGAGAAACTTTCTGTGTACAATGGAATGAATAATTATAGTTATGGTTATGGTTATGGAAGGCCCCGGTATCACTGCAAACGAATTAAAATCCATAATTGCTCATAAGCCCGTGCCAGTGGAATCATCCGAATTAATATCTCATCTCAAAAAGAAAGAAAGGTAGATGCAATCCCCATCATAGCAGTCTCAGTACACGCCAAAAGACTTAAGGCGAAACCGCACAGAAAGTGATCACAGCCATCTGTTCACCGTCATGCGACATCATCATTCACCGTAAGTATCCGTAATAACGAAACGCGATCAAAACGGATGAAACGCACAGCTCACAGTGTGCACAGAGCACTAAACTCAGTAGCTCTAGCAGCAAGTCGGACTTGGAATATGAGGAAACTGCAAGAAGGAACACATTTAAAATACAGCCTTTAACAGTTCCGGCCGCCTGTCCACCATATTGACCTGTATTCCGACACATAATTCCCACACACAAAACGATATTAGAACAGTGAAAGAATGGAATGAATTCAAGACTAATATAGAGATAAGAGAAATAGTCATGCAACCTATGATCTCATCTACAATGGAATGAATTCAAGACTAATATAGAGATAAGAGAATTAGTCATGCAACCTATGATCTCATCTACAATGGAATGAATTCAAGACTAATATAGAGTTAAGAGAAATAGTCATGCAACCTATGATCTCATCTACAATGGAATGAATTCAAGACTAATATAGAGACAAGAGAAATAGTCATGCAACCTATGATCTCATCTACAATGGAATGAATTCAAGACTAATATAGAGATAAGAGAAATGGTCATGCAACCAACGATCTCATCTACAATGGAATGAATTCAAGACTAATATAGAGATAAGAGAAATATTCATGCAACCTATGATCTCATCTACAATTAGGAAGAGAAGAAGGACATTTGTCGGACATGTGCTGAGAAGAAACAACAAGAGAAGATGGACATTTGTAGGACATGTGCTGAGAAGAGACAACAAGAGAATTAAAAAACAGGCACTTCTATGGGAAACATCAGGATACAGATGAAGAGGAAGACCCAGAGAGACATTACCAAAGTCCTGTAACCGCTGTAAGATATTACCTTGACATGACCAAAGTCCTGTAACCGCTGTAAGATATTACCTTGACATGACCAAAGTCCTGTAACCGCTGTAAGATATTACCTTGACATGACCAAAGTCCTGTAACCGCTGTAAGATATTACCTTGACATGACCAAAGTCCTGTAACCGCTGTAAGATATTACCTTGACATGACCAAAGTCCTGTAACCGCTGTAAGATATTACCTTGACATGACCAAAGTCCTGTAACCGCTGTAAGATATTACCTTGACATGACCAAAGTCCTGTAACCGCTGTAAGATATTACCTTGACATGACCAAAGTCCTGTAACCGCTGTAAGATATTACCTTGACATGACCAAAGTCCTGTAACCGCTGTAAGATATTACCTTGACATGACCAAAGTCCTGTAACCGCTGTAAGATATTACCTTGACATGACCAAAGTCCTGTAACCGCTGTAAGATATTACCTTGACATGACCAAAGTCCTGTAACCGCTGTAAGATATTACCTTGACATGACCAAAGTCCTGTAACCGCTGTAAGATATTACCTTGACATGACCAAAGTCCTGTAACCGCTGTAAGATATTACCTTGACATGACCAAAGTCCTGTAACCGCTGTAAGATATTACCTTGACATGACCAAAGTCCTGTAACCGCTGTAAGATATTACCTTGACATGACCAAAGTCCTGTAACCGCTGTAAGATATTACCTTGACATGACCAAAGTCCTGTAACCGCTGTAAGATATTACCTTGACATGACCAAAGTCCTGTAACCGCTGTAAGATATTACCTTGACATGACCAAAGTCCTGTAACCGCTGTAAGATATTACCTTGACATAACCAAAGTCCTGTAACCGCTGTAAGATATTACCTTGACATTACCAAAGTCCTGTAACCGCAGTAAGATATTACCTTGACATGACCAAAGTCCTGTAACCGCTGTAAGATATTACCTTGACATGACCAAAGTCCTGTAACCGCTGTAAGATATTACCTTGACATGACCAAAGTCCTGTAACCGCTGTAAGATATTACCTTGACATGACCAAAGTCCTGTAACCGCTGTAAGATATTACCTTGACATTACCAAAGTCCTGTAACCGCTGTAATAATTTACACCCCCTCGAAGGTTTTGGTTACAAAGAATATTAGGTATAGGGTGGGGGCGGGTGTAGGGGTGGGTGGGCCGGGGGGGGGGGAAGAGAAGAAACATAGCCGCCTATAAAACCTAGAAATCAGGGTGCTGCATGTCAATTAGGCTTGTCCATGTATTGACATGTACATGTCCATGAATTATCTTTGATTATACCCCAACAGACGGTTCTTCACAGTTTAGTACAAAGTTCCATATGCCCTGGTTTTCGAAGATTTTGATGTTAACGTGAGTACATATTTTTGTTTTACTTATCTACAATTTTTCTTCTTCTGAATGCTGTTCTCCGTGTAAATGTTATCTTTTAAATGTTATTGTGTTCTATCTGTTATCTTCATTCATTTAATATTGAACTTTCCAGGTCTTCTAAACTTTTCTCCCTTTCCATTTCTCTTAATCTTCATATTTTCCACTTTTTTCCCCTCTTTTCTTCGTCCCTTACTTCTATTCCTCGTTGGCGTCCTCTTCAAATTAAAAGTTCTACTCCTTCAATTATTATATCCGCCCATACACACACACACACACACACACACACACACACACACACACACACACACACACGCACACACACACACACACACACACACACACACACACACACACACGCACACACACACACACACACACACTATTTCTCAATTATCTATATATCTCTCTTTGTCTCCTCTTTCTCTCCTCGTCCTTCCTTTTTCTCCATTAAAATAAATTATATTTATTATAGTTATTATAGGGAGCCGCGATAGCTCAGTGGTTAGTGAGCTGGACTACCACGGACAACCCCTGTAGGGTTCGATCCCAACCGACGGCTCCCGGTTTCACCCAGCCTTAAATGGGTACCGGATTTTTTTTCTGGGAAAGTAAAGCAGCACGGGCGTAATACTGACCATATTACCCCAAAATCATGTGCTGAAGGTCTGTAAAATATAGGGTCACTAACACCATATTTGCAAATACGCCACATGGCGTGACGGGGGTACTTTACTTTTTTTTTTTTTTTTTAAATAGTTATTATAGATTATAGTTATATTATACGCCTATGGACATGTTCGGAGTGCAATGATGATGACCCGCAAATAACTCAATAAGCTATATTTAATCACATTTGGAACCTTCTATTCCTTTCTATTCTTTTCATTTGCTAACTGAGTCTTGTCCTTAATCGTCTTCATTTTCTTCTTTTCCACTTATCTGTCTATCTTACATTTTATTTACTCCATCTCTTATTTCATCATACTTTACTTCTCTACTCTTATATTTTCCTCCTATAATCATTACTTTTGCCTAATAATTTCCTACTAATTCTTCCCTCAATTACTTTTCTTTTATCTTCTTTTCCACATTCACCACTTTAGTTTTACAAACCATTGTTCCTCCTTCATCTCCACTTTTTCTGTGCCTCATTATTTACTGGTTTTCTCGCTATCCTTTTTTTTCTTATTTTCTCCTGTCTGCACCTCTTTGTGATTCTTTCAGTTGTCTGTCCTGCCTTCTGTTGTCTCCCCTGCCATCTGTTGTCTGCATTACCTTCTGTGGTCTGCCCTACCCTCTGCTGCCTGCCCTGCCTTCTTTGTTTACATTACCTTAAGTTGTCCACATTACCTTTTGTTGTCTGCTCGACCTTCTGTTGTCAGCATTACCCTCTATTGTCAGCCTTAGCTTCTGGTGTCTGCCCTGGGTTCTCTTGTCTGCCCTGGATTCTCTTGTCTGCCCTGGATTCTTTTGTCTGCCCTGGATTCTCTAGTCTGCCCAGGATTCTCTAGTCTGCCCTGGATTCTCTAGTTTGCCCTGGATTCTCTTGTCTGCCCTGGATTCTCCAGTCTGCTCTGGATTCTCCAGTCTGCCCTGGATTCTCTAGTCTGCCCTGGATTCTCCAGTCTGCCCTGGATTCTAAAGTCTGCCCTGGATTCTCTTGTCTGCCCTGGATTCTCCAATCTGCCCTGGATTATCTTTTCTACCCTGGATTCTCTAGTCTGCCCTGGATTCTCCAGTCTAACCTGGATTTTCTTGTCTGCCCTGGATTCTCCAGTCTACCCTGGATTTTCTTGTCTGCCTTGGATTCTCTAGTCTGCCCTGGATTCTCCAGTCTGCCCTGGACTCTCTTGTCTTCCCTGGATTCTCTAGTCTGCCCTGGATTCTCTTGTCTGCCCTGGTTTCTCTATGATTCTCCAGTCTGCCCTGGATTCTCTTGTCTGCGCTGGATTCTCTAGTCTTCCCTGGATTCTCTATGATTCTCCAGTCTGCCCTGGATTCTCTTGTCTGCCCTGGATTCTCTAGTCTGCCCTGGATTCTCTATGATTCTCTAGTCTGCCCTGGATTCTCTATGATTCTCTAGTCTGCCCTGGATTCTCTATGATTCTCTAGTCTGCCCTGGATTCTCTATGATTCTCTAGTCTGCCCTGGATTCTCTATGATTCTCTAGTCTGCCTCACCTTTCACATAATCTTCTCTTCATTATCTTAACTTTCCGTTCACTGTTAATTTACTTGCAACGTTACCTCCACACGGCGCGAAATCACATTCCTGCAAATTTTATTTCCAAATTTTGATTTCACTCATCTTAAAATTGATTCATTCAAGCAACATTATTCTAGATTCACCCACTGCTCCCGTTAAATGTGCACTTTCCTATTAAACTCCAGGCTGCTCTATTGGTCGACCCAGCGATATACTTCAGTTTCCGACGTCAAGACTCGAAGACTTCAACATCCATCAGGATAATCCCAACCTGATCGAGAACACAGGGGAAGCACCTACACAACTTATCTGGACAAAGAGTTAACCAGCATAAAGGTCATCACAAGGTCATCAACCCTGCTCGTCAAGGACAAGTTTCATCCAGATGTCATTGACCTTGAACCAACCATTGTTTTCTTAGAATTCATCCTTCTTGGTATCTGTTAACTGAAGTTATTTGGACTAATTTTGTTTTAAAATCCCTAAAGTTTTCAAATTCGTAATAGTTTAGTTGTGTACAGATTGTGTACAAGTTGTGTACAAGACTCTTGTGCTGCACATTTCGTGTTGTTTTTCTGACGTGGTAGAAGACGAGAGATCAAAACACAGATCATTGTGTGAGGGGGTAATCTGATCGTCAGAAATTCACTCGTTGAAAACGTTTTTTGGTCTTTTAACTTTGTGTCTAAAACTGTTTTTTTTCTGGTTGTTATTTTTAAAATAATAATTTATGATTATTATTATTGTTATTGTTAGTTTATTATTTTAACCTTATTAGCAATTCGATTTCATAACTGCTGTCATGATTAACTATGCAACCATCTTCCTGATCAATCAATGGAATCAATAGTAAAATAGCGTCCACACACAACGGTACCACAGACAACACACGCCTACATTAAGAACGATTTGTTCATTAAATCAACGCAGATAATTTAGCAGTTTGTATAAGGAACTTCGTCCCGATGTCACCATTTAATTTTGTTACCACATTTGAATTGATAAATAGAATGGACTTGTTCTAAGTCGTGCAACCGATAAACAAAATATTGTTGATTGTAATCGCGCTGGAGACAAACAATATTAGATCTGTGAAACAATAGTAGAACAATGAAACAATAGTAGAACAATGAAACAATATTAGAAAATAAAGTTCACGTTCGCAGGCTAAGTAGTTTGCAAGTTCACGAGGCATTATCTTCCGCGCCATTTGTTGACAAAATAGACTTCAAGTCTGGGCTCAGTGTGACCACTTCTGTAACAGCGTCATTAACCATGCAGGCGGTAGACAAGGACGCTTTGTTACTGGCCAACAGAATTCTGTCTGTTTCTTTCATTTGCCTCATCGTCATCATCAATTCTCTTCTCATTTTAAAAATTGCCTTGAAGCACAAATTCTTTCGCTCCCCTAAATTCATGTTACTCATTTCCCTGGCTATTGGGGACATTTTCCTGGCGGTTTTTTCCCTGGTGGTCCAAGCTAGATTATATTTTGAAGGTGACACCAACATGGCAGGGAGCACAAAAGTTGAAGGTGACACCATCGTGGCAGGGAGCACAAAAGTTGAAGGTGACACCATCGTGGCATGGAGTACAAAAGTTGAAGCACAACGTTATCAGAAATGTGTCATCAGTTTTGTTTATGGACTTGGTGTCACTGTTCTGGCTATAGAACTGATCATACGACACACACGGAAGGCAAGTCTGTCCCCCAAGTTACAGATCTTCAAAGCTTTTATTTTCAGCTTCCTTCCGTGGTTCCTTGCTCTAGCCGTTATTCTACCTCTAACAATGGTAGGAATGGATTGTCAAACGTTTAGTTATAGCGTCAAATTGCAAGTAGAAGTGATATACATTGTGTCTATTATAGCTCCAGCAGCGGTAGCAGTTGTTGTTTGCTTCGTTACCATGTTTATTAAGTTGACTCCAGTCCCCGCTGGTGATCAGACTGTGGATAAAACTACCGACACTGCTAGTAACAACCACGGCAACGATTATCAAATCCCACAAAACGAGGCACCGTCCCATCAGACAAACACCAGGTATAACCCTAGCTACAGCGATGACCATCCTTACGACCAAGTTCTCGAGAGCTCCCACTCGCCGCCATCAGTATACTTCGAGTTACAGGAACCACCAGTAGACTACGAGCTACAGGAACCACCAGTTTCAGCTTGGCCCTCACAAAACCACATCCACGATAACGCCAGGCTAAGGAAGCTCACAACAGAAAAGCGTGTCCTGCTGTGTTTAGCAGTTGTACACCTGTTATGTGCTGTCCCATTCGGTGTATGGCATGTCGTAACCATTACGGTGTCATCTTATTGGATGAATGTCATCTTTTACAGTGTTTTCTGGATACTTCACTTGCGATCAATACTAACGCCATTGATCTGCCTCATCCACGTCTGGGTCGGTATGTAATCGACAACATGTACGGTAGTAGCTACCCTTGTCTGGCTTACAGTTTACGAAGGCTACAATAAGATAACCTCATTTGGTTCGTTTATAGCTTACTGTAGAATAACTTCCCTTGGTTCGTTTATGGTTTACTGTAGAATAACTTCCCTTGGTTCGTTTATAGTTTACTGTAGAATAACTTCCCTTGGTTGGTTTATAGTTTACTGTAGAATAACTTCTCTTGGTTGGTTTACAGTTTATGAAGGTTACAATAAGATAACCTCTTTTAGTTCGTTTATAGCTTACTGTAGAATAACTTCCCTTGGTTGGTTTATAGTTTACTGTAGAATAACTTCCCTTGGTTGGTTTACAGTTTATGAAAGTTACAATAAGAAAACCTCTTTTAGTTCGTTTATAGCTTACTGTAGAATAACTTCCCTTGGTTCGTTTATAGTTTACTGTAGAATAACTTCCCTTGGTTGATTTACAGTTTATGAAGGTTACAATAAGATAACCTCTTTTAGTTCGTTTATAGTTTACTGTAGAATAACTTCCCTTGGTTGATTTACAGTTTATGAAGGTTACAATAAGATAACCTCTTTTAGTTCGTTTATAGTTTACTGTAGAATAACTTCCCTTGGTTGGTTTATAGTTTACTGTAGAACAACTTCCCTTGGTTGATTTACAGTTTATGAAGGTTACAATATGATAACCTCTTTTAGTTCGTTTATAGCTTACTGTAGAATAACTTCCCTTGGTTCGTTTATAGTTTACTGTAGAATAACTTCCCTTGGTTGGTTTACAGTTTATGAAGGTTACAATAAGATAACCTCTTTTAGTTCTTTTATAGTTTACTGTAGAATAACTTCCCTTGGTTGATTTACAGTTTCATCATCATCATTGAGTGATGTCTCCGCATCGAAGGTTGACTACCATGGAGCACCATTCCACTCTGTCTCTTGCTTTGATGGTGCAGATTGTCATAGGTTGACTTGTCCATCTTTTGATGTTACTCGTCCATGTTAGTCTTGGTCTACCTCTGTCTCTTTTATATTGCTTTTTTCCCTTCCAATATTACTTTTATTAGGCTGTTGTGTCTTTTAGCATGCCCCCAACATTTAATTTGTCTTGTTCTAATTGTGTTTAGTAGTTCTCTTTTTTATTTTCAGTTGTTTTAAAACTTCATCGTTTGTTTTCTTTTCTTTCAATCCAATTCTGCCTATTCTTCTATAAATCCACATTTCAAAAGCTTACAGTTTCTAGTAGAGTAATTTCCCTTGGTTGGTATTCACCTTATAGTAGAATAGCCTCCATTGGTTGGTTTATAACTTATGATATATTTTAATATTCCTTGCAAAATCATATGGAACTTTAAGTAGAATAGCTAGACCAAACAGTGTTGTATTTGTATTTTTTATGCGAAATGTTTACTTGAATGGTTATAGCTTAAACTAAAATAACATGCACTTGTTAGTTTATAGTTAATATAGACTGAAGTAAAATATTATTTGTCGAGATGAAGATCTGGCTAGACTGCGGGGAGGAAGTATCGTTCCTCTGGTTCATGAACTCGACATTGTAATATGAATACAACAAATGGATTAGACCAGAGATTTTCAAATTATGGTTTCCTTTTCCCCCACTGCAGGGGTCCGCGATGCCGTCACAGGGGGTCTGCGAAGACTTTGAGGAGAAGTTTGATATTTTGTAGCTGATTGGATTCGATGGAGAGTGACAATTTAAATGTGACAATTATTGAAGAGTTTTCACACAAAATGGTTGATGCACTTGTGGGTTTTAAATCTGAAGTTGAAGTTGAGTCCTGGGGGTCCACGACTACAAAACATATTTTTAATGGGGGTCCGCAACTATAAAGGAATTTTTAATGGGGGTTCGCAACTATAAAGGGAATTTTTAATGGGGTTCGCAACTATAAAGGGAATTTTTAATGGGGGTCCGTAACTATAAAGGGAATTTTTAATGGGGGTTCACAACTATAAAGGGAATTTTTAATGGGGGTTCGCAACTATAAAACGTATTTAAAGGGGGTCCGCAGTAAAGGGCAGTTTAAGAACCTCTGATTTAGACCACAACATCTGGGGATGTTGACAAACATCACATGTAATCATGTATAATAGCATCCTGAACAAAAAGGGTGAGATGCTGGATGCAAATAGAGCAGTCTACAACTCTGTGTTTCTGACGACCTCCTGCTGTCAGTGCCAAACATGGACAATAACAACACATACATTTAGACAAATTGGGAAAGAAGTTTGAACAATATCAGTTATGCGCTTTATCCAGAGGCAAATCAGTTAATCGGTTGTACATGTCACGTTGTAACCGGTAAACAGCGTCCTACAGCAAACTTTACCAACCAGGTGGTACAAGACTGGAGGTTGGTGAGGAAAGTATCCCATGAGTTGAGCAAGCGAAGTATTCGAGATCAAACAACGATGTTTAGAGGAATCTAATAAGTTACGGTGAGTTTGAAACATGAGGAGGCCAGGACATGAGACCGAACTGTTGCGTTAAACTTTAACCTGAAAATTTGTGACAAAAAAAAAAATTACTGCAAATGTCACTATGTAATATAGTTTCATCAATTATTTCCAAAAATTACCATAATCATAATGACGTCATACTATTTTAAGTTATTTATATTTTAACTCTTTACGTACGTCTCGCCGCTCCATGCGCCATGCCGAATTCAGTCATGTACGTTTAGCCGCACAGTGCGTCACTCTCAATTTGATTAGTGTAAACTGTCATCAAACCATATTCTTTTTACATGTCTTGTATCATCTTGGTATTGGTGAAACATAATTCCTTGTTTAATTATATAAACATTCATATATAATATGTTGAGTGTTAGATAAATATAAACATGTAGATTAATGCTAAAAACATGAAAAATTTTGTCTCTGAAATTTCTACCTCTAAATTGATAAAAGCTTTCAATACTGAAAGAGTTTAGTAATAGTTAAACATGGTTTTCCTGTTCATTAAAATTCCTTACAGTTTTCTTAATGTTGTTTTTGTATATAAAGACACAGCGCAATGATTCTTACAGTCGGCGCTTCATAAATTCTCCTGCTCATCGGTACTACTTCAATATGTTTCAATAAAAGGATATGACGTCATCTGGTTTGTCGTTGTTTTGTTGCCATGGCAGCGGGGAGCTAATTGTTGAAATGGCCTACCTAGTTTTCATATACATTGCAGGGTCGATAGATGCCGTTGTACGGTTGTAGTAGGTTTGGCCTCCACAGACATTGAAATCTGTTAGTATTAGCTTGAAGTATTTAAACTATATCACGGCTATACTAGGGAATACGGTGGCTGGTTGTACACTGACATTGAACTATATCACGGCTATACTGGGGAATACGGTGGCTGCTTGTACACTGACATTGAACTATATCACGGCTATACTAGGGAATACGGTGGCTGGTTGTACACTGACATTGAACTATATCACGGCTATACTGGGGAATACGGTGGCTGGTTGTACACTGACATTGAACTTTATCACGGCTATACTAGGGAATACAGTGGCTAGTTGTACACTAACATTGAACTATATCACGGCTAAACTAGTGAATACGATGACTGGTTGTACACTGACATTGAACTATATCACGGCTATACTAGGGAATACGGTGGCTGGCTGTACACTGACATTGAACTATATCACGGCTATACTAGGGAATACGGTAGATGGATGTATACTGGTATTGAACTATATCACGGCTATACTAGGGAATACGGTGGCTGGTTGTACACTGACATTGAACTATATCACGGCTATACTAGGGAATATAGTGACTGGTTGTACACTGACATTGAACTATATCACGGCTATAATAGGGAATACGGTGGCTGGCTGTACACTGACATTGAACTATATCACGGCTATACTAGGGAATATGGTGGCTGGCTGTACACTGACATTGAACTATATCACGGCTATACTAGGGAATACGGTGACTGGTTGTACACTGACATTGAACTATATCACGGCTATACTAGGGAATACGGTAGCTGGCTGTACACTGACATTGAACTATATCACGGCTATACTAGGGAATACGGTGACTGGTTGTACACTGACGTTGAACTCATTGAGCTGGAATGAGATTATGTTATGTATTCTGATCAAATATTGGGGAAGTCGTGGCCTCCGTTGCCTACTCTGGATGTCCGTAACTGACCAAAAGACAGGAGCACTTTTTCCCCAACCCAAGCCGAAATATAAGAGAGGATAGATAGATAATAAGAGAAAGGTAAGCGAGGATAGAAAACAAGAGAATGGCAACAATATCGTTTGTTTAATGTTTCGAATTCGATCTGAATTCTGAATTCTACCAGCACTCAACTGAATTTTACCAGCACTCAACTCAATTTTAACAACATTCAACTCTGAACCAGCACTCAACTCAATCCTACCAGCACTCAACTCAATCCTTCCAGGATTCAACTCAATCCTTCCAGTATTTATTCTCCCTGACTGCAACTGTCTTTTACTATAAAGTTCCCCCCCCCCCACCCCATTTTGAATTTTTGTTTGATATGGTCTTTTTAAGATTTATTTATGTCTGCTAGTACATATTTTTTCACTTTCTGTTTCCTAGTAAATATTTTTTTTTGTTTCTACAATTGTTTAATATTAACCAGTGTCCATACTACTCCAAAAAAAAAACTTTCCATATATATATGTACATATTTTATATGTCTTACGTCAGTCAATATCCTAACACAGAGATCAGACACGCTAATGGAGACAATTCTCTAAAACTGTCACAATAACCTGTGTTATGTTATATAATAATACAGGATACAATTAATTTTAAATAAAAATTAATTAATTTCTTTTAACATCACATTATAAATTTGTAATATCTATCCATCCATGCATCCATAGATCCATCCATCCATCCATAGATCCATCCATCCATCCATAGATCCATCCATCCATGCATGCATCCATCCATCCATCCATCCATAGATCCATTCATCCATGCATCCATCCATCCATAGATCCATCCATCCATCCATCCATAGATCCATGCATCCATGCATCCATCCGTCCATCCATCCATGCATCCATCCATCCATCCATCCATCCATCCTCCCATGCATCCATCCATCCATCCATCCATCCATCCATCCATGCATCCATCCATCCATTCATGCATCCATCCATCCATCCATCCATTCATCCATCCATCCATCCATGCATCCATGCATCCATCCATCCATCCATCCATGCATCCATAGATCCATAAATCCATCCATCCATCCATGCATCCATAGATCCATAAATCCGTCCATCCATCCATCCATCCATCCATGTGTATTTGGTTTGTCCTGTTTTATTTTATGTGTTGTTATTTTATATTATAGTTTGCATTATTTCTTCGTGCTCGCTTTATGTAAACCAGAATAAACAGTACAATTATGAAGGAACTATTCATTATTAATTTATCTTTGTAAGAAGTTGGTGACAAGCTGAATTTATTAAACTGCATTCTTGCATATAGCGAGCTGCTCTCACTGAACAAATATCACACTCCCCATGGTATTTTACTATATTTATGTAAAGGATTCAATCAATAGTTTAAAATAACGATTTTTATATGTGGGTCACATTATTGCCAAATCGTAGTAAAAATGGATTACGATATCGTCGTAAAAATTGCCAACCTCGAAAAACAAACTCTTTAAATTTGGTAGTTTGCTACAAGAAAACATCCCCCACCTCTCCTCCATATTTTTCTTCTTCTACCTTTTAGCTCCCTGTCGAGCATAGGTCTTCAACAAACACTTTGCAAGCCATTCTGTTTCTTGCCATTCGTTTAAGATTATTCCATGTCTTCCCCATCATCTTCATCTCTACCTCTCCTCTGTCTTCTCCAAGAATTCCTTGGTCTTCCTCTTTGTCTTTTTCTTTGGGGATTCCAAAAAAGAGCCTGTTGTGTAATACTTTCAGCTGGCTTCCGCAGCGTGTGTTCTATCCAGCGCCATCGTCTTCGCTGTATCTCTTTATCCACTGGTGTTTGACTGGTACAGTTCCATAATTATCTGTACATAACTCATGAAAAGTTATTCCATTATATGCTGTATACAACTCATGAAAAGTTATTCCATTAAATGCCGTACATAACTCATGAAAAGTTATTTTATTATATGCTGTACATAACTCATGAAAAGTCAATCCATTATATGCTGTATACAACTCATGAAAAGTTATTCCATTATATGCTGTACACAATTCATGAAAATTTATTCCATTATATGCTGTACATAACTCATGAAAAGTTATTCCATTCAAAGTTCTGTATATTTCACTAACATCAAAACAAATAACACCAGGGCTAAAGCTGAGAATAGTAAAATATTATATCTTCTTAACATTCCTGTATGGTGCAGAAACATGGACATTAGACAAGAAATACAGAACATAAAATTGAAGCCTTTGAAATGTGGATATATAGAAGAAAAATCTTCCTATTTTTCTATGAGTTGGATGGAAAGAAAAGAAAACAAACGATGAAGTTTTAAAACAACTAAAAATGAAGAGAGAACTACTAAACACAATTCAAACAAGACAAATTAGATTTTTGGGGCATGTTAAAAGACACAACAGCCTAATAAAAGTAATCTTGGAAGGGAAAATACAAGGTAAAAGAGTCAGACCAAGACTAAGATGGACGAGCAACATCAAAAGATGGACAAGTCAGGCTATGACAGCCTGCACTTTCAAAGCACGAGACAGAGCGGAACGGTACTCCATGTTAGTCAACCTTCGATGCGGAGACGAAACTCAGTGATTATGATGATGATGATGATGATGATGATGATGATGGTGATGATGATGATGACGATACAATTCAAGAGATGTTCTAAAGAAAATTATACACGAAAGCCACGAAACAGATGAATGGGGTTAGTATTGATCTGAAACAAAGAAGCCAGAATAAACCATACAAGAGAACATTGTACCCCAATTCCGACATTTCTCGTGTATCTGTCACATTGAAGGCTCCGTAAGGCACGACACATGAGAAGTGTATGATGGCTACAAGGAGGAGAACACGCTTCTCGTTATCTGGTTTTGTTAGGTTTATGTTGGGGGTATATGTCTGTGGGGTAGGTGTAAACGTGTGTGGGTTTTGTATGTGGTTGGTTGTTGGTGGAGCGTTGTAGCAAGCAAAATCTTGGGTTGGTGGGATATTGGGGCAATTATGAGATTGGGTTGGTGGGATGTTGGGCAAATTATGAGATTGGGTTGGTGGGATGTTGGGGCAATTATGAGATTGGGTTGGTGGGATGTTGGGGCAATTATGATCTTGGGTTGGTGGGATGTTGGGGCAATTATGATCTTGGGTTGGTGGAATGTTGGGGCAATTATGATCTTGGGTTGGTGGAATGTTGGGGCAATTATGATCTTGGGTTGGTGGAATGTTGGGGCAATTATGATCTTGGGTTGGTGGAATGTTGGGGCAATTATGATCTTGGGTTGGTGGAATGTTGGGGCAATTAAGATCTTGGGTTGGTGGAATGTTGGGGCAATTATGATCTTGGGTTGGTGGAATGTTGGGGCAATTATGATCTTGGGTTGGTGGAATTTTGGGGCAATTATGATCTTGGGTTGGTGGAATGTTGGGGCAATTATGATCTTGGGTTGGTGAAATGTTGTAGCAATGAAGCTCTTGGGCTCGATGGTTATGACCGTGGCTATAGCTGCTTCTGCAACTGCTCTGTTGTGACCGCGGTACTTCCTGTGCACTTTGGAAATGATGAAAAGATCCCTCATGGTGGTTGCTGTTGCTGTGACCAACGATGGCGATGTTGCCTTCCAAAAACCGACCACCTTCAGGTACTGGAGTCAGCTTAATAAACATGATAATGAAACAAATGATAACTGCAACCACTGCAGGGATGATTATACACGTAATGTACATCGCCTTGATTCTGTCGTCAGTGGCGTCACTTTCGCAAGTTTCCCAGTCCATTCCGACCATCGTTAACGGTAAAACAAAAACCAAAACAAAGAACCACGGAACACAACTGATGATAAAAGCTACACAAATCTGTAAATTTGGTGACGTAAATCTTCTTATTTTTCTTTGCCGAAGGATTAGCTCTAACGAGAGCACAATGACACCAAGTCCATAAGCAAAACTTATCACATAGTCCTGATAGTAGTCTGCTGCGGTCCATGAATTACAAGAAGTAAAATTCTCGGAAAACAAAATTATAACAAAGACCACCAGAGAAAAGATCGCCAATAAAATGTCCCCAATGGTCAGGGAAATGAACATCATACATTTAGGGGAGTGAAAGAATTTAGGATTTCTTTTAATAATTATAAATATGAGAAGAGTATTCGTTATGAGGATAAGACATATGAACCAAAGTGAGATAGCCCTGTTGGCTATTGACAAAGCGTCATAGTTTATAGAGGAATCCTCGTAGTTTATAGAGGAATCCTCGTAGTTTATAGAGGAATCCTCGTAGTTTATAGAGGAATCCTCGTAGTTTATAGAGGAATCCTCGTAGTTTATAGAGGAATCCTCGTAGTTTATAGAGGAATCCTCGTAGTTTATAGAGGAATCCTCGTAGTTTATAGAGGAATCCTCGTAGTTTATAGAGGAATCCTCGTAGTTTATAGAGGAATCCTCGTAGTTTATAGAGGAATCCTCGTAGTTTATCTCCGTCATTGTTAACGAGGCAATCAGCAAATTAAGACAAGCTGAGTCTAAACAAGAAGTAAACTATGTTACGTTTGTGAAGAAATGAACCGAAATAGATTTCAAAAATATTTAACAAGGATCTTATATGGAAATAGAAATAGATTTAAAAAATATTTAACAAGGATCTTATAAGGAAATAGAAATAGATTTCAAAAATATTTAACAAGGATCTTATAAAGAAATAGAAATAGATTTCAAAAATATTTAACAAGGATCTTATATGGAAATAGAAATAGATTTTAAAAATATTTAACAATGATCTTATAAGGAAATAGAAATAGATTTCAAAAATATTTAACGAGGATCTTATAAGGAAATAGAAATAGATTTCAAAAATATTTAACGAGGATCTTATAAGGAAATAGAAATAGATTTCAAAAATATTTAACAAGGATCTTATAAGGAAATAGAAATAGATTTCAAAAATATATAACAAGGATCTTATAAGGAAATAGAAATAGATTTCAAAAATATTTAACGAGGATCTTATAAGGAAATAGAAATAGATTTCAAAAATATTTAACAAGGATCTTATATGGAAATAGAAATAGATTTCAAAAATATTTAACAATGATCTTATATGGAAATAGAAATAGATTTCAAAAATATTTAACAAGGATCTTATAAGGAAATAGAAATAGATTTCAAAAATATTTAACGAGGATCTTATAAGGAAATAGAAATAGATTTCAAAAATATTTAACGAGGATCTTATAAGGAAATAGAAATAGATTTCAAAAATATTTAACAAGGATCTTATATGGAAATAGAAATAGATTTCAAAAATATTTAACAATGATCTTATATGGAAATAGAAATAGATTTCAAAAATATTTAACAAGGATCTTATAAGGAAATAGAAATAGATTTCAAAAATATTTAACGAGGATCTTATAAGGAAATAGAAATAGATTTCAAAAATATTTAACGAGGATCTTATAAGGAAATAGAAATAGATTTCAAAAATATTTAACGAGGATCTTATAAGGAAATAGAAATAGATTTCAAAAATATTTAACGAGGATCTTATAAGGAAATAGAAATAGATTTCAAAAATATTTAACAAGGATCTTATAAGGAAATAGAAATAGATTTCAAAAATATTTAACGAGGATCTTATAAGGAAATAGAAATAGATTTCAAAAATATTTAACAAGGATCTTATAAGGAAATAGAAATAGATTTCAAAAATATTTAACAAGGATCTTATAAGGAAATAGAAATAGATTTCAAAAATATTTAACAAGGATCTTATAAGGAAATAGAAATAGATTTCAAAAATATTTAACGAGGATCTTATAAGGAAATAGAAATAGATTTCAAAAATATTTAACAAGGATCTTATAAGGAAATAGAAATAGATTTCAAAAATATTTAACAAGGATCTTATAAGGAAATAGAAATAGATTTCAAAAATATTTAACGAGGATCTTATAAGGAAATAGAAATAGATTTCAAAAATATTTAACAAGGATCTTATAAGGAAATAGAAATAGATTTCAAAAATATTTAACAATGATCTTATAAGGAAATAGAAATAGATTTCAAAAATATTTAACGAGGATCTTATAAGGAAATAGAAATAGATTTCAAAAATATTTAACAAGGATCTTATAAGGAAATAGAAATAGATTTCAAAAATATTTAACGAGGATCTTATAAGGAAATAGAAATAGATTTCAAAAATATTTAACAAGGATCTTATAAGGAAATAGAAATAGATTTCAAAAATATTTAACAAGGATCTTATAAACAAATAGAAATAGATTTCAAAAATATTTAACAAGGATCTTATAAGGAAATAGAAATAGATTTCAAAAATATTTAACAAGGATCTTATAAGGAAATAGAAATAGATTTCAAAAATATTTAACAAGGATCTTATAAGGAAATAGAAATAGATTTCAAAAATATTTAACAAGGATCTTATACGGAAATAGAAATAGATTTCAAAAATATTTAACAAGGATCTTATAAGGAAAGAATCTACTATGAATTGTACACGCTATTTTGTAAACAAAACTATTATTAAAGTAAGTGTTGGAGTTGGCAAAAAAGTGGAGTCTTGTGTGTTCACTTTCAGGCACCGCTAAGAGTGAATTCCTGGAAGGCTGTAGTTAGTTCAAGGTCACTGACATCTCATTGAGATGTTTTCTACAATGGCACGATTGATGACCTTCTGACGTTCACTGTTTCTTGCATGCTGGGTAATTGTTTGTCCAGATAAGTTCTGCAGTTGTCTCCACAGTGACCGCTGTAAGGTGGGGATTATCCTGATGGAAGTTGGGGCGCCTTAATGGGGCGCTTTTGGGTGGCGTTGGAGCCGACAATAAATCAGACTTGGGTTTTATAGGAGACTAAAAATAGAACTGACGTGGAATTTGTTGATTACATGAGATTAAAAATAGAACTGACGTGGAGTTTGTTGATTATAGGAGACTAAAAATAGAACTGACGTGGAGTTTGTTGATTATAGGAGACTAAAAATAGAACTGACGTGGAGTTTGTTGATTATAGGAGACTGAAACTAGAACTGACGTGGAGTTTGTTGATTATAGGAGACTGAAACTAGAACTGACGTGGAGTTTGTTGATTATAGGAGACTAAAAATAGAACTGACGTGGAGTTTGTTGATTATAGGAGACTAAAAATAGAACTGACAAGGAGTTTGTTAATTATAAGATACTAAAAATAGAACTGACAAGGAGTTTGTTAATTATAAGATACTAAAAATAGAACTGACATGGAGTTTGTTGATTATAAGAGACTAAAAATAGAACTGACAAGGAGTTTGTTAATTATAAGATACTAAAAATAGAACTGACATGGAGTTTGTTGATTATAAGATACTAAAAATAGAACTGACGTGGAGTTTATTAATTATAAGATACTAAAAATAGAACTGACGTGGAGTTTATTAATTATAAGATACTAAAAATAGAACTGACGTGGAGTTTATTAATTATAAGATACTAAAAATAGAACTGACGTGGAGTTTATTAATTATAAGATACTAAAAATAGAACTGACATGGAGTTTATTCATTATAAGATACTAAAAATAGAACTGACATGGAGTTTATTAATTATAAGATACTAAAAATAGAACTGACGTGGAGTTTATTAATTATAAGATACTAAAAATAGAACTGACGTGGAGTTTATTAATTATAAGATACTAAAAATAGAACTGACATGGAGTTTGTTGATAAAACAATTTGTAGTTGGTGAAGTCAAGTTTTTTTTAATATATGGATTAATAAATCACAAAGTTTTATAGAATACTTAGATTACTAAAACCGAATGTTGGATTTATGGTAAAGTAAAACACATTTAGAAACAATTCTGGGTCCTGGATTGTTAATTGTTTTTTAAAGCAAATGGGATGTACGGTGTTTTTTAAATATAATTATTAATTAATCGTATTTGACAAATTGGAAACAATACGATTAACGTCACTAAATTGAGGATCTGATCAGCAGAACACGAGATTTAAATGTTTTTTTTTTAGACAGACTAAATATTTCCGAAAGACAAAATGTTTCAGACAGACAAAATGTTTTAGACAGACTAAATGTTTCAGACAGACTAACTGTTTCAGACAGACAAAATGTTTCAGGCAGACAAAATGTTTTAGACAGACTAAATGTTTCAGACAGACTAACTGTTTCAGACAGACTAACTGTTTCAGACAGACAAAATGTTTATAACAGTTTCTGCTTCTTAATCGGTGAGACAATAACAGAAGTTATCGCTCCTGTCACAGTAACAAAAGTTATCGCTCCTGGCTCAGTAACAGAAGTTATCGCTCCTGGCTCAGTAACAAAAGTTATCGCTCCTGTCTCAGTAACAGAAGTTATCGCTCCTGGCTCAGTAACAGAAGTTATCGCTCCTGGCTCAGTAACAGAAGTTATCGCTCCTGGCACAGTAACAAAAGTTATCGCTCCTGTCTCAGTAACAGAAGTTATCGCTCCTGGCTCAGTAACAAAAGTTATCGCTTCTGTCTCAGTAACAAAAGTTATCGCTTCTGTCTCAGTAACAGAAGTTATCGCTCCTGGCTCAGTAACATAAGTTATCGCTCCTGGCTCAGTAACATAAGTTATCGCTCCTGTCTCAGTAACAGAAATTATCGCTCCTGGCTCAGTAACAGAGGTTATTGCTTCTGGCTCAGTAACTGAGATGACGTGACAGTTAGTTGTACAAAGATGTCTGTAGATGGAGGCTGGTTATCTCTGAGTGGACAAGTGGCGTCCTAAAATAAATAATGGATGGAGTTAATGTTAGAGTTATGACGTCATGGGATATGGTTAAAATGAAAGAGAAACAGAGGAAGAAATTGAAGAGGAAGGAGAACAAAATCAACGACGAAAACGAAGATTTTAATGAAAGTAAGAAAGTAGTTGCGAACGCGCAAATAAATACTGTGCTGCTGAAAAGAAGAAAGAAAGAAAGAAAACTGGAAAGAAAGAAAGAAAGAAGGAATGAAAGAAAGAAAGAAAGAAAGAAAGAAAGAATGAAAAGGAACAGAGAATGATAGAAATAAAAACCCACTGACCCAAAAAGTCAGTAACGCCCCAAACGACCCATAGGTTGATGAAATCTGTCAGTAGCGCCCCAACGACCCACGGGTTGATGGTCTGTCAGTAACGCCCCAGCCCCAACGACCCACAAGTTGATGAACTCAGTCAGTAGTGCCCCAACGACCCACAGGTTGATGAAGTCAGTCAGTCAATGTTGATAAAGTCAGGTGGTTGACCCACAGGTCAGGTCAGTCAGTGGTGCCCCAACGACCTACAGGTTGATGAAGTCAGTCAGTAGTGCCCCAACGACCCACAGGTTGATGAAGTCAGTCAGTAGTGCACCAACAACCCACAGGTTGATGAAGTCAGTCATTAGTGCACCAACGACCCACAGGTTGATGAAGTCAGTCAGTAGTGCCCCAACAACCCACAGGTTGATGAAGTCAGTCATTAGTGCCGCAACAACCCACAGGTTGATGAAGTCAGTCAGTAGTGCCCCAACAACCCACAGGTTGATGAAGTCAGTCATTAGTGCCCCAACAACCCACAGGTTGATGAAGTCAGTCAGTAGTGCCCCAACACTCACAGGTTGATGAAGTCAGTCAGTAGTGCCCCAACGACTACAGGTTGATGAAGTCAGTCAGTAGTGCCCCAACGACTCACAGGTTGATGAAGTCAGTCAGTAGTGCCCCAACGACTCACAGGTTGATGAAGTCAGTCAGTAGTGCCCCAACAACCCACAGGTTGATGAAGTCAGTCATTAGTGCACCAACGACCCACAGGTTGATGAAGTCAGTCAGTGGTGCCCCAACGACCCACAGGTTGATGAAGTCAGTCAGTTGTGCCCCAACGACACACAGGTTGATGAAGTCCGTCAGTAGAGCTCCAACGACCCACAGGTTGATGAAGTCAGTAAGTGGTGCCCCAAAGACCCACAGGTTGATGAAGTCAGTCAGTAGAGCCATAACGACCCACAGGTTGATGAAGTCAGTCAGTGGTGCCCCAACGACCCACAGGGTTACGGAATTAAAAGAAACGGAATAAATTAATGAAAGACTCAAAGGAAGTGTCAGAAATGTTGAATAGTAAGAGGAACAGTTGGAGGATAGGAAGAGGGATAGTTGGTGGATAGTAAGAGGGATAGTTGGTGGATAGTAAGAGGGATAGTTGGAGGATAGTAAGAGGGATAGTTGGAGGATAGGAAGAGGGATAGTTGGAGGATAGTAAGAGGAACAGTTGGAGGATAGGAAGCGGGATAGTTGGAGGATAGTAAGAGGGATAGTTGGTGGATAGTAAGAGGGATAGTTGGAGGATAGTAAGAGGAACAGTTGGAGGATAGGAAGAGGGATAGTTGGAGGATAGTAAGAGGGATAGTTGGTGGATAGTAAGAGGGATAGTTGGAGGATAGTAAGAGGGATAGTTGAAGGATAGTAAGAGGAACAGTTGGAGGATAGTAAGAGGGATAGTTGAAGGATAGTAAGAGGGATAGTTGAAGGATAGTAAGAGGAACAGTTGGAGGATAGTAAGAGGAACAGTTGGTGGATAGTAAGAGGAATTGTTGGAGGATAGTAAGAGGGATAGTTGAAGGATAGTAAGAGGAACAGTTGGTGGATAGTAAGAGGAATTGTTGGAGGATAGTAAGAGGGATAGTTGAAGGATAGTAAGAGGAATTGTTGGTGGATAGTAAGAGGAATTGTTGGAGGATAGTAAGAGGGATAGTTGAAGGATAGTAAGAGGAATTGTTGGAGGATAGTAAGAGGAATTGTTGGAGGATAGTAAGAGGAATTGTTGGAGGATAGTAAGAGGAATTGTTGGTGGATAGTAAGAGGAATTGTTGGAGGATAGTAAGAGGAATTGTTGGAGGATAGTAAGAGGAATTGTTGGAGGATAGTAAGAGGAATTGTTGGTGGATAGTAAGAGGAATTGTTGGAGGATAGTAAGAGGGATTGTTCGAGGATAGTAAGAGGAATTGTTGGTGGATAGTAAGAGGAATTGTTGGAGGATAGTAAGAGGGATTGTTCGAGGATAGTAAGAGAAATTGTTGGTGGATAGTAAGAGGAATTGTTGGAGGATAGTAAGAGGAATTGTTGGAGGATAGTAAGAGGGATTGTTCGAGGATAGTAAGAGGAATTGTTGGAGGATAGTAAGAGGAATTGTTGGTGGATAGTAAGAGGAATTGTTGGAGGATAGTAAGAGGGATTGTTCGAGGATAGTAAGAGGAATTGTTGGTGGATAGTAAGAGGAATTGTTGGAGGATAGTAAGAGGAATTGTTGGAGGATAGTAAGAGGGATTGTTCGAGGATAGTAAGAGGAACAGTTGGTGGATAGTAAGAGGAATTGTTGGAGGATAGTAAGAGGGATTGTTCGAGGATAGTAAGAGGAACAGTTGGTGGATAGTAAGAGGAATTGTTGGAGGATAGTAAGAGGAATTGTTGGAGGATAGTAAGAGGAACAGTTAGTGGATAGTAAGAGGAATTGTTGGTGGATAGTAAGAGGAACAGTTGGTGGATAGTAAGAGGAATTGTTGGAGGATAGTAAGAGGGATTGTTCGAGGATAGTAAGAGGAACAGTTGGTGGATAGTAAGAGGAATTGTTGGAGGATAGTAAGAGGGATTGTTCGAGGATAGTAAGAGGAATTGTTGGAGGATAGTAAGAGGGATTGTTCGAGGATAGTAAGAGGGATTGTTCGAGGATAGTAAGAGGAACAGTTGGTGGACAGTAAGAGGGATTGTTCGAGGATAGTAAGAGGGATTGTTCGAGGATAGTAAGAGGGATTGTTCGAGGATAGTAAGAGGAACAGTTGGTGGATAGTAAGAGGAACAGTTGGTGGATAGTAAGAGGAACAGTTGGTGAATAGTAAGAGGAACAGTTGGTGGATAGTAAGAGGAACAGTTGGAGGATAGTAAGAGGAACAGTTGGTGGATAGTAAGAGGAACAGTTGGTGGATAGTAAGAGGGATAGTTGGTGGATAGTAAGAGGGATAGTTGGAGGATAGTAAGAGGAACAGTTGGAGGATAGTAAGAGGGATAGTTGGAGGATAGGAAGAGGGATAGTTGGAGGATAGTAAGAGAGATTGTTGGAGGATAGTAAGAAGGATTGTTGGAGGATAGTAAGAGGGATTGTTGGAGGATAGTAAGAGGAACAGTTGGTGGATAGTAAGAGGAACAGTTGGTGGATAGTAAGAGGAACAGTTGCTGGATAGTAAGAGGGATAGTTGGAGGATAGTAAGAGGAACAGTTGGAGGATAGTAAGAGGGATAGTTGGAGGATAGGAAGAGGGATAGTTGGAGGATAGTAAGAGTAATTGTTGGAGGATAGTAAGAAGGATTGTTGGAGGATAGTAAGAGGGATTGTTGGAGGATAGTAAGAGGGATTGTTGGAGGATAGTAAGAGGGATTGTTGGTGGATCGTAAGAGGGATAGTTGGAGGATAGTAAGAGGAACAGTTGGAGGATAGTGAGAGGGATAGTTGGAGGATAGGAAGAGGGATTGTTGGAGGATAGTAAGAGGGATTGTTGGAGGATATTAAGAGGGATAGTTGGTGGATAGTAAGAGGGATAGTTGAGGATAGTAAGAGGGATAGTTGGAGGATAGTAAGAGGGATAGTTAGTGGATAGTAAGAGGGATAGTTGGTGGATAGTAAGAGGGATTGTTGGAGGATAGTAAGAGGGATAGTTGGTGGATAGTAAGAGGAATTGTTGGAGGATAGTAAGAGGGATAGTTGGTGGATAGTAAGAGGGATTGTTGGAGGATAGTAAGAGGGATAGTTGGTGGATAGTAAGAGGGATAGTTGGAGGATAGTAAGAGGAATAGTTGGTGGATAGCAAGAGGGATAGTTGGAGGATAGTAAGAGGAATAGTTGGAGGATAGTAAGAGGAACAGTTGGAGGATAGTAAGAGGGATTGTTGGTGGATAGTAAGAGGGATAGTTGGTGGATAGTAAGAGGGATTGTTGGTGGATAGTAAGAGGGATTGTTGGTGGATAGTAAGAGGAACAGTTGGTGGATAGTAAGAGGGATTGTTGGAGGATAGTAAGAGGAATTGTTGGAGGATAGTAAGAGGAATTGTTGGTGGATAGTAAGAGGAATTGTTGGAGGATAGTAAGAGGAATTGTTGGAGGATAGTAAGAGGAATTGTTGGAGGATAGTAAGAGGAATTGTTGGTGGATAGTAAGAGGAATTGTTGGAGGATAGTAAGAGGGATTGTTCGAGGATAGTAAGAGGAATTGTTGGTGGATAGTAAGAGGAATTGTTGGAGGATAGTAAGAGGGATTGTTCGAGGATAGTAAGAGAAATTGTTGGTGGATAGTAAGAGGAATTGTTGGAGGATAGTAAGAGGAATTGTTGGAGGATAGTAAGAGGGATTGTTCGAGGATAGTAAGAGGAATTGTTGGAGGATAGTAAGAGGAATTGTTGGTGGATAGTAAGAGGAATTGTTGGAGGATAGTAAGAGGGATTGTTCGAGGATAGTAAGAGGAATTGTTGGTGGATAGTAAGAGGAATTGTTGGAGGATAGTAAGAGGAATTGTTGGAGGATAGTAAGAGGGATTGTTCGAGGATAGTAAGAGGAACAGTTGGTGGATAGTAAGAGGAATTGTTGGAGGATAGTAAGAGGAATTGTTCGAGGATAGTAAGAGGAATTGTTCGAGGATAGTAAGAGGAATTGTTGGAGGATAGTAAGAGGAATTGTTGGAGGATAGTAAGAGGAATTGTTGGAGGATAGTAAGAGGAATTGTTGGAGGATAGTAAGAGGAACAGTTGGTGGATAGTAAGAGGAATTGTTGGAGGATAGTAAGAGGGATTGTTCGAGGATAGTAAGAGGAACAGTTGGTGGATAGTAAGAGGAATTGTTGGAGGATAGTAAGAGGGATTGTTCGAGGATAGTAAGAGGAATTGTTGGAGGATAGTAAGAGGGATTGTTCGAGGATAGTAAGAGGGATTGTTCGAGGATAGTAAGAGGAACAGTTGGTGGACAGTAAGAGGGATTGTTCGAGGATAGTAAGAGGGATTGTTCGAGGATAGTAAGAGGGATTGTTCGAGGATAGTAAGAGGAACAGTTGGTGGATAGTAAGAGGAACAGTTGGTGGATAGTAAGAGGAACAGTTGGTGGATAGTAAGAGGAACAGTTGGTGGATAGTAAGAGGAACAGTTGGAGGATAGTAAGAGGAACAGTTGGTGGATAGTAAGAGGAACAGTTGGTGGATAGTAAGAGGGATAGTTGGTGGATAGTAAGAGGGATAGTTGGAGGATAGTAAGAGGAACAGTTGGAGGATAGTAAGAGGGATAGTTGGAGGATAGGAAGAGGGATAGTTGGAGGATAGTAAGAGGGATTGTTGGAGGATAGTAAGAAGGATTGTTGGAGGATAGTAAGAGGGATTGTTGGAGGATAGTAAGAGGAACAGTTGGTGGATAGTAAGAGGAACAGTTGGTGGATAGTAAGAGGAACAGTTGCTGGATAGTAAGAGGGATAGTTGGAGGATAGTAAGAGGAACAGTTGGAGGATAGTAAGAGGGATAGTTGGAGGATAGGAAGAGGGATAGTTGGAGGATAGTAAGAGGGATTGTTGGAGGATAGTAAGAAGGATTGTTGGAGGATAGTAAGAGGGATTGTTGGAGGATAGTAAGAGGGATTGTTGGAGGATAGTAAGAGGGATTGTTGGTGGATCGTAAGAGGGATAGTTGGAGGATAGTAAGAGGAACAGTTGGAGGATAGTGAGAGGGATAGTTGGAGGATAGGAAGAGGGATTGTTGGAGGATAGTAAGAGGGATTGTTGGAGGATATTAAGAGGGATAGTTGGTGGATAGTAAGAGGGATAGTTGAGGATAGTAAGAGGGATAGTTGGAGGATAGTAAGAGGGATAGTTAGTGGATAGTAAGAGGGATAGTTGGTGGATAGTAAGAGGGATTGTTGGAGGATAGTAAGAGGGATAGTTGGTGGATAGTAAGAGGAATTGTTGGAGGATAGTAAGAGGGATAGTTGGTGGATAGTAAGAGGGATTGTTGGAGGATAGTAAGAGGGATAGTTGGTGGATAGTAAGAGGGATAGTTGGAGGATAGTAAGAGGAATAGTTGGTGGATAGCAAGAGGGATAGTTGGAGGATAGTAAGAGGAATAGTTGGAGGATAGTAAGAGGAACAGTTGGAGGATAGTAAGAGGGATTGTTGGTGGATAGTAAGAGGGATAGTTGGTGGATAGTAAGAGGGATTGTTGGTGGATAGTAAGAGGGATTGTTGGTGGATAGTAAGAGGAACAGTTGGTGGATAGTAAGAGGGATTGTTGGTGGATAGTAAGAGGGATAGTTGGAGGATAGGAAGAGCAATTGTTGGAGGATAGTAAGAGGGATAGTTGGAGGATAGTAAGAGGAACAGTTGGAGGATAGGAAGAGGGACAGTTGGAGGATAGTAAGAGGGATAGTTGGTGGATAGTAAGAGGAATAGTTGGAGGATAGTAAGAGGGATAGTTGGAGGATAGTAAGAGGGATAGTTGGAGGATAGTAAGAGGAACAGTTGGTGAATAGTAAGAGGAACAGTTAGTGAATAGTAAGAGGAACAGTTGGTGGATAGTAAGAGAACAGTTGTGAATAGTAAGAGGAACAGTTGGTGAATAGTAAGGGGAACAGTTGGTGAATAGTAAGAGGAACAGTTGGTGAATAGTAAGAGGAACAGTTGGTGGATAGTAAGAGGAACAGTTGGTGAATAGTAAGGGGAACAGTTGGTGAATAGTAAGAGGAACAGTTGGTGAATAGTAAGAGGAACAGTTGGTGGATAGTAAGAGGAACAGTTGGTGAATAGTAAGGGGAACAGTTGGTGAATAGTAAGAGGAACAGTTGGTGAATAGTAAGAGGAACAGTTGGTGAATAGTAAGGGGAACAGTTGGTGGATAGTAAGGGGAACAGTTGGTGAATAGTAAGAGGAACAGTTGGTGAATAGTAAGGGGAACAGTTGGTGAATAGTAAGAGGAACAGTTGGTGAATAGTAAGAGGAACAGTTGGTGGATAGTAAGAGGAACAGTTGGTGAATAGTAAGGGAACAGTTGGTGAATAGTAAGGGAACAGTTGGTGAATAGTAAGGGGAACAGTTGGTGAATAGTAAGAGGAACAGTTGGTGAATAGTAAGAGGAACAGTTGGTGGATAGTAAGAGGAACAGTTGGTGAATAGTAAGGGGAACAGTTGGTGAATAGTAAGAGGAACAGTTGGTGAATAGTAAGAGGAACAGTTGGTGAATAGTAAGGGGAACAGTTGGTGGATAGTAAGGGGAACAGTTGGTGAATAGTAAGAGGAACAGTTGGTGAATAGTAAGGGGAACAGTTGGTGAATAGTAAGAGGAACAGTTGGTGGATAGTAAGAGGAACAGTTGGTGGATAGTAAGAGGAACAGTTGGTGAATAGTAAGGGGAACAGTTGGTGAATAGTAAGGGGAACAGTTGGTGGATAGTAAGAGGAACAGTTGGTGGATAGTAAGAGGAACAGTTGGTGAATAGTAAGAGGAACAGTTGGTGGATAGTAAGAGGAACAGTTGGTGAATAGTAAGGGGAACAGTTGGTGGATAGTAAGAGGAACAGTTGGTGGATAGTAAGAGGAACAGTTGTTGGATAGTAAGAGGAACATTTGGTGAATAGTAAGAGGAACAGTTGGTGAATAGTAAGGGGAACAGTTGGTGGATAGTAAGAGGAACAGTTGGTGGATAGTAAGAGGAACAGTTGTTGGATAGTAAGAGGAACAGTTGGTGAATAGTAAGAGGAATAGTTGCTGAATAGTAAGAGGAACAGTTGGTGAATAGTAAGAGGAACAGTTGGTGGATAATAAGAGATATATTTGGTGGATAGTCTTCCTCTTCTTCTTTCCTTCCTCTTTCCTTCCTCATCTGCCTTTCAGCGTCGAGGGGAGATATAATTTGCGATCTTTTGCTCTTCTGTTCGCCTCTGCTGCTGTTATGTTTCCTAGTGCTTCTAATATTCCATCGACCCATCTTTTTCGTGCTCGACCCTTGGGTCTGGTGTTCTCATAACGTTTGTTGAAGAAGGCTCGTTGTGTTGTGTTTTGTTCTTTCTGCCTTGTCACGTAGTCAAACCATTTTATCTGTTGTTTCCTTATATATTCTATGGCGGGGGCTATTCCTAGCTTTTTTTCTCAGTTCTTCATTTCTGATCTAATCTCTCAGACTGTTTCCTGTCATTCGTCTAACACATTTCATCTCTGTAGAGGTTATTTTACTTATTGTTCTTGCATCTAGGGTCCAGGTCTAGCATTGGTAGCACAACGTTGGGATGAAGATTGTATTGTATAGTGCCCGTTTTACCTCCAGGGTTATTTCCTTGTTGGACAGTAGTGGTGATAACTGGCCGATGATTTGACAAGCTTTGTTGCATCTTGATTCTATCTCTGCTGTTTGAGAATTATCGTTTGACATTAGACTTCCTAGGTATTTGAATTCCTCTACTTGTTTTAGTTGTCTGCCTTCTATAGTTATGTTGATGTTCTATTTATTTTTGGCGACATTCATGACTTCTGTTTTGTTGATGTTGATTTCCATGTTGTATTTTGAGCCTGAGATGTTGAGTTTGTTTAAGTGTTCTTGTAGGTCTTCTATTGTTTCATGTATTAGTGACTGATCGTCTGCAAATAGAAGCTCGTTATCTCCTCATTCTCTGATAGGTTGGCTAGCTTGCATATATGGTCCATGTATGTAATAAACAATAGGGGGGCTAGTACGCACCCCTGTCTTACGCCTGATGTAGTGGTCTGTGTAGCCTGCTGCTGTTCTGACCCTGCAGCTGCTGTTGACGTAGAGGCTTTTAATAAGGTTGATTAGATGTTGGCTTACTGTGTATGTTGTTAGTATCTCCCACAGTTGTTGTATGTTTACTCTGCCGAATGCTTTTTTCCTGGTCAATGAAGGCTATGTATAAGTTTTGATTGTGTTCTGTCGTTTTTTCTGCAAGCTGTTTTAGTGTGAATAGTGCGTCGGTACATCCTCTGTTTTTTCGGAACACCATTTGAGAATCGCTTAACTGTAGTTCTATTATTGGTCTCAGCCTTTTTTCCAAGATTTTGGCGTATAGCTTTCCTACATGGCTGAGAAGAGATATACCTCTATATTGATTCCAGTCTCTTTTGCTACCTTTCTTTTTCCATATTGGTATGATGATTGCCTGTTGCCAGTCTTCTGGGGCCTGTTGTTGGTGCCATGCTGCATTAAATATTCTGTGCAGCCATTGCATTCGTGTTTCTCCTGCTGCTGCTATTATTTCTATTGGTATGTTATCTATCCCCGGTGCTTTATTTCTTGGTGCATATTTGATTACTTCTTCGATTTCCTCTTTCATGATGTTGGGTTCAGTATTTGTGAGTTCTAGCGTGGTTTTTGTTGTCTTATTGGTAGTTGGTATGTGTAACAGGTTTTCAAAATATTCTTTCCATCTCTGTTGCATATGTTGACTATTTGATACTGGCTGTCCGTCTTTGTCATTTATGAGCTCAATAGGATCATGGTTTTCTTTTCTCGCACTTGTGGCTTTTACTGCTTTGTAGAAATCTCTTGTGGCTGTCTTGAAGTCCCTACTCATGTTTTGTCCGAATTATGTCCAATTCTTTTTCTTAGCTTCTTTGATCAACATTTTAACTCTTTTTCGAACTAAGGCATATTTTTCATATTTTTCTTGGTTCTTGTTCTCCCTCCAATTTTTAAACAGTTTCTTCTTTTCTTTAATTGCTTCTCTGATTGTTTCGTTCCACCACGGGGTGTTCTTTTTCCATTCTCTTGTTCTTAGCTTCGTTCCACAAACTGTTTTAGAGATGTTGGTTACTGTTTCCTTAAATTGTTTCCACTCTTCTTCTACTGTGCATACTTCGTTAGGGAGTTTCTTGAATTCCTCTGCTAGTTTTTCTTCTAGGGTTTTCCTTGTTTCTTGATCTTTTAATTGTTTTATTTTTATTGTCTGTTCTTTTCGCTTCTTTTGTTTGTTTTATGTATTCTCTTTATTTTTGGCTGTCTTAGTGTGATCATAACCATCTTGTGGTCCGTGTCATCTGTAATATTAGGGATTGCTCTACTGTCGGTTACTCTTTTCTTGTTCTGTTTTCTTGTTAGTATAAAATCTATCTGGCTTCTGCATGTTGTGTCATTCCATTTGTACCAGGTGTATACTTGCGACTCTCTGTGTTCGAAGAATGTGTTGGTGATAAATAAATCATTTTGATTGCATAGTTCCAGCAGTCTGCTTCCATTTTCGTTTATTTCAGCTCTTTTATCGCCAAAGGGTCCTAAGATATCACTGTTCTCACTGTTGCGTTTCCCAAGCCTTCTATTAAAATCTCCCATCACTAACATGTCGTCGCTTTCGTCAATCTTGTTAATGATTTCACTCAATGTGTCGTAGAAATCTTCGCTGTCTCTTTCATTGTTGTTGCATGGGGCATAGATTTGAATGTAATTTGTTTTTCGATCATCTTCTAGTAGTTTAATTGTGATAATTCTTTCTGAATGGTATTTTATTTCTAGAATGTTCTTCGCGTGTTCTGGGTCGATGATAAAACCTGCTCCATGTGTTGCTCTTTCTGTGTTGTCGACTCCTGAGAATATTTTCGTGTAGTTCATGTGTGTTTTCTTTATCTGTTGTCCTTTCACTCTGGTGATCGCTAATCCTAGTATTTTAATTTTCCTTTTTGTCATTTCTTTTATAAGTTCGACTTCTTTATTTTTTTATCCCTCATATATTTATCGTTGCTACTATATGTTTATCTATCCCCATCTTCTGTGTGATTCTCTGAGCATAAAACATTTACCCCTTACCGACCTGCTGAGTCAGTCGTAAGTTAAGGGCTTAACTTAAGAAAAACACACGTTGGGGGTTTAGCCCGGCTGATGTTTCCCCCCACGTTTGATCGCTAAGGTCTCACATGCGATCTTTTACGATCTAAATATAAAACTTTAGCTGGTTACATTTATAAAAGTACTTATCAGTTCTTATCCTCCTCCTTGGTAGAAAACTTTACACAACTTTTCGAAAATTATATTCCGTTGGAAACACTATATTCAAACACTTTAATCACACAATCTACACTCCGAATATAAAACACCCGCCATCTTGTTCGCCATCATGAAAACTGGTGTATAGTAAGAGGATCAAAAGTGTTGAAGAAGATTAAATTATATAATTGTTGAGCGACATGAGCAATGAATGACAACAGGAGAAAGAAGACAGAAGTAAAATAAATAAAGAACATCATCCACCATTAAAACCCAACAAATACTGTAAAACCAACAACAGTTGACACGGTAAAAGAGCACATACTTACCCGTGGACCAGACTGGCTGAATGCAACCACAGACAATTCAATGAACAGTGTTCCTGAACCACTCTTGTCACAGAATGTTTTATTCAAATGTTTAAACATAGCTCGGCGTGAGATCTGTGACCCGGATCATGTCAGAGACACAAGACTTCACATTTACATGTCTGTGTTTGTACGTAACCAGTTACCTGGACCCGCTAAATCTTCATGGTTCTGCAATCAAAAGAGTTTTAGGTAATCAGTAGATCATAAACACATATACACAAGTAGATATCAGGGTGGTAAGTATAGACCTGGAGACGGTTGAAAGCTACAACTGCCTTGAATATACTATAACCAGTGAGGGAAAATGTACAACTGAAATAAACAAAAGAATAGGAATGGCAAAAAATAATTGTCATGTCTTGAAAAATATACTAACATCAAAACAAATAACACCAGGGCAAAAACTAAGAATAGCAAAATGTTACATCTTCTCAACATTCCTGTATCGTTGGAAGGAGCAAGCGGTGGGGTGTAACATACACTCCTGTAATGTATGTTGACAGCTTTACCAAAAAGGAACACAACGAAATACTGACGTTTCGGTCAACATACTGCCTTCTTCAGAGAACGAGAACAACACAAACGAAAAACGAAATAAAGAAAAACTCTACTACATCTAGGATGAGCGGGACAGGTAAATCAAGGAGAAATAAAGATAGGGATGCGAGATGAAATGATAAAACGAAAGAGAGATGTACTACATATAGAGGATAACAATTACATCAGCACTGGAATTATTTGCCCCTACCCCATTCCTGCATGGCACAGAAACAGGGACATCAGACAAGAAAACAGAACAGAAAATTGAAGCCTTTGGAATGTAAATATATAGAAGAATAGGAAGAATTGGATGGAAACAAAAGAAAACAAATGATGAAGTCTTAAAACAACCAAAAAAAAAAAAAAAAGAGAACTACTAAACACAATTCAAACAAGATAAATTAGATCTTTGGGGCATGTTAAAAGACACAACAGCCTACTAAAAGTAATCCTGGAGGGGAAGATACAAGGTAAAAGAGGCAGAGGCAGACCAAGACCAACATGGACGAGTAACATCAAAAGATGGACAAATCAGCCTATGACAACCTGCACCATCAAAGCAAGAGACAGAGCGGAATGGCGCTCCATGGCAGCCAACCTTCGATGCGGAGACGACACACAGTGAAGATGATCTCATACAGGTGATTAACAAAAGGGGAAGTAATCCCTTTATTTACATTCAGGAATAGATAACCTAGTCTTGTATTGTCCCAGTTGTGTAAGCGTTCCTCTTTCATTTACATTCACCTGATAATGGGACATATTTTCTAGCATTGTCCCAATTGTAAAGATACATAGCGTAAAGCGTTATCAGACGCTTCAGTTTTCTATTCTGTGATATCTGTTTTGAAATGTTTGAACGTACCGATTTGTAAATGGTGACATCAGAAAAGGTTTCCATACCCCCACGCTACACCCGAGAGCATAGATCACGCCGACTTATTAAAATCAGAAAGTGGCACTTTAGTTCTAAACCTAGAATTTTTACAACATTTACTATGGATGTTTGTGAAACAAAGAAAGTGTAAAGAACAGTTCTTGGATGAGTTTATGAAATAAAGAAAGTGTAAAGAACAGTTCTTGGATGAGTTTATGAAATAAAGAAAGTGTAAAGAACAGTTCTTGGATGAGTTTATGAAATAAAGAAAGTGTAAAGAACAGTTCTTGGATGAGTTTATGAAACAAAGAAAGTGTAAAGAACAGTTCTTGGATGAGTTTATGAAATAAAGAAAGTGTAAAGAACAGTTCTTGGATGAGTTTATGAAACAAAGAAAGTGTAAAGAACAGTTCTTGGATGAGTTTATGAAACAAAGAAAGTGTAAAGAACAGTTCTTGGAAGAGTTTATGAAACAAAGAACGTGTAAAGAACAGTTCTTGGATGAGTTTATGAAACAAAGAAAGTGTAAAGAACAGTTCTTGGATGAGTTTATGAAACAAAGAAAGTGTAAAGAACAGTTCTTGGAAGAGTTTATGAAATAAAGAAAGTATAAAGAACAGTTCTCGGATGAGTTTGTGAAACAAAGAACGTGTAAAGAACAGTTCTTGGATGAGTTTATGAAACAAAGAAAGTGTAAAGAACAGTTCTTGGAAGAGTTTATGAAACAAAGAAAGTGTAAAGTACAATTCTCGGATGAGTTTATGAAACAAAGAAAGTGTAAAGAACAGTTCTCGGATGAGTTTATGAAACAAAGAAAGTGTAAAGAAAAGTTCTCGGATGAGTTTGTGAAACAAAGAAAGTGTAAAGAACAGTTCTTGGATGAGTTTCCGTTGTTTCCGTTGAACTGAAAGATACGCGTGGTGTTTGCCTCTGTTGTCGATGTTTTCATTGTTTGTAATTTCATTTCTCCATGAGCTACCTACGATCCAAGCAACTTCTAGTCCGTGTATGTGTCTTATTTATTCTGCATCAAGAGTACATCTTTCACAGGCATAGAATAATATTGATATTGCATCATCATCATTTCTGTGATCTCAGCTACTGAGTCAGGGCTGACAACTTCTGTTACTCATCATCATCAACATCATTACTGGGATCTCAGCTACTGAGTCAGGGCTGACAACTTCTGTTACTCATCATCATCATCATCATTACTGTGATCTCAGCTACTGAGTCAGGGCTGACAACTTCTGTTACTCATCATCATCATTACTGTGATCTCAGCTACTGAGTCAGGGCTGACAACTTCTGTTACTCATCATCATCATTACTGTGATCTCAACTACTGAGTCAGGGCTGACAACTTCTGTTACTCATCATCATCAACATCATTACTGTGATCTCAACTACTGAGTCAAGGCTGACAACTTCTGTTACTCATCATCATCATTACTGGGATCTCAGCTACTGAGTCAAGGCTGACAACTTCTGTTACTCATCATCATCATCATCATCATTACTGTGATCTCAACTACTGAGTCAGGGCTGACAACTTCTGTTACTCATCATCATCATTACTGTGATCTCAACTACTGAGTCAGGGCTGACAACTTCTGTTACTCATCATCATCATTTCTGTTATCTCAGCTACTGAGTCAGGGCTGACAACTTCTGTTACTCATCATCATCATCAACATCATTACTGGGATCTCAGCTACTGAGTCAGGGCTGACAACTTCTGTTACTCATCATCATCATCATCATCATTACTGTGATCTCAACTACTGAGTCAGGGCTGACAACTTCTGTTACTCATCATCATCATTTCTGTGATCTCAACTACTGAGTCAAGGCTGACAACTTCTGTTACTCATCATCATCATCATCATCATCATTTCTGTGATCTCAACTACTGAGTCAGGGCTGACAACTTCTGTTACTCATCATCATCAACATCATTACTGGGATCTCAGCTACTGAGTCAAGGCTGACAACTTCTGTTACTCATCATCATCATCAACATCATTACTGTGATCTCAACTACTGAGTCAGGGCTGACAACTTCTGTTACTCATCATCATCATTACTGTGATCTCAACTACTGAGTCAAGGCTGACAACTTCTGTTACTCATCATCATCATTACTGTGATCTCAACTACTGAGTCAGGGCTGACAACTTCTGTTACTCATCATCATCATTACTGTGATCTCAACTACTGAGTCAGGGCTGACAACTTCTGTTACTCATCATCATCATTACTGTGATCTCAACTACTGAGTCAAGGCTGACAACTTCTGTTACTCATCATCATCATCATTTCTGTGATCTCAACTACTGAGTCAAGGCTGACAACTTCTGTTACTCATCATCATCATTACTGTGATCTCAACTACTGAGTCAGGGCTGACAACTTCTGTTACTCATCATCATCATCATTTCTGTGATCTCAACTACTGAGTCAAGGCTGACAACTTCTGTTACTCATCATCATCATCATCATTACTGTGATCTCAACTACTGAGTCAGGGCTGACAACTTCTGTTACTCATCATCATCATCATTTCTGTGATCTCAACTACTGAGTCAAGGCTGACAACTTCTGTTACTCATCATCATCATTACTGTGATCTCAACTACTGAGTCAGGGCTGACAACTTCTGTTACTCATCATCATCATTACTGTGATCTCAACTACTGAGTCAGGGCTGACAACTTCTGTTACTCATCATCATCATTACTGTGATCTCAACTACTGAGTCAAGGCTGACAACTTCTGTTACTCATCATCATCATTACTGTGATCTCAACTACTGAGTCAGGGCTGACAACTTCTGTTACTCATCATCATCATCAACATCATTACTGTGATCTCAACTACTGAGTCAGGGCTGACAACTTCTGTTACTCATCATCATCATCAACATCATTACTGTGATCTCAACTACTGAGTCAGGGCTGACAACTTCTGTTACTCATCATCATCATTACTGTGATCTCAACTACTGAGTCAAGGCTGACAACTTCTGTTACTCATCATCATCAACATCATTACTGTGATCTCAACTACTGAGTCAGGGCTGACAACTTCTGTTACTCATCATCATCAACATCATTACTGGGATCTCAGCTACTGAGTCAGGGCTGACAACTTCTGTTACTCATCATCATCATTACTGTGATCTCAACTACTGAGTCAAGGCTGACAACTTCTGTTACTCATCATCATCATTACTGTGATCTCAACTACTGAGTCAGGGCTGACAACTTCTGTTACTCATCATCATCATCATTACTGTAATCTCAACTACTGAGTCAAGGCTGACAACTTCTGTTACTCATCATCATCAACATCATTACTGTGATCTCAACTACTGAGTCAGGGCTGACAACTTCTGTTACTCATCATCATCATTACTGTGATCTCAACTACTGAGTCAAGGCTGACAACTTCTGTTACTCATCATCATCATTACTGTGATCTCAACTACTGAGTCAGGGCTGACAACTTCTGTTACTCATCATCATCAACATCATTACTGGGATCTCAGCTACTGAGTCAGGGCTGACAACTTCTGTTACTCATCATCATCAACATCATTACTGTGATCTCAGCTACTGAGTCAGGGCTGACAACTTCTGTTACTCATCATCATCAACATCATTACTGTGATCTCAGCTACTGAGTCAGGGCTGACAACTTCTGTTACTCATCATCATCATTTCTGTGATCTCAACTACTGATTCAAGGCTGACAACTTCTGTTACTCATCATCATCATTACTGTGATCTCAACTACTGAGTCAGGGCTGACAACTTCTGTTACTCATCATCATCAACATCATTACTGGGATCTCAGCTACTGAGTCAGGGCTGACAACTTCTGTTACTCATCATCATCATCATCATTACTGTGATCTCAACTACTGAGTCAGGGCTGACAACTTCTGTTACTCATCATCATCATTACTGTGATCTCAACTACTGGGTCAGGGCTGACAACTTCTGTTACTCATCATCATCATTACTGTGATCTCAACTACTGAGTCAGGGCTGACAACTTCTGTTACTCATCATTATCATCATCATTACTGTGATCTCAACTACTGAGTCAGGGCTGACAACTTCTGTTACTCATCATCATCATCATCATTACTGTGATCTCAACTACTGAGTCAGGGCTGACAACTTCTGTTACTCATCATCATCATTACTGTGATCTCAACTACTGAGTCAGGGCTGACAACTTCTGTTACTCATCATCATCAACATCATTACTGGGATCTCAACTACTGAGTCAGGGCTGACAACTTCTGTTACTCATCATCATCATCATCACGTACCATACCGGTTGGCGTAGGCCATCATGTCCTTCCACAATCTTCTATCTACAGTGCATCGTATCAGTTCTGATGTTGACTGTTTTCAATGCTATGACACCAATCTATCCAGTATTTTCTCTCTTTGTCGTCCGTGATCTCTCTTTCCTTTAATTTTGTAAGTTGTAACCAAGTATTTCAACTTTCCTCTGCTCATATGCCTGAAAAAAAGTTGATTAAATATTTCTTATGTTTCTTAGGACCTCCCTTATTGTGTTGGTCTCTTTGAGAATTTCCTCGATTGCCTTTTTAGCTGCCCAGGGTTTCAACATTCTTCTGAGAAATCCCATTTCTGTGACCTCTAATCGTCTTTTAATTTGTTTGGATCCAGTCCCTGATTCGCTTCCATGGGTCAGAATTGGCTCTATATAGCACCGATGAACTTTCTCACTTCTATTGGCATATTTTTGTTGCATAAGACATTTTTAATTTTCTTAAATTCTATTTTGAACTAATTTGGGAAGAACTATTGTGTTTTTTTTTTATATTTTTGCGCTGCATCTTCCATATGATGATGTTATTATTGTCCCCAAGTATTTGAGGAATTGTACTTGTTTCAGATTTGTCCTGTTTATTTTTATGCTGCATGATGGTGATGATTGTTTCTTCGATATGACCATTACTTCAGTTGTGCTATTATTCTATTGATATTGCAAATGTGCGCAACAATTTAATCTTGTAAGTTAGGTTGATAAAATTATCTCATTTTTAAAACACGGAAGTGACATTGAACTGTACTGCAGATGAAGTGTCAGATCTGGTTTGTAGACGGGCTGTGATGAGAGCAACGTTTTGTTGGTTGTCTGGCTAAAGACAGAGATTCTTGCAGACGGGCTGTAATGAGAGCAACGTTTTGTTGGTGGTCTGGCTAAAGACAGAAATTCTTTCAGAAGTGCTGTGATGAGAGCAACGTTTTGTTGGTGGTCTGGCTAAAGACAGAAATTCTTTCAGACGGACTGTGATGAGAGCAACGTTTTGTTGGTGGTCTGGCTAAAGACAGAAATTCTTTCAGAAGTGCTGTGATGAGAGCAACGTTTTGTTGGTGGTCTGGCTAAAGACAGAAATTCTTTCAGAAGTGCTGTGATGAGAGCAACGTTTTGTTGGTGGTCGGGCTAGAGACAGAAATTCTTTCAAACGGGCTGTGATGAGATCAACGTTTTGTTGGTGGTCTGGCTGGAGACAGAAATTCTTTCAGAAGTGCTGTGATGAGAGTAACGTTTTGTTGGTTGTCTGGCTAAAGACAGAGATTCTTTCAGACGGGCTGTGATGAGAGCAACGTTTTGTTGGTGCTCTGGCTAAAGACAGAAATTCTTTCAGACGGGCTGTGATGAGAGCAATGTTTTGTTGGTGGTCTGGCTAAAGACATAAATTCTTTCAGACGGACTGTGGTGAGAGCAACGTTTTGATGGTGGTCTGGCTAGAGACAGAGATTCTTTCAGACAGACTGTGATGAGAGCAACGTTTTGTTGGATGGTCTGGCTAGAGACAGAGATTCTTTCAGACAGACTGTGATGAGAGCAACGTTTTGTTGGTGGTCTGGCTAGAGACAGAGATTCTTTCAGACAGACTGTGATGAGAGCAACGTTTTGTTGGTGGTCTGGCTAGAGACAGAGATTCTTTCAGACGGGCTGTGATGAGAGCAACGTTTTGTTGGTGGTCTGGCTAGAGACAGAGATTCTTTCAGACAGACTGTGATGAGAGCAACGTTTTGATGGTGGTCTGGCTGGAGACAGAGATTCTTTCAGACGGACTGTGATGAGAGCAACGTTTTGTTGGTGGTCTGGCTGGAGACAGAGATTCTTTCAGACGGACTGTGATGAGAGCAACGTTTTGTTGGTGGTCTGGCTGGAGACAGAGATTCTTTCAGACGGACTGTGATGAGAGCAACGTTTTGTTGGTGGTCTGGCTGGAGACAGAGATTCTTTCAGACAGACTGTGATGAGAGCAACGTTTTGTTGGTGGTCTGGCTGGAGACAGAGATTCTTTCAGACGGACTGTGATGAGAGCAACGTTTTGTTGGTGGTCTGACTAGAGACAGAGATTCTTTTAGACAGACTGTGATGAGAGCAACGTTTTGTTGGTGGTCTGGCTAGAGACAGAGATTCTTTCAGACAGACTGTGATGAGAGCAACGTTTTGTTGGTGGTCTGGCTAGAGACAGAGATTCTTTCAGACAGACTGTGATGAGAGCAACGTTTTGTTGGTGGTCTGGCTAGAGACAGAGATTCTTTCAGACTGGTTGTGATGAGAGCAACGTTTTGTTGGTGGTCTGGCTGGAGACAGAGATTCTTTCAGACGGGCTGTGATGAGAGCAACGTTTTCTTGGTAGTCTGGCTGGAGACAGAGATTCTTTCAGACTGGTTGTGGTGAATGCAACTTTCTGCAAAAAGCACGCAACCCGATGATGATGAATAATCTTGTAAAATTGTTCTCTGTTATGTAAACATATCTACACAACGTTTTCAATGATAGTTTTGCTAACATGTGTAGTTACCGTCCTTTGCTGTATTCATGCGATGTCAAGGACGCTGTTCAGCAAAGTTTTAAAAATATTTAAGGATACAACGCCACGTTTGAAATTCTCCTGCTGATTGGTCACAGCGATAACATTGAGCGTACATGAAGCATAACAACGAAGTAAAGATAAATGAGATAGCAACATTACACATTACGTGGCTGTCAGGCAGCCATTGTTCATTTGATTTGAATAAATAAATCTGAGTTTGTTATATTTTTGCTACTTTAGAAATATAACAAAAATGATCATTCTACCAAAAAAATATTCCTAAAAGTGTTGTTTGTGAATTGTCATAAAAGTGTTTTTTGAAATGTCACAAAATTGTTATTTGAAATGTCACAAAAGTGGTATTTGAACTGTCATGAAAGTGTTATTTGAAATGTCACAAAAGTGTTATTTGAATTGTCACAAAAGTGTTATTTGAAATGTCACAAAAGTGTTATTTGAATTGTCACAAAAGTGTTATTTGAATTGTCACAAAAGTGGTATTTGTGCTTCAATTCTGACGACATTTACCTGAGTTGTGTAAATATGGATACATCATACAAGGAATACTACATTTTTGTTGCTATATCCATTCATTCATGTATTTACAGCTGTAACGAGGCCGTTAAGTAATATCTTTCATTCTCATTTTATTGTTTTCTTTTTCCCCCTAATCCCAGCACATTTAGCATGCTACTTTCTTTACACAGATATCTTATATTATTTTAAATACAGAAGCAGTTATTCCATGCTACTTTCTTTACACAGATATCTTATATTATTTTAAATACAGAAGCAGTTATTCCATGCTACTTTCTTTACACAGATATCTTATATTATTTTAAATACAGAAGCAGTTATTCCATGCTACTTTCTTTACAAAGATATATTACATTACTGTAAATACAGAAGTTGTTATTCCATGCTACTTTTTTACACAGATATATTGCACTAGTGAAAATACAGAAGCAATCATTCTATGCTACTTTCTTTTACACAGAAATCTCACACTAGTGTAAATACAGAAGTTGTTATTCCATGCTACATTTTTTTACACAGTTATCTTACATTATTGTAAATACAGAAGCAGTTATTCCATGCTACTTTCTTTACACAGATATCTTACATTACTGTAAATACAGAAGCAGTTATTCCATGCTACTTTCTTTACACAGATATCTTACATTACTGTAAATATAGAAGCAGTTATTCCATGCTACTTTCTTTACACAGATATCTTACATTACTGTAAATACAGAAGCGGTTATTCCATGCTGCTTTATTTACACAGTTATCTTATATCTTACATTATTGTAAATACAGAAGCAGTTATTCCATGCTACTTTCCTTACACAGATATCTTACATTATTGTAAATACAGAAGCAGTTATTCCATGCTGCTTTATTTACACAGATATCTTACATCTTACATTACTATAAATACAGAAGCAGTTATTCCTCAATATTTTGATGTACAACACGTCACCAAGCAAGGACAATTAGCAGATAAATAATTACACTTCCGTAACTGATATCATGTCAAGATTTGAGAAAGAAAATATGAGATAATCGAACCGCTGTCTACACCGCGTCAGGATTGGGGTAACCGCGCTAAGGTTATCAAGCTATTGTAATTTGGGCATGATCTAAAGGTCAAGGTAAAGTACAAGACTTGAACCGGCGTCTTAGCACGCGAGTTTCCACCCATATGTGCCCGGCCGCCTATCCAGAAATGTTCGGAGATTTCTGGATAGTGTCGCTTCAAGCATCGAAACTCACGATGCGAGGCGGCATTCCTCACCTTCCCAGGGTAATACCCTGGTACCCATTTCTGCCAACGGCTGGGTCGACCGTGGGGGTATTTTTTTTTTTTAACCACAAGTACAATTCACACTGCTCCCAGCGGGAATCAAACACGGGTTGTCCGAACGTCGGTGGTCCAGACGGGTGGTTGTCCGAACGTCGGTAGTCCAGACGGGTGGTTTTCCCAACTCGCATGGTCGCTAGTTTCCGTACATGGTATTTTGACTGATTTTCAGTAAAACTTCAAGCGCATTATGTAATTTTTCAGCAGTAATGTTCGTAGCCAACATATCACATAAATATGTTGAGGTGAGGAAACATCATCATCATTGCGTGCCGTCTCCGCGTCGAATGTTGGTTAACATGACACGACATTCCGCTCAATCTTTTTCTTTTGATAGTGTAGGTTGTCATAGGCTGACTTGTCCATCTTTTGATGTTACTCGTCCATGTTAGTCTTAGTCTGCTCTGCCTCTTGTACCTTGTATTTCCCCTTCCAATATTACTTTTAGTAGGCTGTTGTGTCTTTTAACTTGCCCCAAGAATCTTATTTGTTTTGTTTGAATTGTGTTTAGTAGTTCTCTTTTCATTTTTTGTTGTTTCAAAACTTCATCGTTCGTTGAAATTTTCTTCCGTTATAAAATGTATAAAAATTCAAGGGAAATTAATTCTTCTTTAAAAGTCAAGTACCCCCGTCACGCCAAGTGGCGTATAGAGAAATATGGTGTTAGTGACCCTATATTTTACAGACCTTCAGTACATGATTTTTGGGGTAATGTGGTCGGTATTACGCCCGTGTTGCTTTACTTTCCCCGAAAAAAAAATCTGGTACCCATTTAAGGCTGGGTGAACCCGGAAGCCGTCGTTTGGGATCGAACCCTACCCTTGTCCGTGGTAGTCCAGTTCACTAACTACTGAGCTATCGCGGCTCAATTCTTCTTTAACCAAAATAAAATTCCAAGAGGTTCAATAAAGAGATCTCCATTTAGGATGTCCTAGAGACCATTATTTACGAAAGCGACGTACAAGATCAATGGCGTTAGTATTGGTCGTAAACAAAGAAGCCAGAAAAAAACGAAATGTGAGAAAATACTCATATCTGAGACATAGAAAGCTCCAAAAGGGACAACACAGAGAAAGTGTGCGATCGCTACAGACAGCAGAGCTGACTTCTCTTTTGACGGGTTTGTTTTGGTGCTGTTCTTGGCAGCATATGGTTGTGGGGTAACAGAAAGATTGTGTGGTTCTTGTTTGTGGTAGTTTGTTGGTGACTTGTAGCAATGAAGCTCTGGGACGCGATGGTTATCGCCTTGCCTATAACTGTTGCTTTGTTGTGACCGTGGTACGTTTTGTGCAGTTTGGAAATAGTAAAATGAATTATAATCGCTGCCGTGACTAACGACGGCCATGTTGTCCTTCAAAATGTGATCACGTGCAGGCACTGGAGTCAGGTTAATGAACTTGATAATGAAACAAACAATAACTGCCAGCACAGCTGGGACGATAATAGACACGATGTACATCGATCTTTTTCTACCTTTTGTGGGACTTATGTCACAAGTACTCCAGTTGATGCCAACCATCGTTAAAGGCAGAACAAGAAGTACAGCAAAGAACCACGGAATGGCGCTGCAGATGAAAGCTTTCCATTTCTGTAATTTTGTGAACATACATCTTTTTATTTGATGACGACAGACCAGTTCTATTGCCAGTACAATGATACCAAGTCCATAGACAAAACTTATCACAAAACTCAGGTAATATAAAGCTGTAATTTTCTTGCTGCATGACATTTCAATGTTTTCTCCAAACATGTATATCGCAATGAACATCAGAGAAAAAAGTCCCAGAAAAATATCCCCAATAGCCATAGAAAAGAGAACCATAATTTTAGGGTAGCGGTAGAATTTGGGTTTTCTGGTCATTTTAAATATGAGAAGAGCATTCATTGTGATCACAGGGCATATGTAACAGTTGATGAGAATTTTGTTTATTGTTTTAAAAGGGCTATGGCTTACATCCTCCATAGTTAGCTACCAACAAAATTACCCAAACTCAATCTAGACAGGAAGTAAATTTTGTAAACAAATATCGAGAAGAATTTCTGTTTCTACACAAGTTCGGTATTGTCTGTTTCATCGTGGCGATACCAGGCAGTCATGTCTACACACGTTGATGACGTCATATCTGTCAGACTTGGCAGTTAGCATCTGTGATGGTAGAATTTTTTCATCTTGTTTCTTTTTCTTTTAAAATGAGTAAACTTATGTTTATTAGTTGTATCAGTTGTCGGGTAGACTTGTCTATCTCACATCTAATGGAACCACCTCCAACCTGTCAGTTGTCGGGTAGACTTGTCTATCTCACATCTAGTGGGACCACCTCCAACCAGTTAGTTGTCGGGTAGACTTGTATATCTCACATCTAGTGGAACCACCTCCAACCAGTCAGTTGTCGGGTAGACTTGTCTATCTCACATCTAGTGGAACCACCTCCAACCAGTCAGTTGTCGGGTAGACTTATCGAACTCACATCTAGTGGGACCACCTCCAGCCAGTTAGTTGTCGGGTAGACTTGTCTATCTCACATCTAGTGGAACCACCTCCAACCAGTCAGTTGTCGGGTAGACTTGTCTATCTCACATCTAGTGGAACCACCTCCAACCAGTCAGTTGTCGGGTAGACTTATCGAACTCACATCTAGTGGGACCACCTCCAACCAGTCAGTTGTCGGGTAGACTTGTCTATCTCACATCTAGTGGAACCACCTCCAACCAGTCAGTTGTCGGGTAGACTTATCGAACTCACATCTAGTGGGACCACCTCCAACCAGTCAGTTGTCGGGTAGACTTGTCTATCTCACATCTAGTGGGACCACCTCCAACCAGTTAGTTGTCGGGTAGACTTGTCTATCTCACATCTAGTGGGACCACCTCCAACCAGTTAGTTGTCGGGTAGACTTGTATATCTCACATCTAGTGGGACCACCTCCAACCAGTTAGTTGTTGGGTAGACTTGTCTATCTCACATCTAGTGGGACCACCTCCAACCAGTTAGTTGTCGGGTAGACTTATCGAACTCACATCTAGTGGGACCACCTCCAACCAGTTAGTTGTCGGGTAGACTTATCGAACTCACATCTAGTGGAACCACCTCCAACCAGTCAGTTGTCGGGTAGACTTATCGAACTCACATCTAGTGGGACCACCTCCAACCAGTTAGTTGTCGGGTAGACTTATCGAACTCACATCTAGTGGGACCACCTCCAACCAGTCAGTTGTCGGGTAGACTTGTCTATCTCACATCTAGTGGGACCACCTCCAACCAGTCAGTTGTCGGGTAGACTTATCGAACTCACATCTAGTGGGACCACCTCCAACCAGTTAGTTGTCGGGTAGACTTATCGAACTCACATCTAGTGGGACCACCTCCAACCAGTCAGTTGTCGGGTAGACTTGTCTATCTCACATCTAGTGGGACCACCTCCAACCAGTTAGTTGTCGGGTAGACTTGTATATCTCACATCTAGTGGGACCACCTCCAACCAGTCAGTTGTGATTATAAAACTGCCGGCAAAACTTGCACATTGATTGAATAACTGAATTGTAATGTTCAAATAATTCTATCTCTAGAAGCCTTCGGAATTTATTGTTCTGTTCATTAACAAAATAAATTAATTTTAAACACATAAAAATATATAGTTCATAATAACAAGCGATAACACATGAAACATAAATAGAGAACAATAATAACTGCTATAACATTAGAGACCTGCTAAATAAAATTAAATAAATGTCAATATAAAAGAGAACGCTACAGAAAAGAGATACTTGAAGGACTGATATCCATTCTTAATGTTTATGTCTCATGTATACCGTTATTGTATCCGAGCACTTTTTTGTTAGTACTTCCTGATTACATAGGAGGGTATCAGCACAGTTCATGAAGAATAGCGACAGTCACTGGTGTAGTTTTTTTTTTTTTTAAATGTAGGTGGGGGAGTTATAATATTTAAATAACAAGTAGCAAATTAGTGACAAACAGAACAAATAATAGTTGGTAAAACTCTCACTAAAAGGATGAGAGTCTGACGATCAGACTACCCCTTCTATCAAAGCTCTGTATATTGATTGGGTCTCCTCTTCAGTCCCGAGAAGATAAAACACAACATATGTAGTAATGATCTTGTAAGCAACAAAATTGTCATAAATTGGACACACCATAAATATATATTTATACAAAACTATTATTTAAATAAATATTGAAAGCACAGTCAGATCTTGTGTGTTCACTTTCAAGTCCCAGTAAGAATGAATTTCTGAGAAATGGTGGTTAGTTCAAGGTCAGTGGCACCTCACAGAAATGTGTTCTAGAATGGCACGTTGATGACCTTGTGACCTTCACTGTTTCTTGCATGCTGGGTAATTGTTTGTCCAGATAAGTTCATCAGTTGTCTCCCCACTGACCGCTATAAGGTGGGGATTATCCTGATGGAAGTTAGGGCGCCTTAATGGGGCGCTTTTGGATGGCGTTGGAGTCAAACACGCAAACTGCGGGCTGACAGGAATCTGGAAAAATAATGGAGGTGCACTTTGAAGATATATTGGACTTCACTAACAAGTTTGTGTTAGTGAAGTCCAATATAGACAATGTTTGTTGAGTGATGTCTAATATAGACAATGTTTGTTGAGTGAAATCCAATATAGACAATGTTTGTTGAGTGATGTCTAATATAGACAATGTTTGTTGAGTGATGTCTAATATAGACAATGTTTGTTGAGTGATGTCTAATATAGACAATGTTTGTTGAGTGAAGTCTAATATACACAAGGTTTGTTGAGTGATGTCTAATATAGACAATGTTTGTTGAGTGAAGTCTAATATAAACAATGTTTGTTGAGTGATGTCTAATATAGACAATATTTGTTGAATGATGTCTAATATAGACAATATTTGTTGAGTGATGTCTAATATAGACAATGTTTGTTGAGTGATGTATAATATAGACAATGTTTGTTGAGTGATGTCTAATATAGACAATGTTTGTTGAGTGAAGTCTAATATACACAAGGTTTGTTGAGTGATGTCTAATATAGACAATGTTTGTTGAGTGAAGTCTAATATAAACAATGTTTGTTGAGTGATGTCTAATATAGACAATATTTGTTGAATGATGTCTAATATAGACAATGTTTGTTGAGTGATGTCCAATATAGACAATGTTTGTTGAGTGATGTCCAATATAGATAATGTTTGTTGAGTGATGTCCAATATAGACAATGTTTGTTGAGTGATGTCCAATATAGACAATGTTTGTTGAGTGAAGTTACAATTTAGAAAACAATTTCAATGTCGTCTGGGATTTTTTTTCTTTACATTACGATTACGTAAACAGTAGCTAAAATTGTTGTGAACAGTAGAAGACTGAAGAAATGAACAAAAGAAAACTGAAGAAATGAACAAAAGAAAACTGAAGAAATGAACAAAAGAAAACTGAAGAAATGAACAAAAGAAAACTGAAGAAATGAACAAAAGAAAACTAAAGAAAACTGAAGAGATGAACAAATGAAGACCGAAGAAATGAACAAAAGAAAATTGAAGTAATGAACAAAAGAAAACTGAAGAAATGAACAATAGAAACCTGAAGAAATTAACAAAAGAAGACTGAAGAAATGAACAAAAGAAACCTGAAGTAATGAACAAAAGAAGACTGAAGAAATTAACAAAAGAAAACTGAAGAAATTAACAAAAGAAACCTGAAGAAATGAACAAAAGAAGACTGAAGAAATCAACAAAAGAAGACTGGAGAAATGAACAAAAGAAGACATCATTTAATAATGAGGTGTTTTTTTCACTGATATCAAATGTTCTAGTCATCTTTTTTGGGGAAACAATTGCAGATCGTGAAATAGTTGGTCTCTACAATAAGAACATCAGATGTAGCACAGAAGTAACAAGTTGGTCTCTACAATGAGAACATCAGATGTAGCACAGAAGTAACAAGTTGGTCTCTACAATAAGAACATCAGATGTAGCACAGAAGAAACAAGTTGGTCTCTACAATAAGAACATCAGATGTAGCACAGAAGTAACAAGTTGGTCTCTACAATAAGAACATCAGATGTAGCACAGAAGAAACAAGTTGGTCTCTACAATAAGAACATCAGATGTAGCACAGAAGAAACAAGTTGGTCTCTACAATAAGAACATCAGATGTAGCACAGAAGTAACAAGTTGGTCTCTACAATAATAGCATCAGATGTAGCATAGAAGTAACAAGTTGGTCTCTACAATAAGAACATCAGATGTAGCACAGAAGTAACAAGTTGGTCTCTGCAATAAGAACATCAGATGTAGCACAGAAGTAACAAGTTGGTCTCTACAATGAGAACATCAGATGTAGCACAGAAGTAACAAGTTGGTCTCTGCAATAAGAACATCAGATGTAGCACAGAAGAAACAAGTTGGTCTCTACAATAAGAACATCAGATGTAGCACAGAAGTAACAAGTTGGTCTCTACAATAATAACATCAGATGTAGCACAGAAGAAACAAGTTGATCTCTACAATAAGAACATCAGATGTAGCACAGAAGAAACAAGTTGGTCTCTACAATAAGAACATCAGATGTAGCACAGAAGAAATAAGTTGGTCTCTACAATAAGAACATCAGATGTAGCACAGAAGAAACAAGTTGGTCTCTACAATAATAGCATCAGATGTAGCACAGAAGAAACAAGTTGGTCTCTACAATAAGAACATCAGATGTAGCACAGAAGAAACAAGTTGGTCTCTACAATAAGAACATCAGATGTAGCACAGAAGAAACAAGTTGGTCTCTACAATAATAGCATCAGATGTAGCACAGAAGAAACAAGTTGGTCTCTACAATAAGAACATCAGATGTAGCACAGAAGTAACAAGTTGGTCTCTGCAATAAGAACATCAGATGTAGCACAGAAGAAACAAGTTGGTCTCTACAATAAGAACATCAGATGTAGCACAGAAGTAACAAGTTGGTCTCTACAATAAGAACATCAGATGTAGCACAGAAGAAACAAGTTGGTCTCTACAATAAGAACATCAGATGTAGCGCAGTAGAAACAAGTTGGTCTCTACAATAAGAACATCAGATGTAGCACAGAAGAAACAAGTTGGTCTCTACAATGAGAACATCAGATGTAGCACAGAAGAAACAAGTTGGTCTCTACAATAAGAACATCAGATGTAGCACAGAAGTAACAAGTTGGTCTCTACAATAATAACATCAGATGTCGCACAGAAGAAACAAGTTGGTCTCTACAATAATAACATCAGATGTAGCACAGAAGAAACAAGTTGGTCTCTACAATAAGAACATCAGATGTAGCACAGAAGAAATAAGTTGGTCTCTACAATAAGAACATCAGATGTATCACAGAAGAAACAAGTTGGTCTCTGCAATAAGAACATCAGATGTAGCACAGAAGAAACAAGTTGGTCTCTACAATGAGAACATCAGATGTAGCACAGAAAAAACAAGTTGGTCTCTACAATGAGAACATCAGATGTAGCACAGAAGAAACAAGTTGGTCTCTACAATGAGAACATCAGATGTAGCACAGAAGAAACAAGTTGGTCTCTACAATGAGAACATCAGATGTATCGCAGAAGAAACAAGTAAAATAGTTTAGGCCTAAATAGCATTTCAAAAAATTAAAAAGCGTCTTGTGCAATAAGTCTATGTCAGTAGAAGTAAGAAAGAGTTCATCGTTGCTATATATAGACTATTCTGGCCTGTGGAAGTGAATCATGGACAGTAGACAAATAAATGAAAAGACGGATAGAGTCCACAGAGATGAAATTTCACAGGGGAATGTGGAGAGTTCCCTGAATAGCTAAAGATACCAATGAGGACATTCTCAAAGAGACCAACACAAACATAAAAAAAAAATATAAATAAAAAGTCCCCATCACTTCAAGTGTTGTATACGGAATATGGTGTTCATCATCATCATTGAGTGCCGTCTCCGCAACGAAGGTTGGCTACCATGGAGCGCCATTCCACTCTGTGTCTTGCTTTGATGGTGCAGATTGTCATAGGCTGACTTGTCCATCTTTTGATGTTACTCGTCCATGTTAGTCTTGGTCTGCCTCTGCCTCTTTTACCTTGTTATTTTCCCTTCTAATAATTACTTTTATTAGACTGTTGTGTTTTTTAACATGACAAAAAAAATGTCATTTGTCTTGCTCTAATTGTGTTTAGTAGTTCTATTTTCATTTTTAGTTGTTTTAAAACTTCCTCGTTTGTTTTCTTTTCTTTCCATACAATTCTACCTATTCTTCTACAAATCCACATTTCAAAGGCTTCAATTTTCTGTTCTGTTTTCTTGTCTAATGTCCATGTTTCTGCACCATACAGGAATATTGAGTAGATGTAACATTTTGCAATTCTTAGTTTTAGCCCTGGTATTATTTGTTTTGATGTTAGTATATTTTTAATTGGATTGAAATTACTTTTTGCCATACCTATTCTTTTATTTATTTCAATTGTACATTTTCCATCGCTGGTTATAGTATGTCCCAGGTAGTTGTAGTTCTGAACTGTCTCCAGGTCTATTCCTTCAACTTTGATATTTTATTGTAGGTCTTTGAGATTTTCCTTTGTTTATGATCATAGTTTTAGTCTTTTTGATATTCATTTCTAGTCCATATTTTTTGCTTATCGTGTTTATTTCATTAAGTAATTGTAGTAGATCTTTAGGATTTTCTGCTAGTAGTACAGTATCATCAGCATATCTTAGGTTAATGATTATCTTCCCATTAATGTTTAGGCCTGGCATCTCTGTGATGTTTTTAAAGATTTGCTCAGTGTATAAATTGAACAAGCTTGGTGATAGGATGCATCCTTGTCTTACTCCTCTTTTTATATCAATGGGTGTAGAGTTCTCCTTGTTATATTTTCTTATTGCTGTTTGCTCCCAGTACAATTTACAAATCAGTCGTATGTCTGTGTCATCCAGATTTATATCTTTTAGGCAGTCTATACGTTGATTATGGTGTATTCTATCAAATGCTTTGGAATATGGTGTTGTAAAAAAAAAAAGTCGAGTACCCCGTAACGCCATGTGGTCTATAGGCAATATGGTGTTAGTGACCCTATATTTTACAGACCTTCGGCACATGATTTTTGGGGTAATGTGTTCGGTATTACGCCCGTGCCGCTTTACTTTCCCAGAAAAAAATCCGGTACCCATTAAAGGCTGGGTGAACCCGGAGCCGTCGGTTGGGATCGAACCCTACCTCTTGTCCTTTGTAGTCCAGTTGACTAACCACTGAGCTATCGCGGCTTCCTTATGGTGTTAGTGACAATTCCATAAATTGGTTCAGCCACATAACAAGACAAAAAGAACTAACAATGACTCAAAGCGCCATAAACAAACGCTACGAAAACGCCAGGTTAAGAGGAAAACCAAGAAAGAGATGGATAAAGGGAATACTGGAGTCACTAGGAAGAATCGCAGATTGTATCTCCCCTCGACGCCAACGGCAATGGAGGAAAGATAGAAGAAGATGAAGAAGAGGGAGAAGACCATACATTTTACAGACCTTCAGCACATGATTTTTGGGGTAAATTGGTCGGTATTATGCCCGTGTGGCTTTACTTTCCCAGAAAAAACCGGTACCCATTTAAGGCTGGGTGAACCAGGAAGCCGTCGGTTGGGTTCGAAACCTACCTCTTGTCCTTTGTAGTCTAGTTCACTAACCACTGAGCTGCCGCGGCTCCCTCTACACAAAAATAGAGGTCCCAAAAGACATGAGAAATAATCAATAAACAATTTCTGGGCACATCATGAGAACAGGAAAGTTGGAATCTTTGGTTTCAACTGTTAAAATACAGGGAAAGAGAGATCGGGGACGACAAAGAGAGAAGATACTAGATAGCTTGGTGTCATGGCACGATAAACAGTCAAACAACGGAACTGATACTATGTACTCTGGATAGAAAATTGTGGAAGGACATTATCGCCTACGACAACCGGTATGTTACATGATGATGATGAGTAACACAAGTAATCGGCCCTGGCTCAGTAACTGAGATAACTTGACAGTTAGTTGTACAAAGATGTCTGTAGATGGAGGCTGGTTATATCTGAGTGGACAAGTGGCGTTCTAAAATAAATAACGGGCGGAGTTAATGTTAGAGTTATGACGTCATGAAAGTGAGGTAGAACGAGATGAGGTGGGAGAAAGTGACAACAATGTGAAAAAAAAAGAGATTAATTTTGTTAAATTATGAAGAATAACAAGCGAAGAGACAGGGAGAAATAAATATACCACCGCTGAAGGATGCGACAAATTGGATGCATAACAAGAGAAGTAAGAAGACAGAAGGAAATGACTAAGTATGATTAAAAAAAACACAACAAATATAGTAAAAGATACAGCAGTTGATAAGTTGTCAGAGGTTCTACTTACACTTGATCAGACTTGTTGAATACAATAACAGACTTGTTGAATACAATAACAGACTTGTTGAATACAATAACAGACTAGTTAACACACCGTGTCCCAACTACGCTCTGTTACAAAATGTGCTTCTACAATATGTGGTAACAGCTCGGGTTGACATTTCTAGAAATCGGATCTTACCAAACAGACACACAATCTTTATGCAAGGCTTAGTTTGTAAATAATCAACTACCTGGTTATTGGTTATTGGTTATGGAAGGCCTCGGTATCACTGCAAACGAATCAAAATCATTATTTGTTCAACCGCCCGTGCCAGTGGAATCATCCGAATTAGTAACTCATCTCCCAAACAAAGAAAGGTAACTGTAGTCCCCATCGTGGCAGTCTCAGCACACGCCAAACGACATAAGGCGAAACCGCGCAGAAATAGAACACAGTTAACTGTTCCCTGTCATACGATATCATTCTTCATCGCAAACAACTGGGCCATCGAAACGTTGTCAAAACGGATGAAACACACAGCTCACAGTGTGCACAGAGCACTTAACTCAGTAGCTCCTGCAACAAGCCGGACTTGGAATATGAGGAAACTGCAACTAGGAACACCCTTCAAACATAGCCTTCAATGGTTCCTGCGGCCTATCCACCATATACCATGGAAGTTCACGTCCTACCGAAAATGATGATCATCATATTGAGAACAAAAAAATGTATTGCGCTTGATGGTGTTATATAGGACATTGTTCTTGACTCCAACCGAACATATAAACACACAGGTAGTCGTCGAATTATCCCTGTCACAGCACATACATATATATTCCTGTACACATATACATGGGGAGCCCCGATAGCTCAGTGGTTAGTGAACTGGATAACACAGGTCAAGATTTAGGGTTCGATCCCAATCGACGGCTTCCAGGTTCACCCAGCCTTTAATGGGTACCTGATATTTCTCTGGGAAAGTAAAGCGGCACGGGCGTTATACCGACCACATTACCCCCCCAAAAATCATATGCCGAAGGTGAGGGACTGGTTGGTCTCGAGGCAAGACGCCGGCCTCGAGACAGAGAGGTTGTGGGTTCAAATCCCGGTTGATTCGGATTTTTATTTATGATTTCTCTCTCAGGCAACCACCCCTGGTCTCAGCAGCGAGGCCCGGCTTGTGACGTCAATTACTCATCGACATAAAAAATATGAGTACCTCCGAAGTCGGAGTTATTTGCCTGTGCGGCAAGGGACCCCTGTGCACACGGCTGCCAGGAAAAAATGGATTAACACGCAAAATTCAGTTCCTAGTCTCTAGGGACTTCGTCAGAGGTAAAAGCTGGCGAACGAAAAAATATGTCGGTCAGTAAAATGTATGGTCACTAACACCATATTCCCTATGCGCCACTTGGCGTGACGGGGGTACTTTACTTTTTACTTACACATGGGAATCACATCATTATGTATACCTGGTCAGCTCTTGAGCAGCTTGGTACTAGAAAGATTGGATTGGAGAAGTCAGCAGGTAAACAACATTACTTTTATTCGGTCGGAATAACAATTGGTTGGGTCGTGCGAAAATAAATAGAAGACAGTCAATGAGGCATTGAATGGATTGATAATAACTTGCTAGAAGGTCTTCACTTTGTAGACGACTTGATATTTTTTTTTTACACTCGCTGATGCTCAAGACAAGATAGAACGACTTGACACTTTTGTGTGTGTGTCTCTCTCTTTCTCTCTCTCTTTCTCTCTCCGTTTCCTCTTATACCACTTTTTATGTCGAGGGAGATACAAAGTTAGGTCTCTTGCCCCTTTTGCAGTCATATCAATTGTATTGTTTTTTTCAAATGTTGCCAGTCCAACTTACTCTGTGTCTACCACGGACTATTCTCCCATCTTATGTTTTATTAAGTTTTGAACAACAAGGATAACAATTCACTTTTCATCCATATTAACTTTACAATGTATAATCTTCTCTTGTATTGTTCCTTTCATATATGAATATAGATAGAAGTGTAGTCGGACGCTGCAGTTTTCTATTCTGAGACATCAATGGTGTAATTTTCGACCCTAACCATAAGTAAATATAATCTCTCTCTCTCTCTCTCTCTCTCTCTCTCTCTGCGTTCACGACTCAATCAGAGTAAGGATTCCAGACTCCCACATGAAGTCAGCTGTCAGGTTAAGTGTGTTGATCGCCCCCACAGACAGAACATCACATTTAGAGTCCGCCAGATCCACTCTGACTGAACACCCGTTAATACGTTGCACTGTGTTCTGCGCCAGTGGCCCAGTGCATCCGATTTCAGCCAGCATTTTATTCGGATTTGCTTTCCCTAGCCTTTGATTGTCCCCAATCTTCCTGCAAGGCAGCAGATTGTCTTTTCTGTAGGGGGATTCTGCCCTTAGATGGTCGGCCCTCCCAGGTTTACGAGCACCATCTGCCCGAGTCACTAGAGGTGACTAACACAGACATGCACACACAAAGATGTGAGATATAATATAAATATTATAATAACATAATATTTAATAATTTATACTAGAAAAGTTGTCGAGACCCCACTTTGCACCCGACACATAAGGAACAGCTGCTTATTTAAATAATAAAGTGACATTTTAGTTCTCCACCCAGAAATTGTACACCTTTCTTGAAAGAAAATACCTCGAAGTTGCAACTCGTTGTTCATTCTTACCTGTATAAAGTGTCTGTTTAGTTTAGTGATGCGGTACCAGACCTCGGTCTTGACCATGGACGGGATGTATGAACTGTCTGTTTAGTTTAGTGATGCGGTACCAGACCTCGGTCTTGACCATGGACGGGATGTATGAACTGTCTGTTTAGTTTAGTGATGCGGTACCAGACCTCGGTCTTGACCATGGACGGGATGTATGAACTGTCTGTTTAGTTTAGTGGTGCGGTACCAGACCTCGGTCTTGACCATGACGGGATGTATGAACTGTCTGTTTAGTTTAGTGATGCGGTACCAGACCTCGGTCTTGACCATGGACGGGATGTATGAACTGTCTGTTTAGTTTAGTGGTGCGGTACCAGACCTCGGTCTTGACCATGGACGGATGTATGAACTGTCTGTTTAGTTCAGTGGTACGGTACCAGAACTCGGTCTTGACCATGACGGGATGTATGAACTGTCTGTTTAGTTTAGTGATGCGGTACCAGACCTCGGTCTTGACCATGGACGGGATGTATGAACTGTCTGTTTAGTTTAGTGATGCGGTACCAGACCTCGGTCTTGACCATGGACGGGATGTATGAACTGTCTGTTTAGTTTAGTGGTGCGGTACCAGACCTCGGTCTTGACCATGACGGGATGTATGAACTGTCTGTTTAGTTTAGTGATGCGGTACCAGACCTCGGTCTTGACCATGGACGGGATGTATGAACTGTCTGTTTAGTTTAGTGATGCGGTACCAGACCTCGGTCTTGACCATGGACGGGATGTATGAACTGTCTGTTTAGTTTAGTGGTGCGGTACCAGACCTCGGTCTTGACCATGGACGGGATGTATGAACTGTCTGTTTAGTTTAGTGGTGCGGTACCAGACCTCGGTCTTGACCATGGACGGATGTATGAACTGTCTGTTTAGTTTAGTGGTACGGTACCAGAACTCGGTCTTGACCATGACGGGATGTATGAACTGTCTGTTTAGTTTAGTGGTACGGTACCAGAACTCGGTCTTGACCATGACGGGATGTATGAACTGTCTGTTTAGTTTAGTGGTACGGTACCAGAACTCGGTCTTGACCATGACGGGATGCATGAACTGTCTGTTTAGTTTAGTGGTACAGTAGCAGACCTCGGTCTTGACCATGACGGGATGTATGAACTGTCTGTTTAGTTTAGTGGTACAGTACTAGACCTCGGTCTTGACCATGGACGGGATGTATGAACTGTCTGTTTAGTTTAGTGGTACAGTAGCAGACCTCGGTCTTGACCATGACGGGATGTATGAACTGTCTGTTTAGTTTAGTGGTACAGTACTAGACCTCGGTCTTGACCATGGACGGGATGTATGAACTGTCTGTTTAGTTTAGTGGTACAGTACTAGACCTCTGTCTTGACCATGGACGGTATGTATGAACTGTCTGTTTAGTTTAGTGGTACGGTACCAGAACTCGGTCTTGACCATGACGTGATGTATGAACTGTCTGTTTAGTTTACTGGTACAGTACTAGACCTCGGTCTTGACCATGGACGGGATGTATGAACTGTTTGTTTGTGACTACAAATGTGCCACCAGCTTGACTGCCGACTGATCAAGTGTCCCACCGAAGTGGAGGCCTGACTTCATTTGTCGTGACAGCGGTTTACTGGTGTGTCTCGCTCACCGATCATGAAAGTCCACTCAGAATTGGCGCGGGCATATGGAGATGTGCTGCCCGTGGTGGCCGTTACGGCGACCCGGATGTGTCCACTATGAGCTGTGCACCATTTGTACTGAGTGCGGCACGTTCAATATTACTAAGATATGTGCGCGTCAAGGCACGCCATTTTCACAAAACACCACGTGCACAGTGGAACACTCTTTCCCCCTTTGCAGTGTAACCATTTCGTTCTAAAGAAAAGTCAAAATCCAAAATTTATATTTCAGGCATGTGTTTTTGTCACATTCTTTGAGAGATTTTAATTTTCTGTGTGAATCTCCTTCTGTATTAATGATAGTTCCTTTGATGTATGTTTTTCTTTCAAACGACGGGGCTGAGTTAAATAGATTTTTGTGATGGATTTGTTCAAGGATGAGTTTATAAAACAAAGAAGGGGATGATGAGTAATTAATGGATGAGTTTGTGAAACACAAAAAAAGCGGTGGTGAGTAAATATTGAATGAGTTTGTGAGTATTTAATGGCTGAGTTTAAGAAACAAAAAAGGCTGTGATGAGTAATTAATGGATGAGTTGATGAAACAAAGAATTGAATGACGAGTAATTAAAGGATGAGTTTATGAAACTAAGAATTGAGTGACGAGTAAATAATGGATGAGTTTGTGAAACAAAGAAGGCGGTGACGAGTAATTTATGGCTGATTTTATTTTAAACAAAAAAAAAGATTGCTGAGTAATTACATGATGGGTTTGTGAAACAAAGTAGTTTGTTATGAGTAATTAATGGCTGAGTTTGTGAGTAATTAATGGCTGAGTTTAAGAAACAAAGAAGGTTGTGATGAGTAATTAATAGATGAGTTGGTGAGTATTAAATGGCTGAGATTTTTAAACAAAGATGGTGGTGATGTGTTTATGAAACAAATAATGTATTGAAGACTAGTAGAAGGATGATTTTATGATGTAAAAAATGAGATGAGAATGAGTTTATAGATGAGCTTGCGAAAGAAATAAGTCGGTAAAAATGTTGTTATTAGAGAAAAACAATTCGCGAGGATGAGTTTATGATATAAATAAGATGGAGGCAATAGGTTCAAGGATGACTTTATGGAACAATGTATACGACGAAGATGATTTTATGGAGCCCGATGTGAGAATCAGTTACCAGCAGTGGTTGAACTGACTCCATAACAGTTTGAAAACCTCTCATTTCACGGTTTGATAAACTTGCAATACTTTATGTTAAATATTTTTTAATAAAATTTTCTTTCTCTCTTATGCGCAGTTGCTGAAATTATGTTTCATGTCTGTTGCGCATTTAGATTTCAGTTTCATGCCTTTGTGATATGCGTTAGTTTTGTTTAGATTAGTCTAAGAACCATAATCCTGCTAAATTTAGTCAGGAAGTATGGGAGAGTTATCTCGCAGGATGTGTGGGTAAGGTCACAGTCAAGTATGTGGAAAACCAGCGGTCAGAAAATAAACATAGGAAAACACACCACTAGCATGACGTAATCAGCTATAAGATATATATATAAGGTTGACGTCACTCTACCCACAACCCCCCTGCTCGCAAGGTTGAAAAGGTCGCCCTAGTTGGGGTGTTTTCTTATTTTATTTTCTGTGCGCGGGTATTCTATATAGTTGGCAGTGGTAAGATTACAGTGGGGCTATTGCCGCTTATAGAAGTAAGCCTCATGGCTGAAAGGGAAAGCCCAAAACACCCTACTAGCGTGACGTTTGCAGCTATGAGAGATAGAGATGACTGAGGTCATTCTACCTACAGCCCCTATTCTGAATACGTCACGATAGTTGTTTGTTCTCAGATATTTCCCTTTCACCACTCAGGCTTGCTTCTATAGATGGCGATGGTGGCGCGATGAAGAATTCATTCGCTCATTCAAGTACCGGGCCTACTGGCGCAGGTGATCATGTCTCTCCACAACTCTCGATCTCGACAGTTATTTATCAAAATCTCTTGTTGACTTTCTTCCAAGCCATTCTCATAAGGTTTCTGTTATCTTTTCTTTTTGCTTCCCTTTATCTCTTCGCCCCTCAACTTTCCAGGTTGTCACAATATATTCCAGCTGTTCTCTTCTTATTCATCATCATGTGCCATACTCGTTGGCGTAGGCGATCATGTCCTTCTACAATCTTCTACCCACAGTGCATCCTATCAATCCTGTTGTTGACTGTTTTCCATGCCATGACACGAAAATATCTAGTACCTTCTCTCTTTGTCGTCCGCGATCTCTCTTTCCTTGTATTTTGCCTGCTTTTTTTTTTTACCCCCGTCACGCCAAGTGGTGTATAGGGAAATATGGTGTTAGTGACCCTATATTTTACAGACCTTCAGCACATGATTTTTGGGGTAATGTGGTCAGTATTACGCCCGTGCTGCTTTACTTTCCCAGAAAAAAATCCGGTACCCATTTAAGGCTGGGTGAACCCGGAAGCCCACGGTTGGGATTGAACCCTACCCCTTGTCCGTGGTAGTCCAGTTCACTAACCACTGAGCTATCGCGGCTCCCATTTTGCCAGTTGTAACCAAGTATTCCAACTTTTCTCATCTCATGATGTGCCCGAAAAATGACTTTCTGATGTTTCTTATGTGCTACCTTTTTGTGTTGGCCTCTTTGAAAATTTCCTCTTTTTTTTTTTATTTTTTATTTTTTTATTTTTTTTTTTTTGGGTAGGGAGGGAGCTCTCAACATTCTTCTAAGAAACCTCGTCTTTGTGGCCTCTAATCGAATTTTTTATTTGTTTGTTTACTGTCTATGGTTCGCTTCCATAGGTCAGAATTGGCTCTATATATATAGCACCGATAGACTCTCTTTCTCACTTCTGTTGACATAGACCTGTTCCGCAAGATGCTTTTGATTTTAAGATATGCTAATTGGGCATGCGCTTTTCTGCTTTTATTCCTGTGGTGCATCTTATGTCAGATGTTTGTAATTAACTATTAAGAGATTAAAATAAACACACACACAATATAACAAGGGACTGACATAGAAAATAAAACTGGTAGGTAGGAGATTCTTTAATTTTTTTTTCTCCATTGCAGCATATGGATGTGAAGCGTGGACAATATATAGATATGTGAAAAATAAAAAAAGGACATATTTGTGGAAAAAAATACAAAAATAATGGCATAGAGAAGATATTTGTGGAGAGCATAGTTCCAATTAAAGGAGAAGGATATAACAGAGGAGCTGGGATTGACTCTTACAGACGCTGGGCAGAGAAAACTTCAGAATTGCTGTCACTGGAGCTCAAGTCAAGTTCTATCAAAGATAGGAGCTACATGATGATGATGAGGGTCATTAAGGTTATGGTGATGATGATGGTGAGAGTGATGATAGTGATGAGGATGATGATGATAATACATAAAACCTAAACATTAAACTGTCAAACCAATGTGTGTGTATATAAAACGGAGCGCAATAAAAAAAAATTAAATTAAAATTGTATTAAAGATATTAATATTTTATCATGAAATAAAATTGTATATACCACTGTACCATCTCGCTCTAAACTGAGAGAACGTCAACAAAGTTGTCATGGGAGACAATCTACAACATGGGTAAGCTATATAGATCTGGTGTGTTGTAATGTTTGAGTCAAAGTGTCCGAGAATTATCTCCCTTGTGACCAACGATTTTGATTGACAAACTTAATGATGACATTACTCAGCTTAAGGGACAGAGTAAGAAACACCGACCTGCGGAAGAAACTCGAAATTGAATCAGCCATCGAATATATAAAGAAACAACAGATAAATTGGTTCAGCCACATAACAAGACAAAAAGAACTAACAATGACTCAAAGAGCCATAAACAAACGCTACGAAAACGCCAGATTAAGAGGAAGACCGAGAAAGAGATGGATAAAGGGAATACTAGAGTCACTAGGAGGGATAACATCAGAAGAGGCCAACAGAAGAGCAAAGAATCGCAGATTGTATCTCCCCTCGACGCCAACGGCAATGGAGGAAGGATAGAAGAAGAAGAGAAGAATGATGACATTTATATTTTTGAGTAGCAGAAACATGTTCATGATAACTAACGAACATTTTTAAATGATAAAATATTACAAAGGGAAGTAATTCTATAACGTACCAGTTGTGGAAAAGCTTAGAGTAAAATTAAAAACAACAGAACGAGACTCAGTTAACATCAAGTTAAATTTAGATTTACTCAAATCAGACAAGAAGCTGCAAGACAAATATAAAATCACAATTCAGAACCGGTACTACTCAATTGAGAAGATACAAAGCATTGATGAGCAGTGGGAAATGCTAAAAGAATCAATGCAACAAACATCAAAAGAGTTCATACCACCAGTGAGGACAAATTCAAGGAAGAAATGGATGACAGACGACATTTTGCAGTTAATGGATACAAGAAGAAGAAATAAAGAAAATAAAGATGAGTATAAGAGATTAAATAAAAAAAATTGTAGTAAAATGCAATGAAGCAAAAGAAGCATGGCTAAAAGAGAGATGCAAAGAGATTGAATTGCAACAAAAAGGAGATGCTAAAGCTATATACAAACAAACTTAGGAATTAGCAGGAAGAAAAACGCACTCAAAAACTGGATGTTTAAGATCAAAGGAACGAGAACTGTTGATTGATCAAGAAAGCATAAGGGAACGATGGACAGAATATATTAAAGATCTTTATAATGACGAACGAACGGAAGTAAATGTTAAGGATAATGGAGAAGGACCAGAAATACTCAGAGAAGTGAAAGACGCCTTGCGCAATATGAAAGCAGGAAAAGCTCCTGGACCAGATAATATAACTAAAGAAGAGATTGAAGCCATGAGTGATTTTGGAATAGAAATAATAACCAAAATATTGAATGATATCTACAACAGCGGATATATACCAGACGACATGCTCAAATCAATATTCATAGCCCTACCAAAGAAATCGTGTGCGATTGAATGCGATGATCATCGCACAATAAGCCTTATGAGTCATATGACTAAGATATTACTAAGAATCATCATGCGAAGAGTGCGAAACAAAATCAGTCCAGAAATTAGCGATGAACAGTGTGGTTTTGTTTGAGATAAAAGAACAAGCAATGCCATATATATCATAAGATCTTTAGTAGAAAGAGCCATAGAGGTGAAAACAGATCTATACCTATGTTTCATAGATTATACCAAGGCATTTGACAAAGTAAAGCACCATGAAATAATCAACATTTTAGAAAGCATAAACGTAGACAGCAAAGATCTAAGGATAATAAAGAACATGTACTGGCAACAAACAGCGGCCATAAGAACTGGAAACCAACTGGGAATGTTTCAACAAATAAAACAGGGTGTTAGACGAGGTTGTGTGCTGCCACCAGATTTGTTTAATATTTATAGTGAGATTATTTTAAGATCCATAAGGGGCATGCCTGGAATAACAATTGGAGGTCATAATATAAATAAACGAATGTATGCTGATGATACAGTCTTAATCGCTGAGAGTGAAAATGAGTTACAAGAAATGTTGGACATTATAGGGAAAGAAAGCAAAAATAAAGGACTCAGCCTTAATAGCAAAAAGACAGAAGTAATGGTAACAACAAAGAAAAAGACATAACATCAGTGCAAAATAAAGACAAGTGGAACAATATTAAAACAGGTAAATGAATTTAAATATTTGGGAACTTTGTTAACCTCAGACGGAAGATGTACAAAAGAGGTGAGATGCAGAATGGCTCAGGCAAAAGCAGCTTTCCAAAAAAGGAGGAAGATACTATGTAATCCATTTTTGACAATAGAAACAAGAAAAAGAGTTCTCAAATGTTACGTAGAGCTAGTCTTAACATATGGATGTGAATCATGGACAATAGGACAACAGACAAGAAAATCACTGGAGTCTGTAGAAATGTGGTTTTACACAAGAATGTTGAGAATACCATGGACAGCTAAGAAGAGTAATGAAAATGTCCTGAAAGAGGCCAAAGCAAAAAGAGAGCTAATTTCCAATATTAGGAAGAAACAATCATCATTTTTTGGCCATGTAATGAGAAGAGAACAACTGGAATATATTGTAACAAATGGAAAAATTGAGGGACGAAGAGATAGAGGGAAGCAAAGAGAAAAAATAACAGACAGCTTAAGAGAACGGCTTGGCAGAAGGTCGACAACAGAAATGATAAATAACTGTCGAGATCGAAAGTTGTGGAGAGACATGATCACCTACGCCAGCAGGCCCGGTACTTGATGATAATGACTGCTATAATAAGCTATAAACATTTAAAGATGAGTTATTCTGTTTTAAGCTATTTTTAAAAGTCAAGTGACGTTATTTTTTTTTTTTTAATAAAAGACTAAAAGTAAAAAAAAAGTACCCCCCCGTCACGCCAAGTGGCGTATAGGGAAATATGGTGTTAGTGACCCTATATTTTACAGACCTTCAGCACATGATTTTTGGGGTAATGTGGTCGGTATTACGCCCGTGCTGCTTTACTTTGCAGAAAAAATCCGGTACCCATTTAAGGCTGGGTGAACCCGGAGCCGTCGGTTGGGATCGAACCCTACCCCTTGTCCGTAGTAGTCCAGTTCACTAACCACTGAGCTATCACGGCTCCCACTAATTTTTAGGGAATTAGTAAAACCCAGGTGTCCTTGCCATGGTACGAACCCCGGCTGTTGCCGTGGTAAGCCAACCGCCTATCGATTGCGCTAACCGGACACCCAAAAGACTAAAACTATGATCATAAACAAAGATACTACTCAAAACTTACAAGTGGATATCAAAATTGAAGGAATAGACCTGGAGACAGTTCAGAGCTACAACTACCTTGGACATGCAATAAAAAGTAATGGAGAATACAATAATTGAAAGAAATAAAAGAATAGGAATAGCAGAAAGTAATTTTAATGTCATGAAAAATATACTAACATCGAAACAAATAACACCAGGGCTAAAACTAGGAATAGCAAGATTTTACATCTTCTTAACATTCTTGTATGGTGTAGAAACATGGACATTAGACCAAAAAAAAAAAAAAACAGAAAATAGTAGCCAACGAAATGTGGATTTATAGAGGAATTGGGTGGATAGAAAAGAAAACAAACGATGAAGTCTTAAAACAAATAAAAATGAAAATAGAATTATTAAAGTTAATTCTAACAAGACACATGAGATTTTTGGATCATATTAAAAGACACAGGAGCCTACTAAAAGTAATCTTGGAAGGGAAAAAATAAGGAAAAAGAGGCAGAGGCAGACCAAGACTAACATAGTCGAGTAACATCAAACGATGGACAGGTCAACCTATGACAACCAGTACTATCAAAGCAAGAGACAGCGGAATGGCGCTGTTTTTCTTTTCTTACCAATATAAAGAAGATACAAATTCAAGAGAAGTTAATTCTTCTTTAATCAAAATAAAACTCAAACCGGTCAAAGAAAGACAAATCCATACAGGATGTCCTAATGATCGTTATAAGCACAAGTTACGCAAAAGAGCAATGGCGTTATTATTGATCGTAAACAAAGAAGCCACAAAGACCCGTAAAGGAGAACAGTGGCCGACAAATATGACAAATCATCAGTATGTGAGCCAATGATTGCTCCATAAGGGACAACACAGAAAGTGTGCGATCGCTACAGCCAGGAGAACTGACTTCTACTTTGACGGATTTGTCAGGGTTGTGTTCTTGACTGTGTGTGGTTGTGGGGAACATAAAGATTGTGTGGTTCTTGTTTGTGGTAGTTTGTTGGTGAGTTGTAGCAATCAAGATCTGAGATATGGTAGTTTATTGGTCAGTTGTAGCAATCAAGCTCTGGGAGATGGTAGTTTGTTGGTGAGTTGTAATAATCAAGCTTTGGGAAATGGCAGTTTGTTGGTGAGTTGTAGCAATCAAATCTTGGGAAGATGATAGTTTGTTGGTGAGTTGAAGCAATCAAGCTTTGGGAGATGGTAGTTTGTTGGTGAGTTGTAGCAATCAAGCTCTGGGAGATGGTAGTTTATTGGTGAGTTGTAGCAATCAAGCTCTGGGATATGGTATAGTTTGTTGGTGAGTTGTAAAAATCAAGCTCTGAGATATGGTAGTTTGTTGGTGAGTTGTAACAATCAAGCTTTGGGAGATGGTAATTTGTTGGTGAGTTGTAACAATCAAGCTCTGGGATATGGTAGTTTGTTGGTGAGTTGTAGCAATCAAGCTCTGGGATATGGTAGTTTGTTGGTGAGTTGTAGCAATCAAGCTCTGGGAGATGGTAGTTTGTTGGTGAGTTGTAGCAATCGAGATCTGGGATATGGTAGTTTGTTGGTGAGTTGTAGCAATCAAGCTCTGGGAGATGGTAATTTGTTGGTGAGTTGTAACAATCAAGCTCTGGGATATGGTAGTTTGTTGGTGAGTTGTAGCAATCAAGCTCTGGGATATGGTAGTTTGTTGGTGAGTTGTAGCAATCAAGCTCTGGGAGATGGTAGTTTGTTGGTGAGTTGTAGCAATCGAGATCTGGGATATGGTAGTTTGTTGGTGAGTTGTAGCAATCAAGCTCTGGGAGATGGTAATTTGTTGGTGAGTTGTAACAATCAAGGTTGGGAGGTGGTTGTTTATTTTTGAGTTGTAACAATCAAGCTCTGGGAGATGGTAATTTGTTGGTGAGTTGTAACAATCAAGGTTGGGAGGTGGTTGTTTATTTTTGAGTTGTAACAATCAAGCTCTGGGAGATGGTAATTTGTTGGTGAGTTGTAACAATCAAGCTCTGGGAGGCAATGGTTATCGCCGTGGTCAATGAGGCATATTAAATGGATTGATAATAAACTTTTGCTTTGTTGTGACCGTGGTACACTCGTGGAGTTTGGAAATGGCAAAATGTTTTCTTAAAATCTCTGCCGTGACTAGCGACGGCCACGTCTTTCAAAATCTGATCACTTACAGTAAATGGAATCAGCTTCATGTACCTAAAAATGAAAATAAGAATACCATTCATGACAGTTGAGAATATGACAATCTTGAAGTATATCGTCCTGTTACTACAATTGATGGGGCTCTTTTCATCAGTACTACAGTTTATGACGGATATTATTATAGGCACACTAAAAAGTAAAGGAAAGAAACACGGAATGCAGTTGATGATGCGGGATTTCCAACTCTGTAAATTTGAAAACATAAATCTGTTTATTTTCCGCCGATAGACCAGCTTTATTGTAAGTACAATATTTACAAGTACATAAACAAAACTAACGTAATATATACCTACGATATTTGTGATCCGTGACAAATCTCCAAACAGGTAAAAGGCAGTGCTCAACTGAGACACAATTGCCAGATTAATGTCCATACCAGTCATAGAAATGAAAAACACAGTTTTAAAGTAGCTATAGAATTTAGGTTTTCTAGTCAATTTAAATATGAGAATAGCATTCATTGTGGTTAGGGGGCACATGGAACAAATTGTGAGAACCGCGTAGGCTATTATCAATTCGTATTTGTATGCGTACTCCATAGTTAGCGAGACTTACAACAAAATCAGTCAAACGGAATCTAGACAGGAAATAAATTTTGTAAAATAAAACAAATCGTGAGAAGAATAATTTCTTCTATCAAGTTGAGTAATGTCCATTTCAACGTGACGATTTCATTGAGAAATGTCTACACAAATTGATGACGTAACATCAGTCAGGCAGACTTGGAAGTTAACATCTGTGATGGTAGAAGTATTTTATTTTTGTTTCTTTATCTTTTGATTTAAGTAGGTAAATTTATGTTATTAGTTGTTGGGTAGACTTGTATATCTCACATCTAGTGGGACCACCTCCAACCAGTCAGTTGTCGGGTAGACTTGTCTATCTCACATCTAGTGGGACCACCTCCAACCAGTCAGTTGTCGGGTAGACTTGTCTATCTCACATCTAGTGGGACCACCTCCAACCAGTCAGTTGTCGGGTAGACTTGTCTATCTCACATCTAGTGGAACCACCTCCAACCAGTCAGTTGTCGGGTAAATTTGTCTATCTCACATCTAGTGGGACCACCTCCAACCAGTCAGTTGTCGGGTAGACTTGTATATCTCACATCTAGTGGGACCACCTCCAACCAGTCAGTTGTCGGGTAGACTTGTATATCTCACATCTAGTGGGACCACCTCCAACCAGTCAGTTGTCGGGTAGACTTGTATATCTCACATCTAGTGGGACCACCTCCAACCAGTCAGTTGTGATGATAAAAGTCCAGGTAACACTTGCACATTAATTGAATAACTTCTATCTATAGAAGCCTTCGTAAATTACTGTGCTGTTCATTAAGAAAATAAATTAATCTCAAACACATAAAGATACAAAGAACTTATAAAAAGCTGTAGCACATGATACATTAATAGAGAACACTAACAACTGTTCTAACATTAGCGGCATGCTAAAGGAAATGTCCGTATAAAAGAGAACGCTAAAGAAAAGAGATATTTAGATGTCTGATATCTACTTAATAAAACTTGTGGCACTGTATAGATGATAACAGATAGAAGACCCTTTTGTATCGGACCCGACAGGTTTATCAACTAAAATTTGATAACGGATAACGAGTGCTGCCCTCTGGTAAAGCTCCTTCTGTAAGGGGAACAACTAGAATCACAGAATTAACACATTTTTCTGAACGTTCATGTCTCATGTATACCGTTATTGTACTCGAGAACGTTTTGTTAGTACTTCCTGATTACATTGGAGGGTATCAGCACAGTTCACGGAGAATAGCGACAGTCACTGTAAGTAGTATTTAAAAAAAAGGGGGGGGGTGGTAGATAATATTTGAATAAAAAATAACAAATTAGTGACAACAGAACAAATAATAGTTGGTAAAACCCTCACTAGAAGGGTTAGAGTCTGACGATCAGACTACCCCTTCTATCAAAGCTCTGTATATTGATTGGGTCTCCTCTTCAGTCCCGAGAAGATAGAACACAATATATGTAGCAATGATCTTGTAAGAAACAACATTGTCATAAATTGGACACACCATAAATATATATTTATACAAAACTATTATTACAATAAATATTGAAAGCACAGTCAGATCTTGTGTATTCACTTTCAAGTCCAAGTAAGAATGAATTTCTGAGAAATGGTGGTTAGTTCAAGGTCACTGACATCTCACTGAAATGTGTTCTAGAATAGCACGATTGATGACCTTGTGACCTTCACTATTTCTTGCATGCTGGGTAATTGTTTGTCCAGGTAAGTTCATCAGTTGTCTCCCCAGTGACCGCTATAAGGTGGGGATTATCCTGATGGAAGTTGGGGCGCCTTAATGGGGCGCTTTTGGGTGGCGTTGGAGTTAAACAAGCAAACTGCACGCTGACAGGAATCTGGAAAAATAATGGAGGTGCACTTTGAAGATGTCTCAATTTTCGGTGAGAGAATGATAATGTTTGCTGAGTGAAGTTAAATTTTAGAAAACAATTTGGATGTCGTCAGTTCTTGTTTATTTTTTTTAATACGTTTAGGTAAACAGAACATAAACATTGTAAGAACAGTAGAAAAGTGAAGAGCTGAATACAAGACGATCGAAGAAGTGAACAACAGAAGTCTAGAGAATTGAATAAAAGTAGTCTGGAGAATTGAATAAAAGAAAACTGAAGATTTGAATAAAAGTAGTCTGGAGAATTGAATAAAAGAAAACTGAAGATTTGAATAAAGTAGTCTGTAGAATTGAATAAAAGAAAACTGAAGAATTGAATAAAAGTAGTCTGGGGAATTGAATACAAGAAATCTGGAGAATTTAATAAAATAAATCTGGAGAATTGAATAAAAGAAATCTGGAGAATTGAATACAAGAAAACTGAAGAACTGAATAAAAGAAGACTGAAGATTTGAATACAAGAAGACTAAAGAATTGAACAAAAAAAGACTAAAGATTTGAATAAAAGAAGACTGAAGAATTGAACAAAAGAAGACTAAAGATTTGAATAAAAGAAGACTAAAGAATTGAAGAAAAGAAGACTGAAGAATTGAACAACAGAAGACTAAAGAATTGAACAAAAGAAGACTAAAGAATTAAACAAAAGAAGACTAAAGAATTGAACAAAAGAAGACTAAAGAATTGAACAACAGAAGACTGAAGAATTGAACAAAAGAAGACTAAAGAATTGAACAACAGAAGACTAAAGAATTGAACAAAAGAAGACTAAAGAATTAAACAAAAGAAGACTTATGAATTGAACAAAAGAAGACTAAAGAATTGAACAAAAGAAGACTAAAGAATTGAACAACAGAAGACTAAAGAATTGAACAAAAGATGACTAAAGAATTGAACAAAAGAAGACTAAAGAATTGAACAACAGAAGACTAAAGAATCGAAGAAAAGAAGACATAATTTAATAATGAGATATTTTTGTCACTCAGAGTAAATGTTGCAGTCATTTCTTTTGGAGGAAACAAGTGGAGAGCGTCAAATATTTGGAAACAATAATAACATCAGATGTAAGATGCACCACAGAAATTAAAAGCAGAATACCTTATGCCAAAATAGCTGTTCAGAAAATGAAAAATATCTTTTGCAACAAGTCTATGTCAAAAGAAGTGATAAAGAGAGTTCATCGGTGCTATATATAGATACTTCTGGCATGTGAAAGCGAATCATGGACAGTAAACAAATAAATGGAAACACGGATAAAGGCCACAGAGATGGAATTTAACAGAGGAATGTTGAGAGTTCCCTGAATAGCTAAAGAGGCCAAGGAGGACATTCTCTAAGAGATCAACACAAACACGGTGCTCCTAAAAAACAGGAGAAATAATCAATAAACAATAATCAATAAACAATAATCAATAAACAATAATCAATAAACAATAATCAATAAACAATAATCAATAAACAATTTCCTGCATATTCTGAGAAGAGGAAAGTTGGAATACTTGGTTAGAACAGGTAAAATGCAGGGAAAGAGAGATCGTGGACGACAAGGAGAGAAGATACTAGATAGCTTGGTGTCATGGCACGATAAACAACAACAGCAAACAGTCAACAACGGAACTGATGTTATGTAATCTGGATAGAAAATTGTGGAAGGACATTATCGCCTACGCCAACGTAGATGGTACATGATGATGATGAGTAACAGAAGTTGTCGGTCCTGGCTCAGTAACAGAAGTTGTCGGTCCTGGCTCAGTGACAGAAGTTGTCGGTCCTGGCTCAGTAACAGAAGTTGTCGGTCCTGGCTCAGTGACAGAAGTTGTCGGTCCTGGCTCAGTAACAGAAGTTGTCGGTCCTGGCTCAGTAACAGAAGTTGTCGGTCCTGGCTCAGTAACAGAAGTTGTCGGTCCTGGCTCAGTGACAGAAGTTGTCGGTCCTGGCTCAGTAACAGAAGTTGTCGGTCCTGGCTCAGTAACAGAAGTTGTCGGTCCTGGCTCAGTAACAGAAGTTGTTGGTCCTGGCTTAGTAACAGAAGTTGTTGGTCCAGGCTTAGTAACAGAAGTTGTCGGTCCTGGCTCAGTAATAGAAGTTGTCGGTCCTGGCTCAGTAACAGAAGTTGTCGGTTCTGCTCAGTAACAGAAGTTGTCGGTCCTGACTGAGTAACAGAAGTTGGCGGTCCTGACTCCTGACTCAGTAACAGAAGTTGTCGGTCCCGGCTCAGTAACAGAAGTTGTCGGTCCTGGCTCAGTAACAGAAGTTGTCGCTCCTGGCTCAGTAACAGAAGTTGTTGGTCCTGGCTTAGTAACAGAAGTTGTTGGTCCAGGCTTAGTAACAGAAGTTGTCGGTCCTGGCTCAGTAATAGAAGTTGTCGGTCCTGGCTCAGTAACAGAAGTTGTCGGTTCTGCTCAGTAACAGAAGTTGTCGGTCCTGACTGAGTAACAGAAGTTGGCGGTCCTGACTCCTGACTCAGTAACAGAAGTTGTCGGTCCCGGCTCAGTAACAGAAGTTGTCGGTCCTGGCTCAGTAACAGAAGTTGTCGGTCCTGGCTCAGTAACAGAAGTTGTCGGTCCTGGCTCAGTAACAGAAGTTGTCGGTCCTGGCTCAGTAACAGAAGTTGTCGGTCCTGGCTCAGTAACTGAGATGACGTGACAGTTAGTTGTACAAAGATGTCTGTAGATGGAGGCTGGTTATCTCTGAGTGGACAAGTGGCGTCCTAAAATAAATAATGGATGGAGTTAATGTTAGAATTATGACGTCATGAAAGTGAGGTAGAACGAGATGAGGTGGGCGAAAATGACAAAAATGTGGAAGAAAAGAGATTAATTTTGTTAAATTATGAAGAATAACAAGAGAAGAGACAGGGAGAAATAAATATACCAGCGCTGAAGGATGCGACAAATTGGATGCATAACAAGAGAAGTAAGAAGACAGAAGGAAATGACAAAGTATGATAAAAAAAACACAACAAATACAGTAAAAGAAACAAAAGTTGATAAGTTGAAAGAGGTTCTACTTACACTTGGATCAGACTTGTTGAACACATCGTGTCCCAACAATTCTCTGTCACAGAATGTGTTACTACAATGTGTGGTAACAGCTCGGGTTGACATTTCTAGAAACCGGATCTTGTCAAACAGAAACACGATATTTATCCATGTATTAGTTTGTAAATAATCATCTACCTGTTGGTACCTGCCTACCTGCACGGACCGCTATCTTTTGAAGAGAGGTTTTGCAACTTTTACATAATACGGTAAGATATCAACACATACATATAAATTCATGTACACATATACATGGGAAGCACATCATTATGTATACCTGGTCAACTCTTTAGCAGCTCGGTACTAGAAAGATTGAAGAAGTCAGCAGGTAAACAACATTGCTTTTATTCGGAATAACAGTTGGTTGGGTCGTGCGAAAATAAATAGAAGACTGTCAATGAGGTATTGAGTGGGTTGATAATAACTTGCTAGAAGATATACACTTTGTAGACGACAGTCAATGAGGCACAGAGTGGGTTGATAATAACTTGCTAGAAGATATCCACTTTGTAGACGACAGTCAATGAGGCACAGAGTGGATTGATAATAACTTGCTAGAAGATATACACTTTGTAGAAGACAGTCAATGAGGCATTGAGTGGATTGATAATAACTTGCTAGAAGATATCCACTTTGTAGAAGACAGTCAATGAGGCACTGAGTGGATTGATAATAACTTGCTAGAAGATATACACTTTGTAGAAGACAGTCAATGAGGCACAGAGTGGATTGATAATAACTTGCTAGAAGATATCCACTTTGTAGAAGACAGTCAATGAGGCATTGAGTGGATTGATAATAACTTGCTAGAAGATATCCACTTTGTAGAAGACAGTCAATGAGGCATTGAGTGGGTTGATAATAACTTACTAGAAGATATCCACTTTGTAGAAGACAGTCAATGAGGCATTGAGTGGATTGATAATAACTTGCTAGAAGATATCCACTTTGTAGAAGACAGTCAATGAGGCATTGAGTGGATTGATAATAACTTGTTAGAAGATATCCACTTTGTAGAAGACAGTCAATGAGGCACAGAGTGGATTGATAATAACTTGCTAGAAGATATACACTTTGTAGAAGACAGTCAATGAGGCACTGAGTGGATTGATAATAACTTGCTAGAACATATCCACTTTGTAGAAGACAGTCAATGAGGCACTGAGTGGATTGATAATAACTTGCTAGAAGATATAGTTGATGGATGAGTTTATGAAACAAAAGAAGGCGATGATGAGTAGTTGATGGATGAGTTTATGAAGCAAAGAAGGCGATGATGAGTAGTTGATGGATGAGTTTATGAAACAAAAAAGGCGATGATGAGTAGTTGATGGATGAGTTTATGAAATAAAGAAGACGATGATGAGTAGTTGATGGATGAGTTTATGAAACAAAAGAAGGCGATGATGAGTAGTTGATGGATGAGTTTATGAAACAAAGAAGGCGATGATGAGTAGTTGATGGATGAGTTTATGAAACAAAAAAAGCGATAATTAGTAGTTGATGGATGTGTTTATGAAACAAAGAAGGCGATGATGAGTAGTTGATGGATGAGTTTATGAAACAAAGAAGGCGGAGATGACTAGTTGATGGATGAGTTTATGAAACAAAGAAGGCGATGATGAGTAGTTGATGGATGAGTTTATGAAACAAAAAAGGCGATGATGAGTAGTTGATGGATGTGTTTATGAAACAAAAAAAGCGATGATGAGTAGTTGATGGATGAGTTTATGAAATAAAGAAGACGATGATGAGTAGTTGATGGATGATTTATGAAACAAAGAAGGCGATGATGAGTAGTTGATGGATGAGTTTATGAAACAAAGAATGCGTAGATGAGTAGTTGATGGATGAGTTTATGAAATAAAGAAGACGATGATGAGTAGTTGATGGATGAGTTTATGAAACAAAAGAAGGCGATGATGAGTAGTTGATGGATGAGTTTATGAAACAAAAAAGGCGATGATGAGTAGTTGATGGATGAGTTTATGAAACAAAGAAGGCGGAGATGACTAGTTGATGGATGAGTTTATGAAACAAAGAAGGCGATGATGAGTAGTTGATGGATGATTTTATGAAACAAAAAAGGCGATGATGAGTAGTTGATGGATGAGTTTATGAAATAAAGAAGACGATGATGAGTAGTTGATGGATGAGTTTATGAAGTAAAGAAAACGATGATGAGTAGTTGATGGATGAGTTTATGAAACAAAAAAGGCGATGATGAGTAGTTGATGGATGAGTTTATGAAACAAAAAAGGCGATGATGAGTAGTTGATGGATGAGTTTAGCAGAGGAGCTGTGATTGACTCTTGCAGACGCTGGCAGAGAAAACTTCAGAATTGCTTCATAGGACCTCAAGTCAAGTTCCATCATGGATAGGAGCTACATGATGATGATGATGATGATGATGATGGTGAGAGTGAAAATAGTGATGGTGATGAGGATGATAATGATAATGATGATATAAAATCTAAACAATAAACTTGAACCGCCAAACCATTCTGTTTATGTAAAACGGAGAGCAACAAAACAATCAAATTAAAAGTGTATTGAGTACATGATAACATCATACATGTCAAGTTACGTAAAAGATCACAATAAAACAATCAAATTAAAAGTGTATTGAGTACATTATCATCATACATGTCAAGTTACGTAAAAGATCACAATGACGTTACTACTGATCGCAAACAAAAAAGCAAGAAAGAACAGTAAAGGAGAGTAGTGGCCCACAAAGATGACAAATCAACAGTATTTGAGACAATGATTGCTCCAAAAGGGACAACACAGAGAAAGTGTGTGATCGTTACAGCCAGGAGAACTGACTTCTCTTTTGCCAGGTTTGTTTTGGTGCTGTTCTTGGCAGGACATGGTTGTGGGGTAACAGAAAGATTGTGTGGTTCTTTTTTGTGGTAGTTTGTTGGTGAGTTGTAGCAATCAAGCTCTGGGGTGTGGTAGGTTGTTGGTGAGTTGCAGCAATGGAGCTCTGGGGTGTGGTAGTTTGTTGGTGAGTTGTAGCAATCAAGCTCTGGGACGCGATGGTAATCGCCCTGCCTATAACTGTTGCTTTCTTGTGACCGTGGTACGTTTTGTGGAGTTTGGAAATAGTAAAATGAATTATAATCGCTGCCGTGACTAACGACGGCCATGTTGTCCTTCAAAATGTGATCACGTGCAGGCACTGGAGTCAGGTGACTTAACTTGATAATGAAACAAACAATAACTGCCAGCTCAGCTGGGACGATAATAGACACGATGTACATCGCTCTTTTTCTACCTTTTATGGGGCTTATGTTCCAAGTTGTCCAGTTGATGCCGGCCACTGTTAATGGGATAACAAGAAGTAAAGAAAGTAACCACGGAATAGCGATGAAGATGAAAGCTTTCCAATTCTGTAATTTTGAGAGCATACATCTTCTTATTCGATGCCGACAGGTCAGTTCTATTGCCAGTACAATGATACCAAGTCCATAAAAAAAGTTATCACAAAACTCAGGTAAAGTACAGCTTTAATAGATGTGTCACATGATATGTGGATGACTAATGTAAACAGGTATAGCACAAAGAGCTTCAGAAAAAAAAAAACTGTCAGTAAAATGTCCCCAATAACCAGAGAAATGAGAACCATTATTTTAGGGTAGAGGTAGAATTTGCGTTTTCTGGTCATTTTAAATATGAGAAGATAATTCACTACGATCATAAAGGCTAGGAAACAGATGATAAGAGCATGGTTGCATATTGACAAGGCGACTTGGTTTACATCCACCATTGAATCTAGACAGGAAGTCAACGTTGTAAACAAATCGGGAGTCCTATAAATGTTGCTATTCAAGTTTGGTAATGTTCCTATATCACGTGGCAATATCAGGGAGAAATGTACACACAAACTGATGACGCAATATCAATCAAACAGACTTTGTAGTTAGCGTCTGTGATGGTAGAACTATTTTATTTTTGTTTCCTTTTCAGTTGATTTTTAAAAATGTACATTTATGTTATTAGTTTTATCAAATTTCAGGTAGAGATGTATATATCACACCTAGCCTGGGAAACTCAGGCCAGTCAGTTGTTTGGTAGACTTGTATATCTCACATCTAGTCTGACCACCTCCAACCAGTCAGTTGTCGGGTAGACTTGTATATCTCACATCTAGTCTGACCACCTCCAACCAGTCAGTTGTCGGGTAGACTTGTATATCCCACTTCTAGTCGAACCACCTCCAACCAGTCAGTTGTGATGATAAAACTGCAGGTAAAACTTGCACATTGATTGAATAACTGATTTGTAATGTTCAAATAAGTATATCTGTAGAAGCCTTCGGAACGTAGTTTTCTGTTCAATAACAAAATAAATGAATTTTAAAGAAATATAAAACTACATAAAACATATTAATAAACGATAACACATGAGACATAAATAGAAAACAATAATAACTGCGATAACATTAGAGACCTGCTAAAGAAAATTAAATAAATGTCCGTATAAAAGAGAACGCTAAAGAAAATGAAATAAATGTCCGTATAAAAGAGAACGCTAAAGAAAATTAAATAAATGTCCGTATAAAAGAGAACGCTAAAGAAAATGAAATAAATGTCCGTATAAAAGAGAACGCTAAAGAAAATGAAATAAATGTCCGTATAAAAGAGAACGCTAAAGAAAATGAAATAAATGTCCGTATAAAAGAGAACGCTAAAGAAAATGAAATAAATGTCCGTATAAAAGAGAACGCTAAAGAAAATGAAATAAATGTCCGTATAAAAGAGAACGCTAAAGAAAATGAAATAAATGTCCATATAAAAGAGAACGCTAAAGAAAATGAAATAAATGTCCATATAAAAGAGAACGCTAAAGAAAATGAAATAAATGTCCATATAAAAGAGAACGCTAAAGAAAATGAAATAAATGTCCATATAAAAGAGAACGCTAAAGAAAATGAAATAAATGTCCATATAAAAGAGAACGCTAAAGAAAATGAAATAAATGTCCATATAAAAGAGAACGCTAAAGAAAATGAAATAAATGTCCGTATAAAAGAGAACGCTAAAGAAAATGAAATAAATGTCCGTATAAAAGAGAACGCTAAAGAAAAGAGATACTTTGAAGGCTGATATCTATTCTGAACGTTCATGTCTCCTGTATTCTGTTATTGTACACGAGCACTTTTTGTTAGTACTTCATGATTATATAGGAGGGTATCAACACAGTTCATGAAGAACAGCGACAGTCACTGGAGCAGATTTAAAAATAGTAGGTAATATTTCAATTAAAAATAACAAATTAGTGACAAAAATAATAAATAATATTTGGTAAAACACTCAAGAGGAGGATGCGATTCTGACGATCAGATTACCCCTCGTATCAAAGTTCTGTATTTTGATTGGGTCTTCTCTTTGCTTCCAAGAATGTAAAACACAAAATATGCAGCAATGATCTTGTAAGCAACAACATTGCCATAAATTGGACACACCATAAATATATATTTATACAAAACTATTATTAAAATAAATATTGAAAGCACAGTCAGATCTTGTGTGTTCACTTTCAAGTCCCAGTAAGAATGAATTTCTGAGAAATGGTGGTTAGTTCAAGGTCACTGGCATCTCACTGAAATGTGTTCTAGAATGGCACGTTGATGACCTTGTGACCTTCACTGTTTCTTGCATGCTGGGTAATTGTTTGTCCAGATAAGTTCATCAGTTGTCTCCCCAGTGACCGCTATAAGGTTGGGATTATCCTGATGGATGTTGGGGCGCCTTAATGGGGCGCTTTTGGGTGGCGTTCGAATCAAACAAGCGATCTTAGAAGAGTGTGATCTGACGTGGATGGGAGAAATAATTGACGTGCAGTTTGAAGATGTCACAATTTTGTTTGAGTTATGTCAAATTTTGTTTGAGTTATGTCAAATTTTTGATAGTTTTTCTGTGAGTGAAGTCAAATTTTTTAAATAATTTTTGCCAAAATGAAGTAAATTTTAGATATAATTTTTGCCTGATTGAAGTAAAATTTTACATCAATTTTGTGTCAGTGAAGTCAACTTTAGGAAAACAAATTGAATTTTTTTTTAATGTAAAAAAAAAAATTGATAAACAGTAGAAGTGTAGGAGTACTGAACAAAAGAAAACTGGAGAACTGAACAAAAGAAGACTGGAGAACTGAACAAAAGAAGACTGGAGAACTGAACAAAAGAAGACTGGAGAACTAAACAAAAGAAGACTGGAGAACTGAACAAAAGAAGACTGGAGAACTGAACAAAAGAAGACCGGAGAACTAAACAAAAGAAGACTGGAGAACTAAACAAAAGAAGACTGGAGAACTGAACAAAAGAAGACTGGAGAACTGAACAAATAAGACTGGAGAACTGAGCAAAAGAAGACTGGAGAACTGAACAAAAGAAGACTGGAGAACTAAACAAAAGAAGACTGGAGAACTGAACAAAAGAAGACTGGAGAACTAAACAAAAGAAGACTGGAGAACTAAGCAACAGAAGACTGGAGAACTAAACAAAAGAAGACTGGAGAACTAAATAAAACAAAACTGGAGGAATCAACAAAATAAGACTGGAGAACTGAACAAAACAAGACTGGAGAACTGAACAAAATAAGACTGGAGAACTAAACGAAAGAAAACTGGAGAACTAAGCAACAGAAGACTGGAGAACTGAACAAAAGAAGACTGGAGAACGAAACAAAAGAAGACGGGACAACTAAACAAAATAAAAAATAGAGAACAAAACAAAAGAAGACTGAACTACTAATAAAAAAGATTGGAGAACTAAACAAAAGAAGACTGGAGAACTAAACAAAAGAAGACTGGAGAACTAAACAAAAGAAGACTGGAGAACTGAACAAAAGAAGACTGGAGAACGAAACAAAAGAAGACTTGAGAACTAAACAAAAGAAGACTGGAGAACTAAAGAAAAGAAGACTGGAGAACTGAACAAAAGAAGACTGAAGAACTAAACAAAAGAAGACTGGAGAACTAAAGATAAGAAAACTGGAGAACTGAACAAAAGAAGACAGGAGAACTGAACAAAAGAAGACTGGAGAACTAAAGAAAAGAAGACTGGAGAACTGAACAAAAGAAGACTAGAGAACTGAACAAAAGAAGACTGGAGAACAAAAGAAAAGAAGACTGGAGAACTGAACAAAAGAAGACTGGAGAACTGAACAAAAGAAGGCTTGAGAACTGAACAAACGAAGACTGGAGAACTAAAGAAAAGAAGACTGAAGAACTAAACAAAAGAAGACTGGAGAACTAAACAAAAGAAAGTGAAGAAAAAACAACAAAAAGATTGAAGAACTAAACAAAAGTAGACTGAAGAACTAAACAAAAAAGACTCGAGAACTAAACAAAAGAAGACTGGAGAACTAAACAAAAGAAGACAGAAGAACTAAACAAATAAAGACAGAAGAACTAAACAAAAGAAGACAGAAGAACTAAACAAAATAAGACTGAAGAACTAAACAAAAGAAGACAGAAGAACTAAACAAAAGCAGACTGGAGAACTAAACAAATAAAGACAGAAGAACTAAACAAAAGAAGACAGAAGAACTAAACAAAAGAATACTGGAGAACTAAACAAATAAAGACAGAAGAACTAAACAAAAGAAGACAGAAGAACTAAACAAAAGAAGACTGGAGAACTAAACAAAAGAAGACTGGAGAACTAAACAAAAGAAGACTAGAGAACTAAACAAAAGAAGACTGGAGAACTGAACAAAAGAAGACTGGAGAACGAAACAAAAGAAGACTTGAGAACTAAACAAAAGAAGACTGGAGAACCAAAGAAAAGAAGACTGGAGAACTGAACGAAAGAAGACTGAAGAACTAAACAAAAGAAGACTGGAGAACTAAAGAAAAAAAGACTGGAGAACTGAACAAAAGAAGACTTGAGAACTAAACAAAAGAAGACTGGAGAACTAGAGAAAAGAAGACTGGAGAACTGAACAAAAGAAGACTGGAGAACTAAACAAAAGAAACTGAAGAAAAAACAACAAAAAGATTGAAGAACTAAACAAAAGAAACTGAAGAAAAAACAAACAAATTAATTAAAGAACTAAATAAAAGTAGATTGAAGAACTAAACAATAGAAACTGAAGAAAAAAACAACAAAAAGATTGAAGAACTAAACAAAAGTAGATTGAAGAACTAAACAAAAGAAACTGAAGAAAAAAAACAACAAAAAGATTGAAGAACTAAACAAAAGTAGATTGAAGAACTAAACAAAAGTAGATTGAAGAACTAAACAAAATTAGATTGAAGAACTAAACAAAAGTAGATTGAAGAACTAAACAAAAGAAACTGAAGAAAAAAACAACAAAAAGATTGAAGAACTAAACAAAAGTAGATTGAAGAACTAAACAAAAGAAACTGAAGAAAAAAACAACAAAAAGATTGAAGAACTAAACAAAAGTAGAATATGAACATGAAAAGTGCATGTTTGAAGACCTTTGTTCTACAAGGAGCTGAACGTGTTTATCGAATAACTATGCTCCACAGGCAACTGAAATTATGTGTTGCATTGATCTACATGGAACTGAAAGTGTTTGAAGAAGACATATGCTACTTGGCGCCTCAAAATGTATGTTGAAGACATATGCTCCACAGGGAGCTGAAAGTATTTTTTGAAGACCTATACTCCACAGGGAGCTGAAAGTGTTTTTGAAGACCTATGCTCCACGGGGAATTGAAAGCGTTTTTGAAGACCTATGCTCCACAGGGAGCTGAAAGTGTTTTTGAAGACCTATGCTCCACAGGGAGCTGAAAGTGTTTTTGAAGACCTATGCTCCACAGGGAATTGAAAGTGTTTTTGAAGACCTATGCTCCACAGGGAGCTGAAAGTGTTTTTGAAGACCTATGCTCCACAGGGAGTTGAAAGTGTTTTTTGAAGACCTATGCTCCACAGGGAGTTGAACGTGTTTTTTGAAGACCTATGCTCCACAGGGAGCTGAAAGTGTTTGTTGAAAACTAATGCTCCACAGGGAGCTGAAAGTGTTTGTTGAAAACCAATGCTCCACAGGGAGCTGAAAGTGTTTATTTAAAACCAATGCTCCACAGAGGGCTGAAAGTGTTTATTTAAAACCAATGCTCCACAGGGAGCTGAAAGTGTTTATTTAAAACCAATGCTCCACAGAGGGCTGAAAGTGTTTGTTGAAAACCAATGCTACACAGGGAGCTGAAAGTGTTTGTTGAAAACCAATGCTCGACAGAGGGCTGAAAGTGTTTATTGAAAACCAATGCTCCACAGGGAGCTGAAAGTGTTTATTTAAAACCAATGCTCCACAGAGGGCTGAAAGTGTTTGTTGAAAACCAATGCTACACAGAGGGCTGAAAGTGTTTGTTGAAAACCAATGCTCGACAGAGGGCTGAAAGTGTTTATTGAAAACCAATGCTCCACAGAGGGCTGAAAGTGTTTGTTGAAAACCAATGCTCCACAGGGAGCTGAAAGAAAGAAAGAAAAAGAATAAGAGATATATAAAGTACGTCATAGCAAAGTAATGCACTTTTAGACGTGAATCAATCACATATTTGACTTCCCCTACCTGTAGCCACATACAAATATGATTATTTTTGTCATCTTGTTAATCGGTCCCTTTCTGTTGTCCGACCTTTGAAATCTTTGAAAGAAGTTAGGCAGCCGTGATGACTTCTTGTTACAGCGAGGGGGGGGGAGGAGGACAAGAACAACAACCCCCACCTGTAAATGATAGAAAACAGAAGCCAAATGGACAGGATCCTGTTTTTGGACGTGTATATATTGTTGGTCTTCTGTTGTTCTCTGTCAAACTGTTGAACTCGTGATACTTTGTTGTTCTCTACCATTTTGACATTATTGTGAGTAGATTTTTTTTTTTATTGTTTACTATAAACTATTTCTTCTTTTGTGTTTTCTTCCTTTTTTAAAATAGATCTTACTTCTTATCTTTTAAATTATTGATATTTTATTTGTTACATTTCTTTCATTTTATAATGTTCATCTTTCAGAGTATTCGTTCTTCTCTCTCGAATCTTATTACTCTTATTCTCATTGTAATTTTTGTTCGCTCTTGTTTTATTTTTCTTGGTCTAATTCTTTCTTTAACTTTCATTTTTTTTCTTCAGATTTGGTTCCTCCTGTTTTATATTTACTAGCTCTCTCTCTCCGTCTCTCTCTCTCTCTCTCTCTCTCTCTCTCTTTCTCTCTCTCTCTCTCTCCACCCACCTTTTTAATTCTTCGTTTTCTTCTATTCCATCCTCTGAACTCCGGTCGGAGCATAAGACACTCACAAGAGATCTCCACCCAATCTGGTCTTGACCAAGCCTAGACAACTCTCGCCATGACCTGCCAACCTCCATTATTTCATCATGTATGGTTCGTGGCCATGTGCCCAATGGTCTGCCTCTTCTCTGCTTGCCAGGTGTTGTCCATGTTAATGCTATGTGCAGATGCCTGGTTTGTTCCCCTCATAGAACATGGCGTAGCCGTTTCTAACATCTTTTCACTTCCTGGTTGATGTTGTTAATGCCTGATCTTCTGGTGACTTCTTTGTTCATAATGTGATGATCCCAATGGATGTTTAGAATCTTCTTAAGACAGCAACCTTCAAATCCTCTTAAGTTGGCTTTCTATCTTATGGTTCTCTCTCCATGTTTCTGCTGCATATAAAAGTATGGATGTCACATTTGACTTGTAAATTCTAAGCCTGGTGCTGAGATGGAGACTAGTTGAACGCCAAATGTTTCTTAGTCTATTGAATGCTTGTGCTGACATGCCTATTCTGGTAGATATCCCTTCCTTGATGTCACTATTGAGTGTATGGGCTGACATAGAGACTAGTTGAACACCAAATGTTTCTAAGTCTATTGATTGTCTGGACTGACATAGAGACTAGTTGAACACCAAATGTTTCTAAGTCTATTGAATGTCTGGACTGACATAGAGACTAGTTGAACATCAAATGTTTCTATTGAATGTCTGGACTGACATAGAGACTAGTTGAACATCAAATGTTTCTATTGAATGTCTGGACTGACATAGAGACTAGTTGAACATCAAATGTTTCTATTGAATGTCTGGACTGACATAGAGACTAGTTGAATAACAAATGTTTCTAAGTCTATTGAATGTCTGGACTGACATAGAGTCTAGTTGAACACCAAATGTTTCTAAGTCTATTGAATGCATGGGCTGACATAGAGTCTAGTTGAACACCAAATGTTTCTAAGTCTATTGAATGCATGGGCTGACATAGAGTCTAGTTGAACACCAAATGTTTCTAAGTCTATTGAATGCATGGGCTGACATAGAGACTAGTTGAACACCAAATGTTTCTAAGTCTATTGAGTATCTGGGCTGACATAGAGACTAGTTGAACGTCAAATGTTTCTATTGAATGTCTGGACTGACATAGAGACTAGTTGAACGTCAAATGTTTCTAAGTCTATTGAATGCATGGGCTGACATAGAGACTAGTTGAACACCAAATGTTTCTAAGTCTATTGAATGTCTGGACTGACATAGAGTCTAGTTGAACACCAAATGTTTCTAAGTCTATTGATTGTCTGGACTGACATAGAGACTAGTTGAACACCAAATGTTTCTAAGTCTATTGATTGTCTGGACTGACATAGAGACTAGTTGAACACCAAATGTTTCTAAGTCTATTGATTGTCTGGACTGACATAGAGTCTAGTTGAACACCAAATGTTTCTTAGTCTATTGAATGTCTGGACTGACATAGAGACTAGTTGAACACCAAATGTTTCTTAGTCTATTGAATGTCTGTGCTGACATAGAGACTAGTTGAACGTCAAATGTTTCTAAGTCTATTGAATGTCTGTGCTGACATAGAGACTAGTTGAACGCCAAATGTTTCTAAGTCTGTTGAATGTCTGGACTGACATAGAGACTAGTTGAACAACAAATGTTTCTAAGTCTATTGAATGCATGGGCAGACATAGAGACTAGTTGAACACCAAATGTTTCTAAGTCTATTGAATGCATGGGCAGACATAGAGACTAGTTGAACACTAAATGTTTCTATTGAATGCCTGGGCAGACATAGAGACTAGTTGAACACTAAATGTTTCTATTGAATGCCTGGGCAGACATAGAGACTAGTTGAACACTAAATGTTTCTATTGAATGCCTGGGCAGACATAGAGACTAGTTGAACACCAAATGTTTCTAAGTCTATTGAATGTCTGGGCTGACATAGAAACTAGTTGAACACCAAATGTTTCTAAGTCTATTGAATGTCTGGACTGACATAGAGACTAGTTGAACGTCAAATGTTTCTAAGTCTATTGAATGTCTGGGCTGACATGGAGACTAGTTGAACACTAAATGTTTCTAAGTCTATTGAATGTCTGGACTGACATAGAGACTAGTTGAACGTCAAATGTTTCTAAGTCTATTGAATGTCTGGGCTGACATAGAGACTAGTTGAACAACAAATGTTTCTAAGTCTATTGAATGTCTGGGCTGACATAGAGACTAGTTGAACACAAAATGTTTCTAAGTCTATTGAATGTCTGGACTGACATAGAGACTAGTTGAACACAAAATGTTTCTAAGTCTATTGAATGTCTGGGCTGACATAGAGACTAGTTGAACACTAAATGTTTCTAAGTCTATTGAATGTCTGGGCTGACATAGAGACTAGTTGAACAACAAATGTTTCTAAGTCTATTGAATGTCTGGGCTGACATAGAGACTAGTTGAACACCAAATGTTTCTAAGTCTATTGAATGCATGGGCTGACATAGAGACTAGTTGAACACAAAATGTTTCTATGTCTATTGAATGCATGGACTGACATAGAGACTAGTTGAACACCAAATGTTTCTAAGTCTATTGAATGTCTGGGCTGACATAGAGACTAGTTGAACACAAAATGTTTCTATGTCTATTGAATGCATGGACTGACATAGAGACTAGTTGAACGCCAAATGTTTCTAAGTCTATTGAATGTCTGGGCTGACATAGAGACTAGTTGAACAACAAATGTTTCTAAGTCTATTGAATGCATGGGCTGACATAGAGACTAGTTGAACAACAAATGTTTCTAAGTCTATTGAATGCATGGGCTGACATGCCTATTCTTGTAGATATCCCTTCCTAGATGTCTCTATTTGATGAAATAAAGCTTCCAATGTATTTAAAGTGATCTACTTTTAGTCCCATTCCTCTGAAAGTAACTATCTTTATACTGTTGTTCCTTTCAAATATTTTCTTTCAAATAGTTTCCGTTTTTGTTTAATTATTCTTGTTTGTTTGTTTATTCATCATAAATAATTTATCTTCTATCATTTATTCATGTTACTGCATCTTCTTTCTATTTTACTTCATCATCCTATTCATCTCCTTTCTACTATTTTTTTCCATTTACCTTACTTCTTATGCCACTTAATTTTTTCGTTCTCTTTTATAAACTTTTCGCTAACTTTTCCTTATGTATTCTTCCATTTTAAATTCTTGAAAAAATTTTTGTTCCTTCTATTTATTCCTTCCCATCGACATTACTTTTTCATCATTACTTTTCTACTAATTTTCTTCTGTTTATTTTCTCTTTCTCTGTCTCTTCTTTTTTTGTGTGACTCTTCTTAATGTCTCCTCAATCTTCTGTCCCCACTTCTATCTCTCGTTTTCTTCTTCCTTTTACGATAACCAATATTTCTTCTAACTTATGCCTCCAATTTAATTTCTTCCACTTCTTAATAAGTTCAACTTTAACCAGGACATTTCACAACAACTACAACTTTAACCAGGACATTTCACAACAACTTCAACTTTAACCGGGACATTTCACAACAACTTCAAATTTAACCAGGACATTTCACAACAACTTCAACTTTAACCAGGACATTTCACAACAACTTCAACTTTAACCGGGACATTTCACAACAACTTCAACTTTAACCACGACATTTAACAACAACTTCAACTTTAACCAGGACATTTCACAACAACTTCAAATTTAACCAGGACATTTCACAACAACTTCAACTTTAACCAGGACATTTCACAACAACTTCAACTTTAACCGGGAAATTTCACAACAACTTCAACTTTAACCAGGACATTTCACAACAACTTCAACTTTAACCAGGACATTTCACAACAACTTCAAATTTAACCAGGACATTTCACAACAATTTCAACTTTAACAAGGACAATTCACAAGAACTTCAAATTTAACCAGGACATTTCACAACAACTTCAAATTTAACCAGGACATTTCACAACAACTTCAACTTTAACCATGACATTTCACAACAACTTCAATTTTAACCAGGACATTTCACAACAACTTCAAATTTAACCAGGACATTTCGCAACAACTTCAAATTTAACCAGGACATTTCACAGTAACTTCAAATTTAACCAGGACATTTCACAATAACTACAATTTTAACCAGGACATTTCACAACAACTACAACTTTAACCAGGACATTTCACAACAACTTCAAATTTAACCAGGACATTTCACAACAACTTCAAATTTAACCAGGACATTTCACAACAACTACAACTTTAACCAGGACATTTCACAACAACTTCAACTTTAACCACGACATTTAACCAACAACTTCAACTTTAACCATAACATTTCACAAAAACTTCAACTTTAACCATAACATTTCATAACAACTTCAATTTTAACCAGGACATTTCACAACAACTTCAAACTTAACCAGGACATTTCACAAAAACTTCAACTTTAACCAAGACATTTCATAACAACTTCAACTTTAACCAAGACATTTCACAACAACTTCAAATTTAACCAGGACATTCTCAATCCTGGCGGTATCCGATTCTGAAGCAGCCACAGAAGTGATCTGAACAAACAAAACAGCAAACAAGACAACAAGAAAACAGTGACAGTCATAACGTTAACACCACAGATGTTTCTAGAACACAGATCACCGCGATGGCAGAGACTTTGGTCATCATCTATTTATTTAGAATCCATTCTTGATGAATGTAGAAAGTTCACACAGAATTACAAAATTCAAACGAATGACAGGATAACAGTCTGAGAGATAAGATCAGAAATGAAGAACTGAGAAAAAAGCTAGGAATAGCCCCCGCCATAGAATATATAAGGAAACAACAGATACAATGGTTTGGCCATGTGACAAGGCAGAAAGAACAAAACACAACACAACGAGCCTTCAATAAACGTTGTGAGAACACCAGACCCAAGGGTCGACCACGAAAAAGATGGGTCGATGGAATATTAGAAGCACTAGAAAACATAACAGCAGCAGAGGCGAACAGAAGAGCAAAAGACCGCAAATTATATCTCCCCTCGACGCTGAAAGGCAGATGAGGAAGGAAAGAAGAAGAAGAAGAAGACACAGAATTAGATTGGACAATTGTTTTCCTTCTATTTTTTTCAAATGTTTTCTTTAAAAGAATAAAAGACAGGAAGAAATAAAAACCTTCATAAATTCGTTACAATCTACCTATTTCATTTTAATACACTACTTTGTTAAATTAAATTCGATACAGTCTACTTTAATATAACATTTTTTTGAAAATTTAATTCGTTACAGTCTACTTTAATACAAGACTTTGCGTTAGTGTTCTAACCTAATCAAGGACGAAATAAAAAATACAAAACAGATCATCGCAAGTAGAGGGAATCTGATCGTCAGAATTTAACACGTCGTGTGTTCCCCCCCCCCCCCCCCCAATCATTTTCGTGTCAAATTTCACCTCTGACAAAGTCTCAAGAGATCCGGACCTGAATTTTGCGTTTTAATCCGTTTTTCCCTGGCAGCCGTGTGCAAAGGGGTCCCTCGCCGCACAGGCAGGTAACTCCGACTTCAGGGTACTCATATTTTTTTTCCGTCGATGAGTAATCGATGTTTTAAACCAGGCCTCGCTGCTGGAACTAAGGGTGGTTGCCACAGAGTGAAATCACAAATAAAAATCCCATTTTGTATAGTCGAGATTTGAACTCACAACCTCTGTCTTGAGACCGGGGTTTTGCCTCGAGACCAACTAGTCCCAAGGCCACAAGTTTTCCTGTTTTCCTGTAGGGAAATCTTCGTGAGCTGTCCTTATATCTTCCTGGTCCATCAAGGGAAAGTACTAAGCAGTGTCCAAGTACAATAATGATGGTACTACAGGCACAGAGTACACACCATCATTAAAAACAATTTATTAATTTAATGAGTGAAAATACTTTATTAATTTAATTAGTGGAATTGCTTTATTACCTTAATGAGTGAAAATTACTTTACTAATTAATAAGTGAAAATACTTTATTAATTTAATTAGTGGAATTGCTTTATTACCTTAATGAGTGAAAATTACTTTACTAATTAATAAGTGAAAATACTTTATTACTTTAATGAGCGAAAATACTTTATTAATTTAATTAGTGGAATTGCTTTATTACCTTCTTCTTCTCTTTTCTCTTTCACTGATACCTAAAAGTTGTCGAGATTTATATCATTTGTCGTTCTTGTGCTGCTCGAATTGTCTGAATTAGTGATTTTCCTTTGTTATTACATGTCTCTGTCACTGCATCTATCCATCTTCTTCTGGGCCTTCCTCTTGGTCTTTTTCCATGCATTCTCGAGAAGAACGCCCTTGATGGTGATTGGTAAGGATTCATTCTGACCAGGTGGCCAAACCATTTAAATTGTTGTTGTTCTATGTATTCTTGGCAGGGTTTTGTTCCTACCATTTTTCTTATGGTTTCATTTGGTATTCTATCTCTTCTTGTGTTGTTTGTTACTTTTCTCAAGCAACGCATCTCACATGTATTGATCTTTCTTAAATGTGATTTAGTAAGGGTCCATGTTTGACTTTCATAGCACAAAGTTGGTATGAAGATGCTATTTATCATTTGTTGTTTAGCTGGCATAGAAATGTTTGGATGTCTTAGCAATGGTGAAAGATGAAAATGAAAATTTTAATTTATTACCTTAATGAGTGAAAATTACTTTACTAATTAATGAGTGAAAATACTTTATTACTTTAATGAGAGAAATTGTTTTATTACCTTAATACACAGACCTGAAAAGAGCAATGTGGTCCACACCCACCTCCCTGGAAAAGAAACTGTATGGGACAATCGAATCGCTTAAACAGACAGCTGACTTCATGAGAGAGTCTGGAATCCTACTCTGAATGAGTTTTGATCGCAGAGAGAGAGAGAGAGAGAGAGAGAGATTACCTTAATGAGTGAACATTACTTTACTAATATATGAGCGAAAATACTTTATTAATTTAAATATTTGAATTGCTTTATTACCTTAATGAGTGAAATTACTTTATTAATTTAAATATTTGAATTGCTTTATTACCTTAATGAGTGAAATTACCTTATTAATTTAAATATTTGAATTGCTTTATTACCTTAATGAGTGAAATTACTTTATTAATTTAATCAGTGGAATTGCTTTATTACCTTAATGAGTGAAAAATACGTTACTAATTAATGAGTGAAAATGCTTTATTACATTAATGAGTGAAATTACTTTGTTAATTTAATTATTGGAATTGCGTTATTACCTTAATGAGTGAAAATTACTTTACTAATTAATGAGTGAAAATACTTTATTACTTTAATGAGTGAAAATACTTTATTACTTTAATGAGTGAAAATACTTTATTACTTTAATGAGTGAAAATACTTTATTACTTTAATGAGTGAAAATACTTTATTACTTTAATGAGTCAAAATACTTGCGTTGCTTGATAAAGGTACTATCTGTATTCTGTATTATTGTGACACGTATTTCACTTATGAGCAAGTTTTGTTTCTCATTATAACGTTTATTATTTCTTCTTGCTCAACCTTTGAGTGCACTACATTTATTTGTGTTAATTCTAGCTGATATAATATAATATATCACGTACAGTCTATGTTTATTGTTAATGTATTATATTTTGTCGAATATAATTTTACGTTTTGACGTTTGTTCATTATTTTATCCTTTGCTGTAATAGTTTTTATATTATTTTAGCATTACAAATTTACATTCTTTGTGTGAAAGTATTACTGTATGTGATAGCATCACATTTACTTGGTTGAAAGTTGTCAAATAGAAGTAACCGGATTAACTGTGACATACACAAGTTTATCTAGCAACCGGTGAAACACAAGTTTACCTAACAGCAGGTAAAATACAAGTTTGCATAGCAACTGGTAGAACATAAGTTTACCTAGCAACTGTCAAAATACAATTTTAACTAGCAACAAATCAAACAACAAGTTTACATAGAAACTGTTGAAACACAAGCTTACCCAACAGTAACTAAAACACAAATTTTACATAGAAACTGTTGAAACAAAAGTTTACCTAGCAGTAAATAAAACACAAGTTTTACATAGAAACTGTTGAAACACAAGTTTACCTAGCAGTAAATAAAACACAAGTTTACCTAGCAGTAAATAAAACACAAGTTTACCTAGCAGTAAATAAAACTCAAGTTTTACATAGAAACTGTTGAAACACAAGTTTACCTAGCACTGACAACACAGTTAGACTTTTCCTTTTAATAGCATTACATTAAACACGTAATAATGTAGATCTACTACCACTATCTCTACCACTACCACTGTCTCTACGACTGCTACTGTCTCTACGACTACCACTATCTCTACGAATACCACTACCACTATCTCTACCACTATCTCTATCAACATTTACCTCGTGTCCAGGTTCACAGAGTGGTTAGCTCTGTAGACAACCTCGTCAACCATGCAGGAGATTAACCAGGTAGCTTTGTCAACAGCCAATAAAGTCATCGCCATCACTTTCATCTGCCTCATCGTCATCATCAATTCTCTTCTCATTTTTACAGTTGTCAGAAAACCCAAATTCTTCCGCTCCCCCAAATTCATGCTGTTTATTTCCCTGGCGGTTGGGGACATTTTTCTGGCGCTTTTTTCCCTTGTTTTTCTTACCAGATTACTGTTTGAAGATGCATCAACACATGCATGCAACACATATATCACAACAGCATATTATCAGAATTATGTTATCAGTTTTGCTTACGGAATTGGCGTCATTGTTCTAGCTATAGAATTGATTATTCGACACAAACGACAGGGCATTTTGTCGTCTAAGTTACAGATTTTGAAAGCTTTTATCTTCAGTTTCATCCCTTGGTTCTTTGTTCTAGTCTTTGTTCTACCTTTAACGATGGCAGGAATGGATTGGACAAATTGTTCTATTGAAGTAACTGAAAGTAGATACCTGGCGATGTACATCATGTGTATTATCGTTCCAGCAGGGGTCGCAGTTATTGTGTGTGTGGTTATCATGTTTATTAGGTTGACCCCAGTTCCTGACGGGGGTCAGATTTTGAACAGAAACACGGATATGTTTTGGAACAAAAGCAGAAACCACTCTCAAGATTCTCTTCGTCATTTTCAAACTCAACAGAGTAGACCACGGTCCCTGCAGGAGGGTAACAGACACAGCTACAGCAACAGTCAACACCAGCACACCCAAGCTCTGGTCACCTTCAACACCCCACAGTCACACGACACGATCCAAGACCCACACAATATCAACCTCATCCCACAATCACACACCACGATCCAAGACTCACACAATTTCAACCTGACCCCACAATCACACAGCACGATCCAAGACCCACACAATTTCACCCTGACCCCACAATCACACAACACGATCCAAGACCCACACAATTTCAACCTGACCTCACAATCAAACAACACGATCCAAGACCCACACAAATTCAACCTGACCCCACAATCACACACTCCCTATAACACCCCACTAACACACCCAGCCAAAGAGAAGTGTTTTCTCCTGTGTTTAGCACTCGTACACAGCATATGTGTTGTCCCATACGGTGCCTATTTTGTCGGAGATGTAAGCCTATCGACATTTTGGATTATTGTCCTCTACACCAGCTTTTTCTGGCTCCTCTATTTTAGATCCATACTAACGCCATTGATCTGTCTCCTGACGATTGCGACTAACGTACATTAGAACATCCCGCGAGGACATGTCTTCTTCTATTGACTTCTTTATAGCTTAGATAGTCCAAAGTAGAATTGCTTAAATTAAATTAAAGGTTTTTACCTTAATAGCTTAGATAGTCCAAAGTATAATTGCATAAAGTAAATTAAATGTTTTTAGCTTAGATAGACCAAAGTAGAATTGCATAAATTAGATTAAAGGTTTTTAGCTTAGATAGTCCAAAGTAGAATTGTATAAAGTAAATTTAAAATGTTTAGCTTAGATAGTCCAAAGTAGAATTACATAAAGTAAATTAAAGATTTTTAGCTTAGATAGACCAAAGTAGAATTGCATAAAGTAAATTAAAGGTTTTTAGCTTAGATAGTCCAAAGTAGAATTGCATAAAGTAAATTAAAGATTTTTAGCTTAGATAGACCAAAGTAGAATTGCATAAATTAAATTAAAGGTTTTTAGCTTAGATAGTCCAAAGTAGAATTGCATAAAGTAAATTAAAGATGTTTAGCTTAGATAGTCCAAAGTAGAATTGCATAAAGTAAATTAACGATTTTTTAGCTTAGATAGACCAAAGTAGAATTGCATAAAGTAAATTAAAGGTTTTTAGCTTAGATGGTCCAAAGTAGAATTGCATAAAGTAAATTAAAGATTTTTAGCTTAGATAGACCAAAGTAGAATTGCAAAAAGTAAATTAAAGATGTTTAGCTTAGATGTTCCAAAGAAGAATTGGATAAAGTAAATTAAATGTTTTTTTTGCTCAGTAGCTTAGATGGTCCAAAGTAGAATTGCATAAAGTTAATTAAAGGTTTTTTAGCTTAATAGCTTAGAAGGTCCAAAGTAGAATTGCTTAAATTAAATTAAATGTTTTTAGCTTAATAGCTTAGATAGTCAAAAGTAGAATTGCACAAAGTAAATTAAAGGTTTATAGCTTAGATGGTCCAAAGTAGAATAGGTTAAAATAAATTAAAGGTTAATAGCTTAGGTGGTCCAAAGTAGAATTGCATATAGTAAATTAAAGGTTTTTAGCTTAATAGCTTAGATGGTCCAAAGTAGAATTGCCTAAAGTAAATTAAAGGTTTATAGCTAAGATGGTCCAAAGTAGAATAGGTTAAAATAAAGTAAAGGTTAATAGCTTATGTAAGAATAACTTTCCTTCATAGATTTATAGCTCTTGCTAGAATAAATCTTCTTTGATAGATTTATAGCTCTTGTTAGAATAAATCTTCTTTGATAGATTTATAGCTCTTGCTAGAATAAGGTGATCGATGGCTTGACAAGCTGTCATTGTAAAAAGCATTGTTATGGAAACAGACCATAGATTTTAGAAGCAGTGATCTCTGCAATATGTGCCATTTTGGCACTCAAGGTTTCTGTTTTTGAGATTGTGGTTCTGCCCTATGTGCCGTCTTCGGCTCGAAAGGATAATAGATAGATAGATAGAATAAGGTTCCTCGATAGATTTATAGCCCTTGCTAGATTTTACTTCCGGTTGTATGAAAGTTAACCCCCCCCCCCCCCCACCCCCTCTTGAGACAGCAGCAACACTTTCAGTAAACAAAACATCCAAACACTGATTTTTTTGTCATTTTTAATTTCAATAAAATATAATTGTGAACTTTCCAATGCGTTGGTGTCGTTATCTGTTGCCTTTATTCTATAAGCATAACTGAGAAGGTGTTTTTAAACATTTGGATCTTGTTGCTTACAACAGAGGAAGCTCTCAACACATTGCACGAACTCCGTACTACCGGCGAGGTAATTTCGTGCAGAAATATTTTTGTATCCTCTGATATGTGACAAAATATCAGGTCGGGTAATTTTACCTGCTACTGTATGCAGTAAACAGTACAACCTGTGGCTGCACTGCTGTCTTGCAGGTAAGCCCGGGAGAGAAAAAGGCTAGGGGAGGGTACCCCGAAGTAAAATAACCCCACTGCTTTGTGGGTGAGACTTTTTAGTCAAAGGCTAGCGGAGCTAACCGTAAACAAACCGACGGAAGGCAACAGAAAGCCACCGTCGTATCTTCTTTGTACAATCATGAATCGCCACAAGAATAGGGCACAAGCAGCTTTCCAAAAAAAAATAGGAAGATACTGAGCAATCCATTTTTGACAATAAAAACAAGAAAAAGAGTTCTTAAATGTTATGTAGAGCCAGTTTTAACATATGGATGTGAATCACGGACAAAAGGACAACAGACAAGAAAATCACTGGAGTCTGTAGAAATGTGCTTTTACAGAAGAATGTTGAGAATACCATGGACAGCTAAGAAGAGTAATGAAAACGTTCTGAAAGAGGTCAAAGAAAAAAGAGAGATAATTTCCAATATTAGGAAGAAACAATCATCATTTTTTGGCCATGTAATGAGAAGAGAACAACTGGAATATATTGTTGTAACAGCTGGGAAAATTGAGGGACGAAGAGATAGAGGGAAACAAAGAGAAAAGATACCAGACAGCTTAAGAGAATGGCTTGGCAGAAGGTCAACAACAGAAATGATAAATAACTGTCGAGATCGAAAGTTGTGAAGAGACATGATCACCTACGCCAGCATGCCAGGTACTTGATGATGATGACAATGATAATGACGACGACAAAGATGATGATGACGACAACGATGATGATGACAACAAAATTACTGATGGTTACAACAATGATGATGATTATGATGTTTCAAACTACAGAACTCAAAATGTAACCCAACACTAATCTTATCCTCCTACATAAATAAACCCTTCCACATAAACAACAAACTCATGTTTATTTCCATTCTAAGTTCCTGTTTTTATTTTATGTCTTTTTTTTTCGCTTCCTCTATTTGTAAAACCAGTATGTAATGATAGTCCGCACCGTCTTGTTTGGCTCCATGTACCCTCGATGTTCATACATCATGTACTTCAACAAAATAATTCCAAAATATGGAGCGGTATTTTTAGATCTTTTTAGAATTAACCTGTTTGGTAGTTCAGCTAAGCCGGCTCAATTTACCGGAACATAGGGCATGTGTTTAGGGGCGTCAACAGCCAGGCCGGCTCAATGTACCGGTTATAGGGCATGTGTTTAGGGGCATCATCAGCCAGGCCGACTCAATGTACCGGTTATAGGGCATGTGTTTAGGGGCGTCATCAGCCAGGCCGACTCAATGTACCGGTTATAGGGCATGTGTTTAGGGGCATCATCAGCCAGGCCGGCCCAATGTACCGGTTATAGGGCATGTGTTTAGGGGCATCATCAGCCAGGCCGACTCAATGTACCGGTTATAGGGCATGTGTTTAGGGGCATCATCAGCCAGGCCGGCCCAATGTACCGGAACATAGGGCATGTGTTTAGGGGCGTCAACAGCCAGGCCGACTCAATGTACCGGTTATAGGGCATGTGTTTAGGGGCATCATCAGCCAGGCCGGCCCAATGTACCGGAACATAGGGCATGTGTTTAGGGGCGTCATCAGCCAGGCCGACTCAATGTACCGGTTATAGGGCATGTGTTTAGGGGCATCATCAGCCAGGCCGGCCCAATGTACCGGAACATAGGGCATGTGTTTAGGGGCGTCAACAGCCAGGCCGGGTCAAGCTACCATAACCGCGGGCATGCGTTTAGCGGCGTCATCAAGGATCTTCCAAAATGTGTATTTTTCTATGAACATTTTATAGTTATGTTTGAAAAGGGCGCCGAAGATCACTTTCCCAGATCTCCAGCAACTATAGAGCCGCCTCTGAGTTCAGCAAAACGTTATGACCTTTTATTAGGTCAAAGGTTAGCTAAAAGGAGAACAGACAAGAAAATCACTGGAGGCTTTAGAGATGTGGTTTTACAGAAGAATGTTGAGAATACCATGGACAGCTAAGAAGAGTAATGAAGTAATGAAAACGTTCTGAACAAAGAGAGATGATTTCCAATATTAGGAAGAAACAATCATCATTTTTGAGCCATGTAATGAGAAGAGAACAACTGGAATATATTATAACAAATGGGAAAATTGAGGGACGAAGAGATAGAGGGAAACAAAGAGAAAAGATACCAGGCAGATTAAGAGAATAGCTTGGCAGAAAGTCAACAACAGAAATGATAAATAACTGTAGTCATCGTAAATTGTTTAGAGACATGATCACCTACGCCAGCAAGTCCGGTACTTGATGATGATGATGATGATGATGATGATGATGATGATGTGTGATGATCATATTCTGATTGTGCAATACTCAATTGACATATATACACAAATCTCACTTGTGGGTGTGAATCATGGACAGTGGACAAACAAATGAAAAGACCATTAGAGGCCACAGAGATGGGATTTCTCAGAATGTTAAAAGTTCCCTTTACAGCAAAACAGACCAAAGAGAACATTCTCAAAGAGGTCAACACAAAAAGGGAGCTCCTTAGAAATATCAAGAAAGAAACAATTAACATTTTTGGGGGACACCAGGAGAAGTGGAAAGTTGGAATATGCGGTTACAACTGGTAAAATAGAGGGAAAGAGAGATCGCGGACGACAGAGAGAGAAATTACTGGATAACTTGGTGTCATGGCATGGAAAACAGTCAACAACAGAATTGATACGATGCACTGTAGATAGAAGATTGTGGAAGGACATGATTGCCTGCGCCGACCGGTATGGCACATGATGATGGCGGTAAGGATGATGAATACCTAGGAGCTGCATCAATTAACGACTCATAGCTGACTGTTTTCAATAAGACCAGTTAAGCAGAACTGATCAAGATATTATAAACAACTTTCGGGCAGGACATGAGGTTTCATTAAGTTTCTTTGTTTTTTTATTTATTTGTTTGTTTGTTTAATTTGTTTGTTTGTTTGTTTAATTTGTTTCTTTATTTGTTTGTTCATTTGCTTGTTTGCTTGTTTCCTTGTTGCTTTTTACTTGCTTGTTTATTTCCTTATTAGTTTCTTCACTTGTTAGTTTGTTTGCTTGTTTGTTTGTTTCATTTATTTGTTTGCTTGATTGTTTCTTTATTTGTTTGATTGTTTGCTTGTTTGTTTGTTTCATTTATTTGTTTGCTTGATTGCTTCTTTATTTGTTTGATTGTTTGCTTGTTTGTTTGTTTGATTAGTTGTTTGCTTGTTTGTTTGTTTATATGTCGCATCAGCTTTATTTCTCTAGCCAGGTCCCGAGGGACTCCATTATTTATTTATTTTGAATATCAGTTTTTCCCCCTATTTTCATACAAGCGGTCGTGTGCCCAGATGTACCCCGCCATACAGGCAGACACTCTCCAATTGATATCGTCCAGCGATGTCCCTTTATTGCAAGGTTTTCCTATTAACTTTGACAGGGCAGCCGTCATTTTTGGCCTACTGTTTTCGATTTAAAACTGCAGAGGGTTTTTTAACGTGCGCTTATGCACACGGCACCTTCTGTTTTCCGCCGTTTTCCGAGAGGGCTAGATATCGGATCTTACTATCCAGAGAGGGCTAGATATCGGATCTTATTATCTAGAGAGGGCTAGCTATCGGATCTCACTATCCAGAGAGGGCTAGCTATCGGATCTTACTATCCAGAGAGGGCTAGCTATCGGATCTTATTATCTAGAGAGGGCTAGCTATCGGATCTTACTATCCAGAGAGGGCTAGCTATCGGATCTCACTATCCAGAGAGGGCTAGCTATCGGATCTCACTATCCAGAGAGGGCTAGCTATCGGATCTCACTATCCAGAGAGGGCTAGCTATCGGATCTTACTATCCAGAGAGGGCTAGCTATCGGATCTTACTATCTAGAGAGGGCTAGATATCAGATCTTACTATCTAGAGAGGGCTAGCTATCGGATCTCACTATCCAGAGAGGGCTAGATATCGGATCTCACTTCCAGAGAGGGCTAGCTATCGGATCTTACTATCTAGAGAGGGCTAGATATCAGATCTTACTATCAAGAGAGGGCTAGACATCGGATCTCACTACCCAGAGAGGGCTATACATCGGATCTCATTACCTAGAGAGGGTTAGACATCGGATCTCATTACCTAGAGAGGACTACACATCGGTATTCATTACCAAGAGAAGGCTAGACATCGGATCTCACTACCCACAGAGGGATAGACATCAGATCTCACTACCCAGAGAGCGCTAGACATCGGATCTCACTACCTAGAGAGCGCTAGACATCGGATCTCACTACCCAGAGAGGGCTAGACATCGGATCTCACTACCTAGAGAGGGATAGACATCGGAGCTCATTACCAAGAGAGGGTTAGACATCGGATCTCATTACCAAGAGAGGGTTAGACATCGGACCTCATTACCCAGAGAGGGCTAGACATCAGATCTCATTACCAAGAGAGGGATAGACATCAGATCTCATTACCAAGAGAGGGCTAGACATCAGATCTCATTACCAAGAGAGGGCTAGACATCAGATCTCATTACCAAGAGAGGGATAGACATCAGATCTCATTATCAAGAGAGGGATAGACATCAGATCTCACTAACCAATGAGGGCTAGACATCGGATCTCATTACCAAGAGAGGACTAGACATCGGATCTCATTACCAAGAGAGGGATAGACATCAGATCTCCCTAACCAATGAGGGCTAGACATCGGATCTCATTACAAAGAGAGGGTTAGACATCGGATCTCATTACCCAGAGAGGAATAGACATCAGATCTCACTACCCAGAAAGGGCTAGACATCAGATCTCACTACCCAGAGAGGGCTAGACATCAGATCTCACTACCCAGAGAGGGCTAGACATCAGATCTCACTACCCAGAGAGGGCTAGACATCAGATCTCACTACCCAGAGAGGGCTAGACATGGGATCTCATTACCCAGAGAGGGCTAGACATCAGATCTCACTACCCAGAGAGGGCTAGACATCGGATCTCACTACCCAGAGAGGGCTAGACATCGGATCTCATTACCCAGAGAGGGCTAGACATCAGATCTCACTACCCAGAGAGGGCTAGACATCGGATCTCACTACCCAGAGAGGGCTAGACATCAGATCTCACTACCCAGAGAGGGCTAGACATCAGATATCACTACCCAGAGAGGGCTAGACATCAGATCTCACTACCGAGAGAGGGCTAGACATGGGATCTCATTACCCAGAGAAGGCTAGACATCGGATCTCATTACCCAGAGAGGGCTAGACATCAGATCTCACTACCCAGAGAGGGCTAGACATGGGATCTCATTACCCAGAGAGGGCTAGACATCGGATCTCATTACCCAATGGCTAGGGGAGGCTAATGCTACGAAGAAACCACGGGTTTGATTTCTCTTGTCAGTTATTTCTCCACGACTGTGGTGCGAATCGAATCTTTTCCAGAGGCCGACGCCTTACCTCTAGACCACCGACCCTTCTAGTTTAGTTCAGGTTTGCTCAGTTTCGTTTATTTTAAGTTTGGTCTAGTTTAGTTTAGTTTAACTTAGTTTAATACAGTTCAGTTTAGTTTAGTTTAGCTTAGTTTAAAACAGTTCAGTTTAGTTTAGTTTAGCTTAGTTTAATACAGTTCAGTTTAGTTTAGTTTAGCTTAGTTTAATACAGTTCAGTTTAGTTTAGTTTATTTAAGCTTTAATTTAATTCAGTTTACTTCATCTTAGTTCAGTTTACTTTAGTTGTTTACGTCAGTTTAGTTTAGTTTAGTTTAGTTCAATTCTGATTTGTCTAGTTTAGTTCAGTTTAGTTTAGTTTAGTTTAGTTTAGTTTAGTTTAGTTTAGTTTAGTTTAGTTTAGTTTAGTTTAGTTTAGTTTAGTTTAGTTTAGTTTAGTTTAGTTCACAGGCGACGCGAATCAGCATCGAAGAAGAAAGCCCAAGCCAGTTTCTAAAAATGTTTTCCTCAAGTCTAACAGTCATCTTTGATGTTTTCCTCAAGTCTAACAGTCATCTTCGATGTTTTCCTCAAGTCTAACAGTCATCTTCGATGTTTTCCTCAAGTCTAACAGTCATCTTTGATGTTTTCCTCAAGTCTAACAGTCATCTTCGATGTTTTCCTCAAGTCTAACAGTCATCTTTGATGTTTTCCTCAAGTCGAACAGTCATCTTTGATGTTTTCCTCAAGTCTGACAGTCATCTTTGATGTTTTCCTCAAGTCTGACAGTCATCTTCGATGTTTTCCTCAAGTCTAACAGTCATCTTCGATGTTTTCCTCAAGTCTAACAGTCATCTTCGATGTTTTCCTCAAGTCTAACAGTCATCTTTGATGTTTTCCTCAAGTCTGACAGTCATCTTTGATGTTTTCCTCAAGTCTAACAGTCATCTTCGATGTTTTCCTCAAGTCTAACAGTCATCTTTGATGTTTTCCTCAAGTCTAACAGTCATCTTCGATGTTTTCCTCAAGTCTAACAGTCATCTTCGATGTTTTCCTCAAGTCTGACAGTCATCTTCGATGTTTTCCTCAAGTCTAACAGTCATCTTCGATGTTTTCCTCAAGTCTAACAGTCATCTTTGATGTTTTCCTCAAGTCTAACAGTCATCTTCGATGTTTTCCTCAAGTCTAACAGTCATCTTCAATGTTTTCCTCAAGTCTAACAGTCATCTTCGATGTTTTCCTCAAGTCTAACAGTCATCTTCAATGTTTTCCTCAAGTCTAACAGTCATCTTCAATGTTTTCCTCAAGTCTAACAGTCATCTTCGATGTTTTCCTCAAGTCTAACAGTCATCTTCAATGTTTTCCTCAAGTCTGACAGTCATCTTCGATGTTTTCCTCAAGTCTAACAGTCATCTTCGATGTTTTCCTCAAGTCTAACAGTCATCTTCGATGTTTTCCTCAAGTCTAACAGTCATCTTCAATGTTTTCCTCAAGTCTAACAGTCATCTTCGATGTTTTCCTCAAGTCTAAAGTCATTTTCAATGTTTTCCTCAAGTCTAACAGTCATCTTCGATGTTTTCCTCAAGTCTAAAGTCATCTTCAATGTTTTCCTCTAGTTTAACAGTCATCTTCGATGTTTTCCTCTAGTCTAAAGTCATCTTCGATGTTTTCCTCAAGTCTAACAGTCATCTTCAATGTTTTCCTCTAGTCTAAAGTCATCTTCGATGTTTTCCTCAAGTATAACGCGTTGGAACAAAGGGAAGAAAATAGCAACGGCGTGTTGTAACGATCAAACGGCACGTCTCATCCACTTTAACGACCTTTAATAGACGCACGATGTAAACAAGAAGTCATCGGCTAAAGAGGAAGAACATTGTGTACCGAGCACCTTAACCTTCGCGATACACTAAAGAAAAATTGTCTTTCTTTATTTCTTGTGTTCACCCAATGACTCTTAAAGAGTAGAATAGCCCTCCAAACCATCCGTCCTTAAAAGGACGTTAAGTGGGCGTGGATCTACCGTGTTGTGGTTTCTTTGCGCCTTTCGGTCCAACACTCAGACTTCAGAATTGTGTGTGTACTGGGTTGCCTTCCCTTTTCGATCTCGGCTCACTTGGCCACACTGGGTAGTCTGTTTCGATGGGCACCACTGGGAGGTGGCAGCTGCTAATCTGTTGTTGTCATGCGCCCGTGTCTTCAGCGAAAATGGATTTGATCCAAGGGGACGTTACTACGGATAGATGCAGACAGAACGAGGCAGGTTGCCGATCTTGATAAAAAGGGAGGTAAACACAAGCATGTATAATGCTCGTTCAAGGAAACAGACTATTTTTGTATCTAGCCCTTTTATGTTTGGTAACATATTTGGCATTAAACTTGGCCTACCGAATATGTTGACTGATGTTCTTAGAGTTTGTTCATTTTTTTTGGACGAGGCAAATATGTGATTTGTTATATATTAGGTGTTTGTGTAAATGTGATTGTGTAAACATGTTTGTGTAAATGTGATTTTGTAAACATGTTTGTGTAAATGTGATTGTGCAAACATGTTGTGTAAATGTAATTGTGTAAACATGTTTGTGTAAATGTAATTGTGTAAACATGTTTGTGTAAATGTAATTGTGTAAATATGTGTGCGTATGTGATTATGTAAACATGTGTATGTGATTGTGTAAACATGTATATGTGTGTATGTGATTGTGTAAACATGTATATGTGTGTATGTGACTGAGTAAACATGTATGTGTGTGTGACTGTGTAAACATGTATGTGTGTATGTGATTGTGTAAACATGTATGTGTGTGTGTGACTGAGTAAATATGTATGTGTGTGTGTGATTGTGTAAACATGTATGTGTGTATGTGATTGTGTAAACATGTATGTGTGTATGTGATTGTGTAAACATGTATGTGTGTGTGTGTGATTGTGTAAACATGTATGTGCGTATGTGATTGTGTAAACATGTAAACATGTATGTGTGTATGTGATTATGTAAACATGTATGTGTGTATGTGATTGTGTAAACATGTAAACATGTATGTGTGTATGTGATTGTGTAAACATGTATGTGTGTATGTAATTGTGTAAGAATGTATGTATGTATGTGACTGAGTAAACATGATGATTGTGTATGTGACTGTCAGACCGAACTGCCTGAAGCCAGAGCGAAGGTTATGGACTTCCACATGTTTCTAGTTGTTAATAAACAGAGACGTAGAAGGAGATTCCACTGAAATAGTTAGAGACAAGATCAGTTGAAGCTGAATTAGATTGGGAGATTGAGAAGTAGAATTAGCAGTTAGTGGAGAAGTAGATAGAACAAGAACAGAACAAGTAGAATTAGCAGTTATTTGTGAAGTAGATAGAACAAGAACAGAACAAGTAGAATTTGCAATTAGTTGTGAAGTAGATAGAACAAAAACAGAACAAGTAGAATTTGCAATTAGTTGTGAAGTAGATAGAACAAGAACAGAACAAGTAGAATTTGCAATTAGTTGTGAAGTAGATAGAACAAGGACAGAACAAGTAGAATTAGCAGTTAGTGGAGAAGTAGATAGAACAAGGACAGAACAAGTAGAATTAGCGGTTAGTTGAAGTAGATAGAACAAGGACAGAACAAGTAGAATTAGCAGTTAGTGAAGAAGTAGATAGAACAAGGACAGAACAAGTAGAATTAGCGGTTAGTTGAAGTAGATAGAACAAGGACAGAACAAGTAGAATTAGCGGTTAGTTGAAGTAGATAGAACAAGGACAGAACAAGTAGAATTAGCGGTTAGTTGAAGTAGATAGAACAAGGACAGAACAAGTAGAATTAGCGGTTAGTTGAAGTAGATAGAACAAGGACAGAACAAGTAGAATTAGCGGTTAGTTGAAGTAGATAGAACAAGAACAGAACAAGTAGAATTAGCGGTTAGTTGAAGTAGATAGAACAAGAACAGAACAAGTAGAATTAGCGGTTAGTTGAAGTAAATAGAACAAGGACAGAACAAGTAGAATTAGCGGTTAGTTGAAGTAGATAGAACAAGAACAGAACAAGTAGAATTAGCGGTTAGTTGAAGTAAATAGAACAAGGACAGAACAAGTAGAATTAGCGGTTAGTTGAAGTAGATAGAACAAGAACAGAACAAGTAGAATTAGCGGTTAGTTGAAGTAGATAGAACAAGAACAGAACAAGTAGAGTTAGCGGTTAGTTCAAGTAGATAGAACAAGAACAGAACAAGTAGAATTAGCGGTTAGTTGAAGTAGATAGAACAAGGACTGAACAAGTAAAATTAGCGGTTAGTTGAAGTAGATAGAACAAGGACAGAACAAGTAGAATTAGCGGTTAGTTGGAGTAGATAGAACAAGAACAGAACAAGTAGAATTAGCGGTTAGTTGAAGTAGATAGAACAAGGACAAAACAAGTAGAATTAGCGGTTAGTTGAAGTAGACAGAACAAGGACAGAACAAGTAGAATTAGCGGTTAGTTGGAGTAGATAGAACAAGAACAGAACAAGTAGAATTAGCGGTTAGTTGAAGTAGATAGAACAAGGACAGAACAAGTAGACTTAGCGGTTAGTTGAAGTAGATAGAACAAGGACAGAACAAGTAGAATTAGCGGTTAGTTGAAGTAGACAGAACAAGGACAGAACAAGTAGAATTAGCGGTTAGTTGGAGTAGATAGAACAAGAACAGAACAAGTAGAATTAGCGGTTAGTTGAAGTAGATAGAACAAGGACAGAACAAGTAGAATTAGCGGTTAGTTGAAGTAGACAGAACAAGGACAGAACAAGTAGAATTAGCGGTTAGTTGGAGTAGATAGAACAAGAACAGAACAAGTAGAATTAGCGGTTAGTTGAAGTAGATAGAACAAGGACAGAACAAGTAGAATTAGCAGTTAGTGGAGAAGTAGATAGAACAAAAACAGAACAAGTAGAATTAGCAGTTAGTGGAGAAGTAGATAGAACTGTCCCCACAAGTTGGTTATGAATGATTCATCGTCTGTGGTTGTTTGTTATGTCAAACCCATTGCTTAAAACGTTGTGCTGTGATATACGTCATCTGTCAACGTAACAGAAGAAGTCCAGTCAAGAGATTTAGTTTGTAAACAAAATATACAATCCTGGCACAAACAAGATGTATTCGTGGTGCCTGGCCTTGCTTCCTTTCTCCTGCTCCTTTTGTCATCTGAATTTGATATCAGCACTATCTCGACTGGGAGCCGCGATAGCTCAGTGGTTAGTGAACTGGACTACCACGGACAAGGGGTAGGGTTCGATCCCAACCGACGGCATCCGGGTTCACCCAGCCTCAAATGTGTACCGGATTTTTTTTTGGGAAAGTAAAGCAGCACGGGCGTAATACTGACCACATTACTCCAAAAATCATGTGCTGAAGGTCTGTAAAATATAGGGTCACTAACACCATATTTCCCTATACGCCACTTGGCGTGACAAGGTACTTTACTTTTTACTTTTTACTATCTCGACTGTCGCTGTACCGGTGTTTATCGGTAATATTAAACTGTCTTGTTAAGACCGGTTGTCCATAACCTATATCTGTTGGTATATGGCCATCTTTCATACGGTGTTAGTGGCCAAGCCAGCGTAGCCTACGTTGTTTGAGCAGCAGGTAGATGTTCGGGAGGTCTCAGGTTATCCAAAAATGCCTCATATGTTACAAACAAAATATGGGCACTAAAAACATAAAGTAAGCCCTGTAAATTCATGGTTAGTGCACTCGCCTGTCGACCTAAAGGTTTGGGGTTCAAATACCAATTGAGGCAAGAACTTTTTACAGAAGCATCTCAAGGTCCATCCAGCCACTTTAAAAGAGTTCGGGAAATATATTCTCCGAGAAGTGAAAGGCAGCGTTGAGAGGAAAGGCAGCGAGAAAGTGAAAGGCAGCGTTGAGAGGAAAGGCAGCGAGGAAGGGAAAGGCAGCGAGGAAGGGAAAGGAAACGAGGAAGGGAAAGGCAGCGTTGAGAGGAAAGGCAGCGAGGAAGTGAAAGGCAGCGTTGAGAGGAAAGGCAGCGAGGAAGTGAAAGGCAGCGTTGAGAGGAAAGGCAGCGAGGAAGGGAAAGGCAGCGAGGAAGTGAAAGGCAGCGTTGAGAGGAAAGGCAGCGAGGAAGGGAAAGGCAGCGAGGAAGTGAAAGGCAGCGTTGAGAGGAAAGGCAGCGAGGAAGGGAAAGGCAGCGAGGAAGTGAAAGGCAGCGTTGAGAGGAAAGGCAGCGAGGAAGTGAAAGGCAGCGTTGAGAGGAAAGGCAGCGAGGAAGGGAAAGGCAGCGAGGAAGGGAAAGGCAGCGTTGAGAGGAAAGGCAGCGAGGAAGTGAAAGGCAGCGAGGAAGGGAAAGGAAACGAGGAAGGGAAAGGAAACTAGGAAGGGAAAGGAAACGAGGAAGGGAAAGGAAACTAGGAAGGGAAAGGAAACGAGGAAGTGAAAGGAAACTAGGAAGGGAAAGGAAACGAGGAAGGGAAAGGCAGCGAGGAAGGGAAAAGCAGCGTTGAGAGGAAAGGCAGCGAGGAAGTGAAAGGCAGCGTTGAGAGGAAAGGCAGCGAGGAAGTGAAAGGCAGCGTTGAGAGAAAAGGCAGCGAGGAAGGGAAAGGCAGCGAGGAAGGGAAAGGCAGCGTTGAGAGGAAAGGCAGCGAGGAAGGGAAAGGCAGCGAGGAAGGGAAAGGCAGCGTTGAGAGGAAAGGCAGCGAGGAAGGGAAAGGCAGCGAGGAAGGGATAGGCAGCGTTGAGAGAAAATGCAGCGTTGAGAGGAAAGGCAGCGAGGGAGGGAAAGGCAGCGATGAAGGGAAAGGCAGCGTTAAGAGGAAAGGCAGCGAGGAAGGGAAAGGCAGCGAGGAAGGGAAAGGCAGCGAGGAAGGGAAAGGAAACGAGGAAGGGAAAGGAAACGAGGAAGTGAAAGGCAGCGAGGAAGGGAAAGGAAGCGAGGATGTGAAAGGAGGCGAGGAAGGGAAGAGGGAGCGAGGATAGGAAAGGAAGCGAGGAAGGGAAGAGGGAGCGAGGATGGGAAAGGAAACGAGGAAGGGAAAGGAAGCGAAGATGTGAAAGGAAGCGAGGAATTGAAGAGGGAGCGAGGATGGGAAAGGAAGCGAGGAAGGGAAAGGAAGCGAGGATGTGAAAGGAAGCGAGGAAGGGAAGAGGTAGAGAGGATGGGAAAGGAAACGAGGAAGGGAAAGGAAGCGAGGAAGGGAAAGGCAGCGAGGAATGGCCACACCAGCTTATGAAGTGAATACAAATGAAGTCAGTGATGCTTCATTACCCAACGACAAGTACTATGTGATTATCTTTACCCCTTTTGAACGCCATATTCCCTAATTTTCAGTGAACTTAACACGTTTTTCCTCTTTGCGATATATGTATCTTTAGGCCCAGTATATCCGACTTTTAAACCAGAGTAGGCAGCTCTGTTGATAGAAGTCTCACTACACAGGAAGATAAGTACTTACGGAAGATAGGCACTTAAGGGAGATAATCACTTGTCCTTCCACATTTACACTTGATTATTTCCCTTTGGTATACTATTTCAAGATTTGATACTAATCATCGGCATCATCCTGTGCCATACCGATTGGCGAAGACTATCATGTCCTTCCACGATTTTCTATCCACAGTACAGAGGATCAATTCTGTTATTGACTATTTTCCATGCCATGACACGATGCTATCTAGTATCTTCTCTCTTTCCCCTGTATTTTACCAGTTGTAACCAAGTACTCGGGACAATACTAACTACAGAGCAATGTTACAATGGAATGATTTAAGATAATAGAACTGATGTATGGATGGAGATATGTGTGTTGAACTAAGTGTTACAGAACATCAAGATAATAGAACTGATGGAGCGATGGAGATAAGTGTGTTGAACTAATTGTTTCAGAACATCAAGATAATAGAACTGATGGAGCGATGGAGATAAGTGTGTTGAACTAAGTGTTTCAGAACATCAAGATAATAGAACTGATGGAGCGATGGAGATATGTGTGTTGAACTAATTGTTTCAGAACATCAAGATAATAGAACTGATGGAGCGATGGAGATATGTGTGTTGAACTAAGTGTTTCAGAACATCAAGATAACAGAACTGATGTAGCGATGGAGATAAGTGTGTTGAACTAATTGTTTCATAACATCAAGATAATAGAACTGATGTAGCGTAGTGGTGATGTTTTTGTGAAAGAGTTTGAAGTGAACAAGAGACAAGTATCATAATACATAGCTCTTCCTCTGATACGTTTCGTTGAGAAGAGCAAAGTTATGTAACTGGCTGAGGAAAGGAGGATAAGTTTATGGAAGTAGCTCTCTGAGGAGTGCTAGTTCATAGACTTTATGAAGATACATCTTTGGAAATAGCTCTCTGAAGAGTGTACATTTATAGACATTATGGAGATAAATCTATGGAAGTAGCTTTCTGAGGAATGGTAGTTTATTGACTTTATGAAGATATATCTATGGAAGTAGCTCTCTGAGGAGTGCCCATTTATAGACGTTATGAAGATAAATCTATGAAAGTAGCTCTCTGAGGAATGCAAGTTTATTGATTTATGAATATAAATCTATGGAAGTAGCTCTCTGAGGAGTGCCCATTTATAGACTTTATGAAGACAAATCTATGGAAGTAGCTTTCTGAGGAATGCATATTTATAGACTGTATGAAGACAAATCTATGAAAGTAGCACTCTGAGGAGTGCTAGTTTATCGACGTTATGAAGACAAATCTATGAAAGTAGCTCTCTGAGGAGTGCCCATTTATAGACTGTATGAAGACAAATCTATGGAAGTAGCTCTCTAAGGAGTGATAGTTTATCGACTTTAATGAATTTGGATATCATTACACGGCGTTGGGCCGAAGGGCATCAGCTTACGCCCCGCTTGATCTATAACAGCACGGTCTTGATGACGTAGACGAGGATAAGTCTATGTATCTTAGAACTTTATGAAGTAGACGAGGATAAGTCAATGTATCTTAGAACTTGATGAAGTAGACGAGGATAAGTCAATGTATCTTAGAACTTGATGAAGTAGACAAGGATAAGTCAATGTATCTTAGAACTTGATGAGGTAGACGAGGATAAGTTTATGTATCTTAGAACTTGATGAGGTAGACGAGGATAAGTCAATGTATCTTAGAACTTGATGAAGTAGACGAGGATAAGTCAATGTATCTTAGAACTTGATGAAGTAGACGAGGATAAGTCAATGTATCTTAGAACTTGATGAAGTAGACGAGGATAAGTCAATGTATCTTAGAACTTGATGAAGTAGACGAGGATAAGTCAATGTATCTTAGAACTTGATGAGGTAGACAAGGATAAGTCAATGTATCTTAGAACTTGATGAAGTAGACGAGGATAAGTCTATGTATCTTAGAACCTGATGAGGTAGACGAGGATAAGTTTATGTATCTTAGAACTTGATGAGGTAGACGAGGATAAGTCAATGTATCTTAGAACTTGATGAAGTAGACGAGGATAAGTCTATGTATCTTAGAACTTGATGAAGTAGACGAGGATAAGTCAATGTATCTTAGAACTTGATGAGGTAGACGAGGATAAGTCTATGTATCTTAGAACTTGATGAGGTAGACGAGGATAAGTCAATGTATCTTAAAACTTGATGAAGTAGACGAGGATAAGTCAATGTATCTTAAAACTTGATGAGGTAGACGAGGATAAGTCAATGTATCTTAAAACTTGATGAAGTAGACGAGGATAAGTCAATGTATCTTAAAACTTGATGAAGTAGACGAGGATAAGTTTATGTATCTTAGAACTTGATGAGGTAGACAAGGATAAGTCAATGTATCTTAAAACTTGATGAAGTAGACGAGGATAAGTCAATGTATCTTAGAACTTGATGAGGTAGACGAGGATAAGTCAATGTATCTTAGAACGTGATGAAGTAGACGAGGATAAGTCAATGTATCTTAGAACTTGATGAGGTAGACGAGGATAAGTCAATGTATCTTAGAACCTGATGAGGTAGACGAGGATAAGTCAATGTATCTTAGAACTTGATGAGGTAGACGAGGATAAGTCTATGTATCTTAGAACTTGATGAGGTAGACGAGGATAAGTCAATGTATCTTAGAACTTGATGAGGTAGACGAGGATAAGTCTATGTATCTTAGAACCTGATGAGGTAGACGAGGATAAGTCAATGTATCTTAGAACTTGATGAAGTAGACGAGGATAAGTCAATATATCTTAGAACTTGATGAAGTAGACGAGGATAAATCAATGTATCTTAGAACCTGATGAGGTAGACGAGGATAATCAATGTATCTTAGAACGTGATGGGGACAAGAGTATATGATTTAATGGGTAATTAAGACAATGTCTGTAGAACTAACTGTTGGAGAAGAAAACACGTCGTATAAAATCTGAGACATTATCTAAAATAAATTGCGAAGGTTTTTGCTAAAATGTACAATATAAATGAGGCGATTGGTAAATGAAAAAATAATTATAACCCTTATTTTTAGAATGTTTGGTAAACAGCAGGCGACTGTACGGCTCATTGACACAAACGACAGCTTCCATTCAATTGTCTCCCGTTGTCTTTTGTCTCCCTTACTGGACGCCTATAAATAGCTCCTTGTTGTCAGGGACGCCATGTGTTGCTTAGAAACACCTGCGTCTCTTTTGGCATCGCTGGCGTACTATTTTGAGCACAAATATTTCAGTACATAGAGGTTATATTTATTTATTTGTTTATTAACTAGGCTTTCTGCTTCTTCTTCTTCATGCATTAACCAGGTGGGTCGATGGGGCACCACTGACAGACTTCGTCAATAGGGGGGTGGTTGGGGTACCACTGACAGACTTCGTAAATAGGGGGGTGGTTGGGGCACCAATGACAGACTTTGTCAATCGGGGGGTGGTTGGGGCACCACTGACAGACTTCGTCAATAGGGGGGGTGGTTGGGTCACCACTGACAGACTTCGTCAATCGGGGGGGGGGATGGTTGGGGCACCACTGACAGACTTCGTCAATCAGGGGGGGGGGTGGTTGGGGCACCATTGACAGACTTCGTCAGTCTGGGGGTGGTTGGGACACCACTGACAGACTTCGTAAATCGGGGGTGGTTGGGGCACCACTGACAGATTTCGTCAACCTGGGGGTGGTTGGGGCACCACTGTCAGACTTCGTCAATCGGGGGGTTGTTGGGGCACCACTGACAGATTTCGTCAATCTGGGGATTGGTTGGGGCACCACTGACATACTTCGTCAATCTGTGGGTGGTGTTGGGGCACCACTGACAGACTTAGTCAACCTGGGGGTGGTGTTGGGGCACCACTGACAGCCTTCGTCAACCTGGGGGTGGTTGGGGCACCACTGACATACTTCGTCAATCTGGGGGTGGTGTTGGGGCACCACTGACATACTTAGTCAACCTGGGGGTGGTTGGTGCACCACTTACAGACTTAGTCAATCTGGGGGTGGTGTTGGGGCACCACTGACAGACTTAGTCAACCTGGGGGTGGTTGGGGCACCACTGACAGACTTCGTCAATCTGGGGTCGTAAGGGCACGATTGACACACATCGTTAATCTTCTCCATTTCTCTCTATTTTCAGTCATTCTTTACCGACTCTGCAGAATCGAGGCCTGTCTATTCTTTGATGTTATCTTCTCACTTCTTTCTCTGACTATCTATTTCTCTTTTTTTTTGTTATGCAACAGTTTAATCCACGTCACCACGTCACGTGACCAGGCTGTACAGCCAATGAGCTCGCATGTGAGGGATTAGCTTGAGCGATTTTAATCTTCATCAGGGCTCTGTGACCTTCAGGGTTTTTGTTAGAAAGATGCCTGGGGTGTAGTGGGTTGGGAGTGTGCTGGATTCACCGAGAAGAACATCAAACATGACGTAATTAGTTCACTAGGTCTGTGGGTTATGTTTAGCTTGTGTCAAGGAGACTTATCTACGGGCGGCTGTAAGCTCCCCCCGGACTCAGGTTTCATGGGAAAGCGAGATACACTTAGGGATGTAGAGAAATATTACTGGACTGAGCACAGTGCACCCGCTGGTAGTGGTGATAGGGGGGTAAGCACGTGAAGGAGGAGGAGGGGAGGTTACACACATCACAGTTGTTGGTCATCGATACTTTAGTAAATTTGCTCATTTCTACTTTTCCAGAAAGAAAAAATGCATATCTTTCTTTCTATTTGTAGAGAGAAAAATAGACTGATGGAGAGATATATAGAGGGAAAGACACAAAGATATAAAGAGAGAACATCCACGTGGCTTGAGTGGCTAGTGCTCTTGCTATTGACCAGTGTGGTCCTGGTTTGAGTCTCAAATGTGGCGACTTTTAATTCATTAGACATGGCTTCCGGGTTCATAATGGCTACCACAGATGTTTCTCTGAAGTAGGGGCGTCCTGGCGTAATACCGACCACATCGCTCATATATTGATATTGAAATTTTCTCAGGTCCCAAACGTAGCCGGAGTATAATTCTTCTATAGAACATTAACTATGATTGTAAGAGGTGCTACAAGTTAGATCTCTAGAACATTAACTATGATTGTAGGAGATACTACAAGTTGGATCTCTAGAACATTAACTATGATTGTAGGAGATACTACAAGATGGATCTCTAGAACATTAACTATGATTGTAAGAGATACTACAAGTTGGATCTCTAGAACATTAACTATGATTGTAAGAGATACTACAAGTTAGATCTCTAGAACATCAACTATGATTGTAAGAGAGGCTACAAGTTGGATCTCTAGAACATCAACTATGATTGTAAGAGGTGCTACAAGTTGGATCTCTAGAACATCAGCTATGATTGTAAGAGGTGCTACACGTTAGATCTCTAGAACATTAACTATGATTGTAAGAGATGCTACAAGTTAGATCTCTAGAACATCAGCTATGATTGTAAGAGATGCTACAAGTTAGATCACTAGAACATCAACTATGATTGTAAAAGATACTACAAGTTAGATCTCTAGAACATCAGCTATGATTGTAAGAGATGCTACAAGTTAGATCTCTAGAACATCAGCTATGATTGTAAGAGATGCTACAAGTTAGATCTCTAGAACATCAACTATGATTGTAAGAGATGCTACAAGTTGGATCTCTAGAATATCAACTATGATTGTAAGAGATGCTACAAGTTGGATCTCTAGAATATCAGCTATGATTGTAAGAGGTGCTACAAGATAGATCTCTAGAACATTTCTTGTTAAACTATGGTCATTTTCCCACCAGAAATTGTTAAATTTATTAAATTTTGAAATATTTATTCTCACAAACCATTATGACCTCAACTATCAACAACATAAATGTATACTATTCTAGAATATTCATATCTTGTTCAGTGTCGCAAATTTGTACCACTCCATTAAGATATCAATATTAAGAATGAGTGGCATGTAGTTTCCGCGGGGACATGTTTATTTATAAACTTAAGAACTGAACAACTATTGTCTCTACTGTCCAACAAGGAAATAACTTTGGAGGCAAAACGAGCACTATACAATACAATCTTCATCCCAACGTTGTGCTACCAATGCCAGACCTGGACCCTAGATGCAAGAACAATAAGAAAAATAACCTCTACAGAGATGAAATGTGTTAGACGAATGACAGGAAACAGTCTGAGAGATAAGATCAGAAATAAAGAACTGAGAAAAAAGCTAGGAATAGCCCCCGCCATGGAATATATAAGGAAACAACAGATAACATGGTTTAGCCACGTCACATGACAGAGTGATCAAAACACAATACAACGAGCCTTCAATAAATGTTCTGAGAATACCAGACCCAAGGGTCGATCACGAAACAGATGGATGGATGGAATATTAGAAGCACTAGGAAACATAACAGCAGCAGATCGAAAAGAAGAGCAAAAGACCTCAAATTATATCTCCCCTCGACGCTGAAAGGCAAATGAGGAAGGAAAGGAGAAAAAAGAAGCAAGGCTTTTATGGCTAGAACTAAAATACTATTCTGAGACAAAGCAAACAGCTGTGAAGAATAAATAAATAGAGAGAAAGAGAGAGGGAGACAGGGAGAGAGAGAAACTTAAAGAGATCTGTTGTTATGCTCCCCCTAAACCTTTCATTTCTTGTTGTACTCATCTTTACACACACACACACACACACACACACATTTGTTTATCCGAAAGAGTAATATGGGCTCATGGTTGTTAAAGTAACATGGGCTCATGGTTGTTAAAGTAACATGGGCTCATGGTTGTTAAATTAACATGGGCTCATGGTTGTTAAAGTAACATGGGCTCATGGTTGTTAAAGTAACATGGGCTCATGGTTGTTAAAGTAACATGGGCTCATGGTTGTTAAAGTAACATGGGCTCAAGGTTGTTAAATTAACATGGGCTCATGGTTGTTAAAGTAACATGGGCTCATGGTTGTTAAAGTAACATGGGCTCATGGTTGTTAAAGTAACATGGGCTCATGGTTGTTAAAGTAACATGGGCTCATGGTTGTTAAAGTAACATGGGCTCATGGTTGTTAAAGTAACATGGACTCATGGTTGTTAAAGTAACATGGGCTCATGGTTGTTAAAGTAACATGGGCTCATGGTTGTTAAAGTAACATGGGCTCATGGATGTTAAAGTAACATGGGCTCATGGTTGTTAAAGTAACATGGACTCATGGTTGTTAAAGTAACATTGGCTCATGGTTGTTAAAGTAACATTGGCTCATGGTTGTTAAAGTAACATGGGCTCATGGTTGTTAAAGTAACATTGGCTCATGGTTGTTAAAGTAACATTGGCTCATGGTTGTTAAAGTAACATGGCTCATGGTTGTTAAAGTAACATGGGCTCATGGTTGTTAAAGTAACATTGGCTCATGGTTGTTAAAGTAACATGGGCTTATGGTCGTTAAAGTAACATTGGCTCATGGTTGTTAAAGTAACATGGCTCATGGTTGTTAAAGTAACATGGGCTCATGGTTGTTAAAGTAACATTGGCTCATGGTTGTTAAAGTAACATGGGCTCATGGTTGTTAAAGTAATATTGGCTCATGGTTGTTAAAGTAACATTGGCTCATGGTTGTTAAAGTAACATGGGCTCATGGTTGTTAAAGTAACATTGGCTCATGGTTGTTAAAGTAACATTGGCTTATGGTTGTTAAAGTAACATGTGCTCATGGTTGTTAAAGTAACATGGGCTCATGGTTGTTAAAGTAACATTGGCTCATGGTTGTTAAAGTAACATGGGCTCATGGTTGTTAAAGTAACATGGTTCATGGTTGTTAAAGTAACATGGGCTCATGGTTGTTAAAGTAACATAGGTTTATGGTTGTCAACGTAATGTGGGCTCTAGGTTGTCAAAGTTACGTGGACTCACAGTTGTCAAAGTTCTGTGTTGCTGGCCTTCAAGAACGCGTCCAATCATTGACCTCAAACACAATCTGCCCTCATTCTGGATAACGTTAGGATTGTATCACAACCTCCCGCTTAATTTCCTTGACATTTGATTGATCGCTTTGACACAACCTGGCCTGGGGCACACACAAGCGTCGCCATGACCGCTCGTTCAGTGACGGAATCCTCCATAAACTTATCTGATGATCCAGTCACGTGGTTCGCCCTGTTCCCCCCCCCCCCCCACTAACCCGGTAATTTTCCATCGACATACTTGCCATATCTCCAGACCACAGCCACAGCCATCTATAGATTTACAAAGCCCCACTGGCAGAAAATAAAACCGGAAATCTTCCCAACTTGCGTGACGTTTTCAGCTATAGAAGCTATAAACAACTGATGTCACTCTAACCATCAAGTCCCGCAGCGTTAAGCGACTGACGACTCCAGTTCTGTGTTGGTTTATACGTCCTCTTATGCGCCCACTAAGCCTCTTCTTTCTTGCTGTACCCATCTGTACTCCCATCTCTTTCATCTGAGGGCTAATGTAGACTCATATTTATTGAAGCCCTGCGCCATTCCCTTATCACGGCGGGTTGTATGACGTCTGACTAGTCCATCCGTCATATCGTCTTCGGCGACAGCACAGCTAGCCAGCCTGTCCGCTCTTTCATTTCTCCATATTTCCGCTTGTCAAGGGACGTAGACAACGATATCTACGCTTTTAGACCCGACACATCCGTATTTAGCATGGGTAGATTTGCTTACCAATTGTCGTCCCGACAGCAGCCAAATAATACTGCTCTTTTCAATTTTAATCTCATTGTGGTTATTTAACGTGAGCGACGGCACACAAGGCCTCTTTTTCACCATTTTCCAAGAACACTAGACATCACATCTCACTTCCTAGAGAAGACTAGACATCACATTTCACTTCCTAGAGAAGACTAGACATCACATCTCACTTCCTAGAGAAGACTAGACATCGCATCTCACTTCCTAGAGAAGACTAGACATCACATCTCACTTCCTAGAGAAGACTAGACATCACATCTCACTTCCTAGAGAAGACTAGACATCACATTTCACTTCCTAGAGAAGACTAGACATCACATCTCACTTCCTAGAGAAGACTAGACATCACATCTCACTTCCTAGAGAAGACTAGACATCACATCTCACTTCCTAGAGAAGACTAGACATCACATCTCACTTCCTAGAGAAGACTATACATCACATCTCACATCCCAGAGAAGACTAGACATCCCATCTCACTTCCTAGAGAAGACTAGACATCACATCTCACATCCCAGAGAAGACTAGACATCACATCTCACTTCCTAGAGAAGACTAGACATCACATCTCACTTCCTAGAGAAGTCTAGACATCGCATCTCACTTCCTAGAGAAGACTATATAGACATCACATCTCACATCCCAGAGAAGACTAGACATCACATCTCACTTCCTAGAGAAGACTAGACATCACATCTGACACCCCAGAGAAGACTAGTCATCACATCTCACTTCCTAGAGAAGTCTAGACATCACATCTCACTTCCCAGAGAAGACTAGACATCACATCTGACACCCCAGAGAAGACTAGACATCGCATCTCACTTCCTAGAGAAGACTATACATCACATCTCACATCCCAGAGAAGACTAGACATCGCATCTCACTTCCTAGAGAAGACTAGACATCACATCACACTTCCTAAAGAAGACTATACATCACATCTCACATCCCAGAGAAGACTAGACATTACATCTGACACCCCAGAGAAGACTAGACATCGCATCTCACTTCCTAGAGAAGACTATACATCAAATCTCACATCCCAGAGAAGACTAGACATCACATCTCACTTCCTTGAGAAGACTAGACATCACATCTCACATCCCAGAGAAGACTAGACATTACATCTGACACCCCAGAGAAGACTAGACATCACATCTCACATCCCAGAGAAGACTAGACATCACATCTCACATCCCAGAGAAGACTAGACATCACATCTCACATCCCAGAGAAGACTAGTCATCACATCTCACATCCCAGAGAAGACTAGACATCACATCTCACATCCCAGAGAAAACTAGACATCACATCTCACATCCCAGAGAAGACTAGACATCACATCTCACATCCCAGAGAAGACTAGACATCACATCTCACATCCCAGAGAAGACTAGACATCACATTTCACATCCCAGAGAAGACTAGACATCACATCTCACATCCCAGAGAAGACTAGACATCACATCTCACATCCCAGAGAAGACTAGACATCACATCTCACATCCCAGAGAAGACTAGACATCACATCTCACATCCCAGAGAAGACTAGACATCACATCTCACATCCCAGAGAAGACTAGACATCACATCTCACATCCCAGAGAAGACTAGACATCACATCTCACTTCCCATATACCAGGGAAGGTAAAGCCACCAGGAAACCACTGATTCGAAGTAAAAAAAAAAAAACACCCATCCTCTTGTTGAACCCGTGACCTTCGTGTCCTGAGGCAGACGTGTAACCTCTAGACCACCCATTCCCCTGACAGTTCACATATACAGGCTGCAGTCCCTATAATTAAATCAATGATAACACAAGAAATCCCAGAGTGGGTTAGACAGCGCACACTTGTCGCAAGCTAACAGTAGTTCTAGATGGTATGACGTCGGCTTCAGGACTATAAGGATTCGGGTTCAAAACTCTCCAGAAGTAGTGGTAATATTTTTTTTTTAATATGATAAAAATAATCCGTGGTTTCTTTATGACGTTCTTCCTCTTCTTCTTCCTCTTCTTCTTCCTCTTCTTCTTCTTCTTCTTCCTCTTCTTCTTCTTCCTCTTTACTTTTTCTCACTGGTACCGAAAATGTGTCGTGGTATATATCATTTGTCGTTCTTGAGCTGCCCGAATTGTCTGAATTAGTGATTTTCCTTTGTTGTTACATGTCTCTATCACTTCATCTATCCATCATCTTCTAGGTCTTCTTCTTGGTCTTTTTCCATGCATTCTCGAGAAGAACGCCCTAGATGGTGATTGGTACGGATTCATTCTGACCAGCCGGCCAAACCATTTAAGGTTTGCAATTTGCGATGGGAGTTAAATTTAAATTATAAATTAATTTCAATGCTTGTAGTAAAAAGGGAATTCAAGTGTTCTTGTGTGTGATTTCGAACGGATTTATTTGTGATTTATAACGTTACCCTCCCTTAATCTAATTTAGAGATGGGTAATGAGATCTGATGTCTAGCCATCTCGGATAACGGCAATAAACAGGAGGTCCCGTGTGTAATATCGCACGTTAAAAATCCCTTGGTAGTTAAGAAACGAAAATATTAGGCAGTAAATATGACCGCTGCCCGAGCAAATTTGGCAACAGAAAGCAACCAGCAATGGGGATCCCAGGCCGTGCTACGGAGTTCGTGCACGTGGGTCAGAATTCTCCTCGGATTTTCTCGAGATTTTCGCTGGCGATATCGGAGCACCTATGTGTTTGTCGTGGCTCACAGTGTTTACGACCCTAACAACAACAGACAGTAACGAGAGATCTCGTCCTGGCCTGTTTATATCATCGTAGCGGAACGAGGAGAAACAAAGTTAATACCATTTTTAAAATAGAGACGAGAAGGCAGGACGTCGCGCTGGCAACTTGACGTTGATGAAGGGCATCAACTACAGCCTTCACGGAAATAGCAACATTTATCAAAATAGCTGTTTTATTTTAAGATTGTAATTATTATTTACAGGATGTTATGACAGTGAATGATGGATAATTGTATTTGATGGGAAGATAGGGATGGAAGTATAGATGAATTTGTTACTCGCATTTTTTTTAATCGATGGTGACTGTTGTTTGTTCTTTAGAGGATGTTCTTTAGTGGTTGTTCCTTATTGGTTCTTCTTTATTGGTTGTTCTTTACTGGTTGTTCCTTATTGGTTTCTTGTAGTTGTTCTTTAATAGTTGCTTGTGATTGTATTTCAGTGGTTGTTCCTTATTGGAGGTAGTATGGGTGCCGGTATACGTTATCGAAAGTCAGATAATATGTGCAGCATTATATATATATAATGTTTCTGCACATATTTTTTCGGTCTGGCGTATGTTCGGCTGACCCCGGATGTTTTTGTTCCGGCCGTTATCTCGAGGGCGTTATCTCAGGTGGCGCTGGCCAGGTGCTCGCTCTGTGGGCCTTATCTCAATTAGCAGCGTGGTCGGGGTTCTAAAACTTGGGGAAAGCGGTAATGCATGGGTGATGTGAATATGATGTGTGTGTCATGTGTTTATATTTTGAGGAAAGGAGTAATGGATTCAGTGGTTATCTCGGGTGCAAGTGTGGTTGAGTATTATCCCTTAAGGTATCTGTGTGCTGATATCGGGTGACCAGGTGTGCAAATTTAAATAACGTGTTGGTTGTGATGATTCTAAAAATGGAGAAAATTGGTGTTTTCCCTTTTGATTGTTTGTCTCATCATCATCATCACCATGTACCTATACCACCCGCATGTACTCTCTCTCTCTCTCGCTCTCTCGCTCTCTCTCTCTCTCTCTCTCTCTCTCTCTCTTTCACATTCAAGTTAAAACAAGTCAAATAAAACAAATACTTTCTATATTTAATTTCACAAAAAAGATTTTATTAATACAGCAGAGAACAGATATTTGAAAATATATTACTGTCCAGTTGATGAATTTATTAATTTTAACCGTCTGGGCTTCCTCCCTCCTGTTTTGGTGGTACTGTCTGTTTGTGTTAAATGCCTATCACTCACAGGTACATAGGAAGGTTGCTTAGCGTTCACAACACAACCACCTTCCATTTTGACAAAATCTTGATCAAAGATGGAATAGGTAATTGGTAATTCTGTTGAATCACCCGGGGCATCCATGACTGTAGGATCTTTCGTCTGGTTAACAAGAGGTGGCGTGTAGTTGAGATTCTGGTTAAGAAGAGGTGACGTGTAGTTGAGGTTCTAGTTTACAAGAGGTGGCGTTAGTTGAGGTTAGCAAAAGCGGATAAAATTTCAACTTGCATCTCAACTAGCGTGATAAATTCCTCTCTCGAGAGTGTTATCCCAGTTCTGGTAGGAAACTTAAAAAAACTTTCACTGCTATATGTCCTTATGTTTATGAATGGTCTGGTACGAAAAGCACAAACGTAGGCTGCCTTAATGCCATCCTTTGACAATGGAATTATATTCTCATTACCGCGTGACATGAAAATACGCTGATCACAAATATCAAAAGATGTTGGCATATTCACGCAACACGACTCCATATTCAAAGAAAACAAACACAAAAAACTCGGTAAGAGACGCTGGTTATCTGTGTGTGTGTGCATATACACTGATCGACTGGGCTTATACATTACTGTAATCGGGTCTGTTTATAGTAACTAGCGCAATACGTTATCAAGCGTGTTGAGACATGTTCAGTATTGACCGCCCGGGAGTGACCTCTCGGACTGAGCCATGTGCTTATGTGTGGAAATCCCGGCTGACCTGACCGATGACCGATAAATTATTGTTTATGTGTGTGTGTGTGTGTGTGTGTGTGTGTAACAATTCGGTCTGACGCAACGCGTACTGAGACTAGGAAACCCCGTAGTGTTTGTATTGGATGTAGTTTTTTTAAAAATAAGTGTGAGTTAAAGAGGGGAAACCTCGCGTGCTAACCTAAAATAACTTGTTGTCATTGTTACACCAAATCCCATTCAGCGTCGTCGAGGAGGGAAAAAATATATTTTTTTTTGGGGGGGGGGGAGGAGGAGGTTCGGTACAATCACTAAAGTACCATTTGTGAGGATGGATCCCCGATGGAAACACCCCTTCACAGCTCGGATAGCCTGGCCTACAGGGTGTGGGAACATGGTATTTGTGCAAAAGTTTATACAGAACCTTCATGAGTTAGCTGTTCCCGTACCAGAGGAAGTTATATGGTGTTATGGGGAATGACAACCAACATACGAGGCTATGGGGTCAGTGAGATTTATCGAAGGTCTACCAGACATCGATAAATTAAAAGGTGGTAAGAAGAGAAGACTGATCGTTATCGATGACTTGATGTCGGAGACGGACGAGAGGGTAACAAAATTATTCACCAAAGGTAGTCATCACAGAGATATTAGTGTGATGTACATTGTTCAAAACCTATTCTGAAAAAATAAGAAACATCAAACCATAAGCCTCAATACACATTATTTAGCCATTTTCAAGAACCCGAGAGACGGAAGTCAAATAATCAATCTGGCTAAACAAATGTACCCACGGCAGGTGGGGTACCTCCAAGATAGTTTTAATAACGCGACAGCGTCTCCTCACTGTTACTTGTTGGTTGACCTTCGTCAGGATACACTGGATCATCTTAGGTTGAGAACAAAGATATTCCCAGGGGAGAGACAAATCGTCTACGTACCAAAGTAACAAAAATATGCGATGAATCACTTAGACGATACGGTGAAATGTTGAAATGTATGCGCGCCGCCATGCCGAGTGGTTTAAGAGCCATTTTGAAAACAGCCTCTCCCAAACTCATTAACTTTGTGTGCGAGTGTTGTCATAACATATTAAAAGGTAATGTTAGACTCACTCAGCGACAGAAGTGCGAGCTACGTCGACACAAGAACAAGTTGAGACTTCTCACTAAAAAGAAACCGAGTCTTAAGCGGCGGAAAGAGATTCTACAAACCGGTGGGTTCATATGTGCTTTGATACGACCTATATTAAGTATTCTCGGTGGAGTACTAGGTACGTAACAATGGCCAAAAAAATTATCTTGAGGGATCCTCGATTCCTCGAGGGTCTTAAACAGACTACCACGTATACCCCACACGAGGCGATCAATGACAACGTGAGAGATTTAGATGATGAAATGCACCGTATCCTAGACCCGTTGATAAGTTCAGAGTGCACCAAAGCGCTCTGCATCAGTATTTAACTACATTGGAACAGTATAAACGACGGTCATTGGGTTCGGTCGATCTCATTCACCACAACACATCAACAGAAAAAACACCTTCTCCACACACCATCACTCGAGGTACCACAAGAGCAGACCAAGACACCAGCAGCGGAAACCCCAAAGACAAGTAATGAAAACACCCCGCAGATAACCACGTATAAACTGAGACGAAATTCGCGGCGTTAGATCTCCCTTCACCGTAACCCTGGCACCGGGGGTATACAAGATACCCGAGGCTTTCATCGGCGCGTTCATTGCATTGATCATAAAAAGGAGTCGAGTGCGGGTGTAAAAGAGGCAAAAATGAGATTCATTTACGCAAAGGTGGTGAATAAAGCCATCTTAAAACTACGAGAAAGGGGTCAACGTTATCATAAGCGACACTTTGAAATACCTGTTAGCCTTCCACCACGACCTGCATAACAGACGCAGCTCCCGATATCTACAGCGTGGGCGAAATGGACTTGGAAAGTGTTGCGAAAAATGTATACGTCTACTGCGATCTCGTTTCCCCCAGACCGATCGGAGATGTGATGGTACTTCTCCTCAAGAGCGTACATGTTCTCAACAGAAATCACACCGTGGTGTTTCAGATCTACGGTAAGCCTCACTACGTCCCCCTGAGCAGATTTTCCTTCGACACCGTGGAAATCCTTTTAGCCAACGAACACGGAAAAACCATCCTATCCACCAGCGGAACGTGGGTGCTAACGGTACACTTTCGAGTGAAGAAACATCTCGATCTGGTATAATGGTGAGACACACACCCCTTCATCGCGATGTTGAGTTATACTAAAACTGTTACTGCTGTCAGGCGGGTGATGGAATGCCCGTGTTTATAGGAGGTAGAAATCAGAGCGGTCGAGGAATCGGTAGTTTTTTGGGGGGAATCGGGGGGGGGAGCTATTTTACCCTGGTTAAAAACAGAGGGTAAAGCCTTGCTCAGAGAACGATTGGAAAACGGTCTGCAGGTCGCATAGGACGCATTAGCCGAGAGAAATGTCGGTGAAACTTTCAAAGAACGAGCTAAGGAGGCCAGTCAGCGGTTGATACACGGGACCGTAGACCACCTGACTGGTAACAACCAGTCAGTAAGTGGTTTACGACGAGAAAGCAGAAAGCGTGTCATGAAGTTACCACCACCCGGAGAACCCGTTACGAAGAGGATAGAACCGACAGCTAGACAGTTCCCCCTTCATTCGGCGCACAACAAGAAGACGAAAACGAGGGTGTCGGTGGAAAAGGATATTTTCGATGAATAATGTCTCTCATTCACCCCAAGTCGTGTGAATGTCTTCACTCTGGTTTGGATTTATTTAGCAATCCACCCACACAGACATCTCTAGATTCTGGTAAATTTATTGAAATTCGTCCGATAGCGGCCTTATCGCATGGCACACCAATCGAGTTTTCCATTTATGGAAACAGCGAGGAGTATCTAGATCTTTTCAACACGTTTTTGCATCTGCGGGTCATGACCACCCTCCCCAACGGGGATAGTGTACCATCGGATGCCGAGGTATGACCAGTCAACAATTATCTTCACAGTCTCTTTTCACAAGTCGACGTATCTCTAAACGACACGTTAGTTACACCATCGGAGAATACCTATCCTTTTAGAGCAGTGTTCGAGACTACGCTGCTAAAGTACGGGGAGGATGCGAAAACGGGATACTTGACGGCCGCTCTGTTCTACAAAGACACAGCGGGCTACCACAATAATATGAAAGATAATGAGGGATTTAAAACACGGACCAATTTGACTTCGTGTAGTAAAGAGGTTGAAATGATGGGTCGTTTGCACTCTTATGTCTTTGTGCAGGATCGTTACATGTTAAATAGAGTCGTCGTAAAGATCAAACTCACGCCCTCTAAGGACGTGTTCAACATATTGTTCATGATAGGTATGTGGGTTATAATAGTGTTATCACCTACGCCGCGCTCGTGGTCAGGAAAGCTAAGCTAAACCCCGCGATTTCTCTGGTCCACGAAAAGGCTCTTTTAAGCGAGAATGCTCGGTACCCGATCAAGAGGGTTACCATCAAGACATTTTCCATCGCTAGCGGGATGTTCTCCCACAGTCAAGACAATTTATTTTTATCTCAAACACCGACCCGTATAGTGAAAGGTCTGATTACCGCCAGTGCCTTTAATAGCGTTTATACCGCTAACCCTTTCAATTTTCAACACTTTGGTTTGAGTTATATGAACCTGACGGTCGACGGGAGATGTATTTAAGGAAAGCCTCTAACTGTGGACTTTGAACGAAATCAATACGCAAGAGCCTTTTTTGGTACAAATTTGGCCAATGGTCTGATTGGTAAAGACGCTGGGAACAACATTGATTATCGAGAGTTCAAGGACATATTTTGTCCATTTGATTTTGACCTCTCCTCCAGCCTACTAGATTGATCCCACTTAGAGCTAGCCACAAGTGGGCCCTTGTCCTTAGAGCTCAAGTTCGCCGCTCACATAACTACTCCCCTACAAGTTATCGTCTACGCTGAGTTGGACTCAGTACTCGAGGTGTCCAAGACATGCCAGGTTCTAACAGACTTCGCCGTTTGATAGAAAGAAAATGAACACGGGGGAGATTTACAACCTTTAGATGTCGGATATTTTGGTTCGACGTTGTTCCCTTGTTAGTTTCCTTCCACGAAACAACTTACCGCCCAGCATCGACTCAACCAGGACTGCAGCCTTTGTGATAAACACCGACCCTGCAAACAAACCTTGTGAGCATTGGGTTGCCCTCTTTTACAATGGTCTCGGATAATGTGAGTGTTTCGATTCCTACGGTTTACCTCCCAGACACATGGATATTTTAAACTTTATCGAGCGGAATTTATATGTTCCATTCGTCTACAACCCACGGGTGTTGCAAGATTTGTTTTGCAACATGTGTGATTGTAAAGCTGTCATTGTAAAAAGCATTGTTATGGAAACAGAGCCATAGATCTTAGAAGCAGTGATCTCTGCAATATGTGCCATTTTGGCACGCAAGGTTTCTGTTTTTGAGATTGTGGTTCTGCCCTATGTGCCATCTTCGGCTCGAAAGGACAATAGATAGATATGTGATCCGTATTGTGTTTATTATATAATTTTTAAGTGTCGTGGCGCAAAACTTAACAGAATTCTCATGCCCTTTTCGTCGAGGCAACACATTAAAGACCGTATCATTTATCGTTTGCTCACCCCGTGGATATTTCGGCTTTGGTGGCCCATGGATGCCCAAATTCATCAACCGGACAGTAATATATTTTCAAATATATGTTCTCTGCTGTATTAATAAAATCTTTATTGTGAAATTAAATATCGAAAGTATTTGTTTTATTTGACTTGTTTTAACTTGAATGTGAAAGAGAGAGAGAGAGAGAGAGAGAGAGAGAACGAGAGAGAGAGAGTACATACGTGTGGTGATGGTACATGGTGATGATGATGATGATGAGACAAAAATCAAAAGGGAAAACACCAATTTTCTCCATTTTTAGAATCATCACAACCAACACGTTATTTAAATTTGCACACCTGGTCACCCGATATCAGCACACAGATACCTTAAGGGATAATACTCAACCACACTTGCACCCGAGATAACCACTGAATCCATTACTCCTTTCCTCAAATTATAAATACATGGCACACACATCATATTTACATCACCTCTGCAATACCGCTTTCCCCAAATTTTAAAACCACGACCACGCTGCTACCTGATATAACGCCCACCGAGCGAGAACCTGGCCAACGTCACCTGAGATAATGCCCGCGAGATAACGCCGCCCGACGAGCCAAGAGATCACGGGGCGAGAGGTTACGGCCGAACATCCGGGGTCAGCCGAACATACGCCGGACCGAAAAATATGTGCAGAAACATATATAATATATAATGCTGCACATATTGTCTGACTTTAGGTGGGCATTTTACGGCACCTATTCTACTTTGGTCTTTCTTTAATGGTTGTTCTTTAATAGTTGCTAGTGGTTGTTCTTTACTGGTTGATCTTTAGTGGTTATTCTTTAATGTTTGCTACTGGTTGTTCTTTAGTGGTTGTTCTTTAGTGGTTGCTAGTGGTTGTTCTTTATTGGTTGTTCTTTATTGGTTGTTCTTTAATGATTGTTCTTTTGTGGTAGTTCTTTAATGGTTCAATTTTCTTGATTAACAGATAAGTCAAATAAAAGAACCTTGCTACAATGCATAGAAAAGTACCTCTAAAATAAACGATATCCAACAAGTTCTTGATTATTAATCCAACCAACGTCGCTATACGTCGTAAAGCTTTTCGGCACCCACCTCTCTTCTGGACGAAATATATTATCTTATATAATGAGTTTATGCCCGCCAACTTTGCTTCCCTTATAATTGTTCTCTTCAGTGTTTCTCGATGTCTTCCTCTTTTCCTGTATCCTGATGTTTTCCATAGAAGAGCCTGTTTTGAAATGCTCTTGTTATCTCTTCTCAACACATGTCCGACATATGTTCATCTCATTTCCCTAATGGTAGATGTTATAGTTTGTTGTATGGCCATTTCTCATACAATTAATTTTAATAATAACTGAGAGCAATCACATAACAAACGATACCAGAAAAATACTCATAAAGAACCTCACAGAAGTCACTGACACACAAAAAACACGAAACCTGAAATATACCTGAGAGTCATCATCATCATCATCATCAAGTACCGTGCCTGCTATCGTAGGTGATCATGTGTCTCTCCACAACTGTCGATCTCGACACTTATTTATCATTTCTGTTGTTGGCTTTGTGCCAAGCGATTCTCTTAAGCTGTCTGTTATTTTGTCTCTTTGATTCAAACAACCTCATTGTTTGTAGTTCAAACAATCCCCACTGCCTTGTGGGTGAGATTTTTTAGTCAAAGCGGAGTCAACCGTAAACAAACCGACGGAGGGCAACAGAAAATCACCGTCGTAATTTGTTTTGTTTTTTATAATCATGGGTTGTCTGAGAGTACTTCTATTATAATAAACATGAGAAAAGTACTTGTTGCTACCCAATTTACAAAATCATGTTATAAAATACCAGTTAGAAAACAATTGGTGGAGAAAAATAAAAACAAAACAACAAATTGCTATATAAACACAAACCACGTTAAAGTACTTGTCCATGGCAATAAAACAAAGGACAAATCAACTTGGACGAAGAAACACTTGACTGCGTGAATACAAGAAATAATTAAAAAGGGGTGGAGGACGGAAAAGTACATGTCTGTGTCAATATAACAATCGACAAATCAGTCTAGACGGAAAAGTACATGTCTGTGTCAATATAACAATCGACAAATCAGTCTAGACGGAAAAGTACATGTCTGTGTCAATATAACAATCGACAAATCAGTCTAGACGGAAAAGTACTTGTCCGTGTCATTTTAACAATCCACTAATCAACTTGGACGGAAAAATACATGTTTGTGACGATACAAGAAATAACAATTCAAAAAGGATAAAGGACGAGGAAGTACTTGTCCATGCCAATAAAATGAACGACAAATCAACCAGAACGGAAAAGTACTTGTCCGTGTCAATAAAACTGATGACAATTCAACCTGAACGGAAAAGTACTTGTCCATGTCAATCAAACAAATGACAAATAGAAAACTAGGACGGAAAAGTACGTGTTTATGTCTACACAACAAACGACAAATAGAAAACTAGGACGGAAAAGTACGTGTTCATGTCTACACAACAAACGACAAATAGAAAACTAGGACGGAAAAAGTTTGCCTTCTTGAGGGTCATATCCAAGGCCAACAAATGCACTCGTGGAGTGTCTGTGTGACAATGCTCTCGTCTGACCTTCGGGAGGTGATGACGGTACATTCACGAGAATTAAACAACAGGTTTCCCTTAGTGTTAGTTGGTGATGTCGCTATTAAAAGGACCATGTTGTCAACACTGTCAGTGAGATATCCATAATGATATTGTCCAATTTCTAGGAATTTAGGAGGAATTATTTTGTCCTGTAATTTTTATACCCGCAGACACATTGATAATTAGTCGCATTTTTAGATATTCAGAAAGAACGGTGATGTTCCAAATTCTTCTTAGATATTCAGAAAGAACATTAACGTTCCATATTTTTTAGATATTCAGAAAGAACGATAATGTTCACAATTTTTTAAGATATTCAGAAAGAACTTTAATGGAACATACTTTGTAGACATTCAGAATAAGTAATAATTTTCTATTTTCTTTCTTTCTTGCTTTCTTTCTTGCTTTCTTTCTTCACTTCCTCTTGTATCAATTCGGGTGTCGAGGGAGATACAAAGTTCTGGTTCTCTCCCTTTTGACGGCTTCAATCATTGTCAATTGATGTTGTTGTAGCGTTTCTTTGATGTCTGTCTATCTTACTCTAGGTCTGCCTCTTGCTCTTCTCCCTTATCCACTTTTAATATAAGCTTTGTATGGTAAGGAATCACACGGCATTCTTTCTAGATGGACAAACCAGTTGATTTGTTGTTTCTGTATGTCGCTTGGAATTGGTTCAATGTCTACTCTTTCCCTTATGAAGGAGATTTCATCGGTGGATAATACATGCGGCTACGGAGCGACAGCAGTAGCAAAGACAGATCTTGCATGCAGCGTCAATTTGGTCATGTGGCTTCTGTTGGATTGGAAATGATAACTTACCACCACTGTGTGTCTATATGTTTGGAATTGGAGTCATCAATGATGGCCTAACATCATCAAGTGCTACGACGATCATCATTTTCGGGAGGACGTAAACTCCTATGGTATATGGTGGATAGGCGGCAGGAACCATTGAAGGCTATGTCTGAAAAGTGTTCCTTCTTGCAGTTTCCTCATATTCCAAGTCCGGCTTGTTGCAGGAGCTACTGAGTTAAGTGCTCTGTGCACACCGTGAGCTGTGTGTCTCATCCGTTTTGATCCTACTTCGATATCCCGCTTGTTTACGATGAATGATGATATCGTATGACAGGGAACAGTTGGCTGTGGTCACTTTCTGCGCGGTTTCGCCTTATGTCTTTTGGCGTGTGCTGAGACTGCTACGATGGGGACTACAGTTACCTTTCTTTGTTTGGGAGATGTGTTAGTAATTGGGATGATTCCACTGGCACGGGCGGTTGAGCAATAATGGATTTTAATTCGTTTGCTGTGATACCGAGGCCTTCCATAACCAATAATCTTTCCCTTATAATATCATTTCTGATTCTGTCTTTTCTGGTCACTCCAAGAACTTTTCTCAGACATCTCATCTCTGTGGTGACAAGCTTTCTTTTATGTTTAGACGTACGTGTCCATGTTTGGCATTGGTAGCACAATGTGGAAATGAATATACTCTGTATAAGATGTCTCTTGGTGGTAATAGGTATTGTTTTGTGTTGAAGTATAGAGAATAGCTGTCCCAATATTTGGTTTGTGTTGAAGTATAGGGGATAGCTGTCCCAATATTTGGTTTGTGTTGAAGTATAGGGGATTGCTAGTAGTATAGATCTAGTGATAGGACCGTGGAAACTTCCGCCAGCGGCAGAATATTCCTTATATAAATAGTCTACCGGCAGATTTTTTTTCCTTATATAAATAGTCTACCGGCAGATTTTTTTTTTTCCTTATATGAGAGTCTACCGGCAGATTTGTTTTTCCTTATATGAGAGTCTACCCGCCAATTTTTGTTCCGGTCGTGGTGACCTCTCGTTGACCTCTCGTGGTGGTGTTGTGGTGACCTCCCGCGGCGGTGGTAAAGGGGCGGTGGTGGTATCATAAATCTATTATATTCTTTGTACTTTCAATGGTTCCGTAACTTTCATAAATCTATTCTTTCTTTATACTCTCAGGCAATAAAAAACAGTGACAAGTTTATTTATTGTTTTAAAAACTTCCTTTAGAATTAAAGGTAACAACTTAGGCCGTTACACGAAGGTGCATTACCGAACTTAGTAACTACACGGCGTTTAACGTTAAGCGCGATCAAAGAGTTCGCGGTAGACGCGCAGCAGCGAAGACGCGCAGCAAGGGGCCGCAAGATCAAAGAGCTCGGTAGACGCGCAGCGAAGACGCGCAGCGAGGGGGCCGCGTTTAACGTTAAGCAAGATCAAAGAATCCGCCTCCCGCGGTGAAATCTCCCAAGCCGGTAAGTGTTCATCAGGAGTGTCATTTAACAGGGGAATTTTACGATACCGATGTTTTAATGTGAGACGCTTGGGGGTAATTAATATCTTTGCGCCGTTTCGTGTTCAAAGACCGTGTTTCGCTGTGAAAAGTTTTGATTGAATGTTTGAGTGCCAGACTGGCCAGGGCTACGTTAATGACTTTTTTATCATCTGAAGATTAGAATACTACTTATCAGGGGAATTTTACTGGGTGGTTGTTTTAATGCGGGATGTTTAGGGGAAAATTAATATGTTTGAACTAGAGAGTACTTGATCGATCAAAGAGGTTAGAACTGTATATAAGTAGATCCAAGCAGCCAGGATTTTAGTCTCACTCTCTGAAGCAGTTTCAACGAGTGTCTTGGCTGTAACTCAAGCAAGAGTGTGCTTGGCTGTACAAGTAAATTTTCTTTACAAATCGTAAGTAGAACCTTATTTCATAGATTCTATACTGTCATTTATTTTAATTTAACAAAATAATTTAAAATTAAATAAATTAAAACAACTCAAATAAAAAAAAAAATCAAACAAATATGCTCTTTTTATAATGTTTATTTTCACAATGAAACATAAATTTATTTCAATACATCAACGTGGACAACACATGTTACACATTCAAATGTTTATAGTTGAACAATGCTGATTTCAATAGTACAAATATGAATTCAAATCATCTGAAAAAAGTACACAAATAACAACATAGTCATGTATAAGTAATAAAAATGTCACTGTCCCACTGCAGAATTTATTAATTTTACTCGTCTCGGCTTCCTCGCTTTGTTGGAACTGTCTGTTTGAGCTAAATGGTTATCAAACACTGGTGAATACGAAGGTTGATTAGAGTTCAAAACACAGCCACCCTCCATTTTTACAAAGCCTTGATCAAAGACGGCGTAGGTAATTGGCGACTGAGTGGAAATTGAATCACTCGAGGCATACATATCTCTTGGTTCTTTCGGTTGCTCAACAAGAGGCGTAGTATAGTTGATGTTATCATAAGTTGCTAAAATGTCATCTCGCATATCAACTAGCGTGATAAATTCATCTCTCGAGAGTGTTATTCCAGTTCTGGTAGGAAACTTAAGAAGACTCTCACCACGATATGACCTTATGTTTATCAATGGTCTGTTATGAAAAGCAGAAACTGAGACTGCCTTAACACCATCTTTGGACAGTGGAATTATATTCTCATTTCTACGAGACATGAAAATACGTTGATCACATACATCAAATGAAGCTGGCATATTAACGCTAGCCGATTCCATGTTTGAATCACACGACTTGGTAGCAGGGCTCTGACTTTCTGTATGTAGTAGAACTGAGAACGGCTGACGTTTATACCCTGTAACAAGTGGGGCGTGGTCAGCCTAATTATAGTAACCAATGGAATACGTTCTATTTATAGTAACTGATGCAATACGTCATCGGACGTGTTGAAACATGTTCAGAGAGCCGCCATCTTTGATGAGTCATGGGAAGTTTGTTCCACTCAGTCGATGGATCCAGGGCGTCATCAACCGATAAATGATACGGTCGTTAATATGTTGTTTCGTTGAAAATGGCATGAGAATTCTGTTAATGCTCGCACCACGACACTTTAAAATTATATAATAAACACAATATAGACCACACGTGTTGCTAAACAAGTCTTGTAACACTCGTGAGTTGTAGACGAATGGAACATGTGAATTCCTCTCGATAAAGTTTAAAATATCAATGTGCCTGGGAGGTAAACCGTAGGAATCAAAATAATCTATTTGTCCGAGGCCATTGTAAAAGATGGCCACCCAGTGTTCACCAGGTTTGTGGGCAGGGTCGGTGTTTACGACAAAGGCTGCAGTCTTGGTTTGATCGATGATGGGCGGTAAGTGGTTTCGTGGGATGACACTAACAAGGGCGCAACGTCGAACAAATACATCGGATATCAAGAGACTGTAAATATCCCCCGTGTTCATTTTCTCAAATAGCGTAGTCTGTTAGAACCTGTCTTGTCTTGGACACTTCCAGTACTGAATCCAACTCGGCGTAGACAATAACCTGTAGGGGAGTTGTCGTGGGAGCGGCGAATTTGAGCTCTATCGACAAGGGTCCACTCGTGGCTAGCTCAAACTGGGTGCCATCTAGCAGACTGGGTGAGAGGTCAAAACCAAATAGACAAAAGCCATCCTTGAACTGATGATAATCAATACCATTGCCAGCATCTCTACCAATCAAACCCATGGCCAAATTTGTACCAAAAAAGGCTCGCGCATAGTGATTGTTTTCAAAATCCATAGCTAGGGGCTTTCCGGATACACATCTCCCGTCAACCATCAGGTTCATATAAGTCAAACCAAAGTGTTGAAAATTGAATGGGTTAATGTTATAAACTCCATTAAAACCACCGGCGGTAATCAGACCTATCACTATACGTGTTGGCGTTTGAAATAGGAATAAATTGTCTTGGTTGTGGGAATACATCCCACGAGCAATGGCAAATGTTTTCAGGGTAACCCGCTTGATTGGGTACCGTGCATTCCCACTTAAAAGCGCTTTTTCGTGGGCCAGAGAATTTGCTGGGTTTAGCTTGGCTTTCCTGACCACGAGGGCAGCATAAGTGATTACACTCTTATAACCCACAGACTTATCCTGAGCCATGATGTTAAACACGTCCTTAGAGGGTGTGAGTTTAATCTTCACATCCACTCTGTTTAACATGTAACGGTCCTGCACAAAGAGATCAGAGTGCAAACGACCCATCATTTCAACCTCTTTACTATCCGAAGTCAAAGCACGTCGTATTTTAAATCCCTCGTTAGCCTGCATATCATCGTGGTGGCCTGCTGTAACTTTGTAGAACAGAGCAGCCGTCAAGTGCCCCGTTTTCGCATCCTCCCCATAGTTTAGTAAAGTCTCGAACACTGCTCTAAATGGATAGGTATTCTCAGATGGTGTAATCAATGTATCATTCAGAGAAACATCGACTTGAGAAAATAGACTGTGAAGATAATTGTTGACTGGTCCTACCTCGGCATCCAATGGTAAACTTTCACCATTGGGGAGGGTGATCCTGGCCCGCAGATGTAAAAGCGTGTTGAAAAGATCTAGATACTCTTCAGTGTTTCCAGAAATGAAAAACTCTATGGGAGCCCCATGCGCTAACGAGGCAAGAGGTCGAATTTCAGTAAATTGACCCGAGTCTACAGCAGTCTGAGTTGGTGGAACGCTAAATAAATCCAAACCAGAATGAAGACATTCACATGACTTGGGGTGAATGAGAGACATCATTAATCAAATATATCTTTTGGTACCGACAGTTTAGTTCGCCTCTTGGTTGCAGAATGAAGGGGGAACAGTCTAGCTGCTGGTTTTATTCTCTTCGTAACGGGTTGGCCAGGTGGGGCTGCCTTCCCGACTCGCTTTCTGATTCGTCGTCGTAAACCACTTCCTGATTGGTTGTTACCCGTCAGGTGGTCTACGGCCCCGTCTAATAACCGCATGCCGGCCTCCTTAGCTCGTGATTTGAAAGCATCGCCGATATTTCTGCCAGCTAGGGCGTCCTGCGCGACCTGCAGACCGGTCCCCACGCCTTCTCTGAGTAAGACTTTACCCCCTGTTTTTAGCCAAGGTAAAATAGCCCTCCCGATTCCACCAAAGAAACTACCGATTCCTCGTCCTCGTTGATTTCGACCTCCTATAAACACAGGCATCCCATCACCCGCCTGACCGCAATAAAAGTCTTCGTATAACCTGGCATTGCGGTGAAAGGGTGTATGTCTCACCATTATACCAGCTCGAGATGTTTCTTCACGCGAAAGTGTACCGTTAGCACCGACGTCCCGCTGGTGAATGGAATGGTTTTTCCGTGTTCGTTGGCTAAAAGGATTTCCACGGTATCGAAGGAAAATCTACTCAGGGGTAGGTAGTGAGGCTTATCGTAGATCTGAAACACCGAGGTGTGATTTCTATTGAGAACAGGCACGCTCCTGAGGAGAGGTACCATCACATCCCCGACGGGTCTGGGGGAAACGAGATCACAGTAGACGTAGACATTTTTTGCAACACTTTCCAAATCCATTACACCCACGCTGAAGATATCGGGAGCCGTGTCTGATATAGAGGTCGTGGGGAAGGCTAACATGTTTTTCAAAGTGTCGCTTATGGTAACACTGACTCCTTTTTCGTAAAGTTTCAAGATGGCTTTATTCACCTCTTTTGCGTAAATGAATCTCATTTTTTTCCCTTTCACATCAGTAGTATACAAGGGTCCAACTGATTATCATTTAGGCGCTAAATTAACAAAGATATATAGTAGGCGCGCGGCGCGCCTAATGTACCGTAGGTGCAGGGGGAGTTAACCGTGACATTTCGTGTCCACATGTTGACCTCTAGTCTCGGTGACCCCGGAAGTGACCTGCTTATGTCTGGTGTGCGCTGACTTTGGAGCGCTTGGTGTACTTGAGCGATAGTGATAGGTTAGTAGATTATACAACATCAATGAAAAACGATCAATATAAAACAGAAGACGAAGATATATTTTTATTCTTTTATTATCACAATAGGTGTATAACATACATTGATATTATATAACATTACAAACATATTCAGTACAGTGAGTCACTATATATGACATGGATAACATTTATTTATAGTTATGTAGTTGGGTGTCTGCTTAGCGTTGTGTCATAAATGAATCATAAGGGGTGAAACTGTTAGAGATTGCTGGGTAGTCTAAGCTGGTAGTGTAAAGAGTTAAATATCTAGAGGAGTTGTCGAGACGTTATCATCAGCTACCTTTCTTTTTATATAGAAATAGGAAAGAGCATTTCTTGTTTGACTGTAGGAAAATATGGAATTATTTAAGACTTTGAAACCTACATTTTTCCCACCCTTGGCCTTTTGCGTGGCGAGAACCTCTAAAAACATATCTTTATCTAAGTTGTTGTGTTGCTTGCTTAGCCCTTTACAACTGATTTTATCATAATCCCACTACAATGGTACGTCTTACTACATAAGCTAACAAGAGCTGTCCCTTCGTACTCTAGTTTAAAAAGCCCAGGCGTTCGTTTGGTGTACGCTTTAACACCCTTACAGTTTATACAGTCTGTCTTGCTAACATGCTCATCGCAAAACTCGGCAGGAAACCAGTCTTTATATACACTATTAAACTCATCCAGCAGCCCTGACTTAACTATGTCCTCCAACTTAGGTGCGCTTAAGGCTAAGTATAAACTATCAGTATCTGTTTCACATAACTGAAAGTTGGACCTATCTACAAACTTATCTAAGAACTCGAAATAAAAATCTAACATACGAAGTTTTGCATATTGATAGACGAAGAAACCGATTTGTAGGGGCAAGTCCCAAACAGTTTTCTTTTTCTCCATCTCAATTTCAAAAAGATCCTCCCCTATTTCAGTCATCTTTTTAAACCGGGAACTATTAATCATTTTCGATATCTCATCCCCCTGAACGTACGATACAGCGCTATGATTAACCTTATTGGTTAGAGTCTTCCCGTAGGCCGAGTTTCCTAAGAGCTTCATCGTATCGCTTACTATAGATTGACTTTCGTCTAGATCACCAGCCCTCCTAGCGTCAGAAACCATTTCGCCAAACTTTTTAAAACAACTAGACGGTTGATATTCTATCACTTGATAAATTTTTGTTACCTCCAATCCGTGGTCTAAATACCATTTTAACAGTGGTGTTGCCAACAAAATTTTTTCCCCGACATAACTACCGATTAGGGTGCGACGAGGGGTTGACAACAAGTTATGTTTGAGGGCATATTCACCCATAAACGGGCCAATATCATCACGCGTGACGTCAATATTTTTGAAAATTGGAGTCATCTCACTGAAATGTTCCTTCAGGCGATCGGGGACGTGTAGATCACATTCTACTAAACCAAAACATGTCCCATCTGAAACAGAAGCCAGAATCTGTTTATCACTGAGAGGGAGCCCTTCTTTAGAGTAAGAGGGTCTAGCTCTAGGGATGGCTTTAGAAAGGAAAGCCCTAATGGTTGGGTCAGACTTTTTCAGAGCCTGCCACTCACATTCCCACATAACTTCTACTGGGACTTTTACCTCCTCGGTTAGGTAGGTGTGTATCTCACATGTTTTTTCAAACAGCTCGAACAAGGGCTTATTATTAACAGGGTTGCTATCTTTATCTTTGGTGAGGGGACAGTCTTTGTGACCATGGTACAGACAACCATGAAAATTGTAACCTCTTCTATTGGATTTATCCCACCCATCCACGGGGATATTTCTACCACCTAATCGAAACTCCCTCCCGTTAAACTGAGTTTTCAACTCCACCCCTTTTTGGTGGGCGACCCACGTTAGCCACTCTCTACTTTGTTGGACATAATAGTTATCTTTTTCGACCCTAAACCCGGTCTCCATTCTTCTAATAATTGGATAATCTGTTGGCATTGGGTTCATCAGAGCCCAAAGATAGAAAAGCGTTGGCATCGTAACCTTGGATGGATTTGACTAGCTTTCCGCCCCTAATAAACGTTTTGCCTACCTCGTGATACCTATGGAAAATTATAGAGGGACCCCCAACGATATTATCTCTAATCATTTTGTGTAGACTCGCCTGTTTGCTCGAACATAAACTAAACATTACACCCCTATCAACGGTCTTAAAAAGATACTTTAAACAAACACCAGGAACCGAAATGGCGTCTTTAAAACAGTCTACACCCCGCTCCCCATAAAAGCGAACCTGCTGCTCCAAGGCTTCTAAGAATGGGACTACATCTTTGTTGTTATACCACACCAAAAAGTCCCTAAGTGTGGTCATGTTATTGTCCTGCCATACCTTTTTGCACAGAGCGTACTCCTCCTTGGAAATGTTGGAATTTTTTAACGACGAATAAAACGCTTCGTGTGGGGGTAGTTCTGTCTCCTCCAACTTTTGGGGGTCGTCTATATATTCATAACAAAAGTAACCCTTTGTCTCACTAATCTTATAAGCCGCCAGATATTTACTATAGCTAAACCCGGGGCTAGATAGTTTATTATATCTAAGAATTTTAGATTCGGCGTTGCAATACACATAAAGTTATTGTTTCTTTTAACTATAAACTTGAGCGGTTTTGCTACTTTGTAGTCTCCTTCCATTGTATCTTCCTCTTCTTCGTTAGCAGCAGCGGCTTCTTCTTCCTCTTCCATACTATCGCCTTCTTCGTCCACTTGTGGAGCGGCATCCATGAAGTGCTTTATTAAATAAGGTTTAATGACGTTGACGTCATATTTCCCCGAGTTAAACCCTATTACTGGAAGCTCTTTTAAATACTCATCAAACCTAACTACTATCTTGTCTTTATTCAGTTCATGGAGTTGAGTAAAAATACTTTCAAACCGAGATCGCAATAACGAGTAGGCCTTATCAGCTATACCAGTGAGATAATCAAGCATCTGACTAACTAAAATTTGTGGGTCACCCTTGGTTATGAAGCATTTTGGGGCCTCCCACCCAGGGACATTTGACGCTACAGAGCAGGAGAGGGGCATGTGTTTAGCTACAAAGGTAGTCGAGTGCGTCTCTTGGGGAACATTCCCATTATCAAAATAACATTCATAATCGAATGTCGCCCTGAATGGGTAAATAAAACACGCTGGAGTACTTATTCCTTCAGCGCTGATTGCGTCCCATACACTTTCAGGTGAAGAATAAACACCACCTTTATATGTCTCTACAGCCATATCCCCAGTGCAAGTTTTTTCGTGCCTATCCATACGCCCAAACTTTTTCCACAATTTCCCACATTTTCCGCAAGAAAAGCTTTTACTAGCCCTGGAAAGATCGTTTATATAAAAGAAGTGGTTTTTGTAAAGTAAAAGACGGAGAGTTTCACTATAACTACTGCCACTTCTCAGGACAATACGCAAGGCTTGTTCAGAATCAAACTCAAAAATATCTATGTTTACTGAAAAACAACTTTCTAAGAGAGACATTTCAGCAAGAGTTACACCGTGAAAGTTACTTAACTTTAGAGAAGGGTTAAACTGTTTGAAAAGTAGTCTTGAAGCCTTCCTAACATTAGTATTTGAAGTTCCTCGATGGACAGCTAGACAACGGAAGAAGCAGAGATTATCATTGTAAACTTTAGAATGGGAATCGGTTTGAAGGATATTAATGCCGTAGTTGGATGTAATGTAGGGTGGGATATCTATCAGACACCTTATAGGATAATCTTGAAGTTTATAAATATAAACACTCGTACTGACTAGTGATTCTAAGGTATATTTGGTTGTCTCCCTGTTTTTATTTGCATACCCTAATATATCACTTTCATTTAATCTATCAACAAATGTTTCAAAATCATTTCTGTTGTTAACTAACAGGGGTTTGTCTAATCCTGTCGCGTTATTCGAGCTGGCGTGAAAGTAACGCAGTCCCTGTGTCTCTCTATGTCTTAAGACTAGATGATGACTATAATTCACCTTGAAACGCTTTTTCTGGGCTTGGAAGATTGGGGTTACAAGGGTCTTCCAATCTATAGGAGTATCAGGTTGATGAAATATAGTGTATGTGTCCATGTATTTGGTCCTACGTTCATGTGTTCTAATAGCTAACCAGTTGTTCTTATATATCTTCCTAATATCTTGAGGTAACTTAATTAATTAGTCTATTTCATTAATAAGTCTTGGTCTCTTTGAGGGCTCTTGAGTCGAACTCTTTACTGCCCGCTTGCGTGAGGTTGTCGATACAAGTGGACCCGCTTGCGTTGATGGTGTTGAGGTGTCCACAGCTATGTCATGGCTAGCAAGATGTACTTGCAGATGGCTTGCCCCAGTGAATTTTTGTTGACAGATGTGGCAGATATATGAGGTAACACTGGGTTCTTTTGAAAGTACGTGATCGGCTGACACAGGAGTTGGTGACGCTGGAACTACTGAGGCAAGAGATACAGGATGCTCTGTCTTGATATGCTTGGCAAGATTGTCAGCTCTATTATAAATTCGTTCACAAACATCACATTTGTATTCCTGACGCCCATGTACACTAGCAACATGGCGTTTTAGGTCTCGGCTCCGGGTGAAAGTTTTGGCACAGATATGACAAGTGTTAGACATCTGTGGAAAAGAAATTGAAACACTACAAGAAAAGAAAACAAGAAAAGTAAACAACGAGATACACAAACTATCGAAATTAGGTTACAAAAGTAACACGTGGATGCTAAACAACCAACTTATCGAAGTTAGGTCACAAAAGTAACACGTGGATACTAAACAACCAACTTATCGAAAATAGGTTACTAAAGTAACATACTATAACATTAAAGATCTAATATAACACTTACTTTTTATGTGTTTGAAGGTACAAGACACATCCGTCGGCAACAACTGTAAGCGAAAGTCTGATTACAAGCTTCAAAAGTCGCGTTATATATACGCCAGAAACACCGGAAGTGTTACTAAAAATAGAACTGACCGCTGATGCAATACCGGAAGTGTTGCTAAAAATAGCTTTTGACTGCTGACGTGATGCCCGTGGAGTTTCTAAAAATAGATTTTGACCTATGATGCAATACCAGGCGACTTTATAGGAGTTTTTCCCCTTGACCCTTTATGAGGGGACGCCCATGAAACTGTTAGAAATAGTAAATTTACACTCTAGGGTTACTCCAAACTTTATATTAAGCATCCCCATAGCAAAAATTTACTAAAAAACCACTTTTATGAGTGTTGCCCCTTACCCATTTTTGGCGGTTACGCCCATGAAACTGTTAAAAATAGTAAATTTAACCTCTAGACATACCCCAAACTTTATATTAAGCATCCCCATAGCAAAAATTTACTAAAAAACCACTTTTATGAGTGTTGCCCCTTACCCATTTTTGGCGGTTACGCCCATGAAACTGTTAAAAAATAGTCAATTTAACCTCTAGACATACCCCAAACTTTATATTAAGCATCCCCGTATCAAGAATTTACATAAAAACAGCTTTTGAAATTACTACCCCTGTACCCATTTTTGGCGGTTACGCCCATGAAACTGTTAAAAATAGTAAATTTAACATATAGACATACCCCAAACTTTATATTAAGCATCTCCGTATCAAGAATTTACATAAAAACAACTTTTGAAATTACTACCCCTGTACCCATTTTTGGCGGTTACGCCCATGAAACTGTTAAAAATAGTCAATTTAACATCTAGACATACCACAAACTTTATATTAAGCATCCCCGTATCAAGAATTTACATAAAAACAACTTTTGAAATTACTACCCCTGTACCCATTTTTGGCGGTTACGCCCATGAAACTGTTACAAATAGTCAATTTAACATCTAGACATACCCAAAACTTTATATTGAGCATCCCCGTATCAAGAATTTACATAAAAACAACTTTTGAAATTACTACCCCTGTACCCATTTTTGGCGGTTACGCCCATGAAACTGTTAAAGATAGTAAATTTAACATCTAGACATACCCCAAACTTTATATTAAACATCCCCGTATCAAGAATTTACTTAAAAACAACTTTTGAAATTACTACCCCTGTACCCATTTTTGGCGGTTACGCCCATGAAACTGTTAAAAATAGTCATTTTAACATCTAGACATACCCCAAACTTTATATTAAGCATCCCCGTATCAAGAATTTACATAAAAACAACTTTTGAAATTACTACCCCTGTACCCATTTTTGGCGGTTACGCCCATGAAATCGATAAAAAATTGAAATTTAACCTATTGGTATACCTGAAACATAATATTTGACACGCCCATGTATCAAATTTGCCTGAAAAATCAATCAAAAATTAGTAGTATATATCTAGTGATTGACCGGGAAGACTCTCATATAAGGAAAAACCGCACCAAAAAATGTGCTTCCATGTACGGGTAGACTATTTATATAAGGATTTATGTGCGGCTGGAAGCACTTTCCACGGTCCTATCACTAGATCTATCCTACTAATTTTTGATTGATTTTTCAGGCAAATTTGATACATGGGCGTGTCAAATATTATGTTTGAGGTATACCAATAGGTTAAATTTCAATTTTTTATCGATTTCATGGGCGTAACCGCCAAAAATGGGTACAGGGGTAGTAATTTCAAAAGTTGTTTTTATGTAAATTCTTGATACGGGGATGCTTAATATAAAGTTTGGGGTATGTCTAGATGTTAAAATGACTATTTTTAACAGTTTCATGGGCGTAACCGCCAAAAATGGGTACAGGGGTAGTAATTTCAAAAGTTGTTTTTAAGTAAATTCTTGATACGGGGATGTTTAATATAAAGTTTGGGGTATGTCTAGATGTTAAAATGACTATTTTTAACAGTTTCATGGGCGTAACCGCCAAAAATGGGTACAGGGGTAGTAATTTCAAAAGTTGTTTTTAAGTAAATTCTTGATACGGGGATGTTTAATATAAAGTTTGGGGTATGTCTAGATGTTAAATTTACTATCTTTAACAGTTTCATGGGCGTAACCGCCAAAAATGGGTACAGGGGTAGTAATTTCAAAAGTTGTTTTTATGTAAATTCTTGATACGGGGATGCTTAATATAAAGTTTGGGGTATGTCTAGAGGTTAAATTGACTATTTGTAACAGTTTCATGGGCGTAACCGCCAAAAATGGGTACGGGGGTAGTAATTTCAAAAATTGTTTTTATGTAAATTCTTGATACGGGGATGCTTAATATAAAGTTTGTGGTATGTCTAGATGTTAAATTGACTATTTTTAACAGTTTCATGGGCGTAACCGCCAAAAATGGGTACAGGGGTAGTAATTTCAAAAGTTGTTTTTATGTAAATTCTTGATACGGAGATGCTTAATATAAAGTTTGGGGTACGTCTATATGTTAAATTTACTATTTTTAACAGTTTCATGGGCGTAACCGCCAAAAATGGGTACAGGGGTAGTAATTTCAAAAGCTGTTTTTATGTAAATTCTTGATACGGGGATGCTTAATATAAAGTTTGGGGTATGTCTAGAGGTTAAATTGACTATTTTTTAACAGTTTCATGGGCGTAACCGCCAAAAATGGGTAAGGGGCAACACTCATAAAAGTGGTTTTTTAGTAAATTTTTGCTATGGGGATGCTTAATATAAAGTTTGGGGTATGTCTAGAGGTTAAATTTACTATTTTTAACAGTTTCATGGGCGTAACCGCCAAAAATGGGTAAGGGGCAACACTCATAAAAGTGGTTTTTTAGTAAATTTTTGCTATGGGGATGCTTAATATAAAGTTTGGAGTAACCCTAGAGTGTAAATTTACTATTTCTAACAGTTTCATGGGCGTCCCCTCATAAAGGGTCAAGGGGAAAAACTCCTATAAAGTCGCCTGGTATTGCATCATAGGTCAAAATCTATTTTTAGAAACTCCACGGGCATCACGTCAGCAGTCAAAAGCTATTTTTAGCAACACTTCCGGTATTGCATCAGCGGTCAGTTCTATTTTTAGTAACACTTCCGGTGTTTCTGGCGTATATATAACGCGACTTTTGAAGCTTGTAATCAGACTTTCGCTTACAGTTGTTGCCGACGGATGTGTCTTGTACCTTCAAACACATAAAAAGTAAGTGTTATATTATATCTTTAATGTTATAGTATGTTACTTTAGTAACCTATTTTCGATAAGTTGGTTGTTTAGTATCCACGTGTTACTTTTGTGACCTAACTTCGATAAGTTGGTTGTTTAGCATCCACGTGTTACTTTTGTAACCTAATTTCGATAGTTTGTGTATCTCGTTGTTTACTTTTCTTGTTTTCTTTTCTTGTAGTGTTTCAATTTCTTTTCCACAGATGTCTAACACTTGTCATATCTGTGCCAAAACTTTCACCCGGAGCCGAGACCTAAAACGCCATGTTGCTAGTGTACATGGGCGTCAGGAATACAAATGTGATGTTTGTGAACGAATTTATAATAGAGCTGACAATCTTGCCAAGCATATCAAGACAGAGCATCCTGTATCTCTTGCCTCAGTAGTTCCAGCGTCACCAACTCCTGTGTCAGCCGATCACGTACTTTCAAAAGAACCCAGTGTTACCTCATATATCTGCCATATCTGTCAACAAAAATTCACTGGGGCAAGCCATCTGCAAGTACATCTTGCTAGCCATGACATAGCTGTGGACACCTCAACCCCATCAACGCAAGCGGGTCCACTTGTATCGACAACCTCACGCAAGCGGGCAGTAAAGAGTTCGACTCAAGAGCCCTCAAAGAGACCAAGACTTATTAATGAAATAGACTCATTAAATAAGTTACCTCAAGATATTAGGAAGATATATAAGAACAACTGGTTAGCTATTAGAACACATGAACGTAGGACCAAATACATGGACACATACACTATATTTCATCAACCTGATACTCCTATAGATTGGAAGACCCTTGTAACCCCAATCTTCCAAGCCCAGAAAAAGCGTTTCAAGGTGAATTATAGTCATCATCTAGTCTTAAGACATAGAGAGACACAGGGACTGCGTTACTTTCACGCCAGCTCGAATAACGCGACAGGATTAGACAAACCCCTGTTAGTTAACAACAGAAATGATTTTGAAACATTTGTTGATAGATTAAATGAAAGTGATATATTAGGGTATGCAAATAAAAACAGGGAGACAACCAAATATACCTTAGAATCATTAGTCAGTACGAGTGTTTATATTTATAAACTTCAAAATTATCCTATAGGGTGTCTGATAGATATCCCACCCTACATTACATCCAACTACGGCATTAATATCCTTCAAACCGATTCCCATTCTAAAGTTTACAATGATAATCTCTGCTTCTTCCGTTGTCTAGCTGTCCATCGAGGAACTTCAAATACTAATGTTAGGAAGGCTTCAAGACTACTTTTCAAACAGTTTAACCCTTCTCTAAAGTTAAGTAACTTTCACGGTGTAACTCTTGCTGAAATGTCTCTCTTAGAAAGTTGTTTTTCAGTAAACATAGATATTTTTGAGTTTGATTCTGAACAAGCCTTGCGTATTGTCCTGAGAAGTGGCAGTAGTTATAGTGAAACTCTCCGTCTTTTACTTTACAAAAACCACTTCTTTTATATAAACGATCTTTCCAGGGCTAGTAAAAGCTTTTCTTGCGGAAAATGTGGGAAATTGTGGAAAAAGTTTGGGCGTATGGATAGGCACGAAAAAACTTGCACTGGGGATATGGCTGTAGAGACATATAAAGGTGGTGTTTATTCTTCACCTGAAAGTGTATGGGACGCAATCAGCGCTGAAGGAATAAGTACTCCAGCGTGTTTTATTTACCCATTCAGGGCGACATTCGATTATGAATGTTATTTTGATAATGGGAATGTTCCCCAAGAGACGCACTCGACTACCTTTGTAGCTAAACACATGCCCCTCTCCTGCTCTGTAGCGTCAAATGTCCCTGGGTGGGAGGCCCCAAAATGCTTCATAACCAAGGGTGACCCACACATTTTAGTTAGTCAGATGCTTGATTATCTCACTGGTATAGCTGATAAGGCCTACTCGTTATTGCGATCTCGGTTTGAAAGTATTTTTACTCAACTCCATGAACTGAATAAAGACAAGATAGTAGTTAGGTTTGATGAGTATTTAAAAGAGCTTCCAGTAATAGGGTTTAACTCGGGGAAATATGACGTCAACGTCATTAAACCTTATTTAATAAAGCACTTCATGGATGCCGCTCCACAAGTGGACGAAGAAGTCGATAGTATGGAAGAGGAAGAAGAAGCCGCTGCTGCTAACGAAGAAGAGGAAGATACAATGGAAGGAGACTACAAAGTAGCAAAACCGTTCAAGTTTATAGTTAAAAGAAACAATAACTTTATGTGTATTGCAACGCCGAATCTAAAATTCTTAGATATAATAAACTATCTAGCCCCCGGGTTTAGCTATAGTAAATATCTGGCGGCTTATAAGATTAGTGAGACAAAGGGTTACTTTTGTTATGAATATATAGACGACCCCCAAAAGTTGGAGGAGACAGAACTACCCCCACACGAAGCGTTTTATTCGTCGTTAAAAAATTCCAACATTTCCAAGGAGGAGTACGCTCTGTGCAAAAAGGTATGGCAGGACAATAACATGACCACACTTAGGGACTTTTTGGTGTGGTATAACAACAAAGATGTAGTCCCATTCTTAGAAGCCTTGGAGCAGCAGGTTCGCTTTTATGGGGAGCGGGGTGTAGACTGTTTTAAAGACGCCATTTCGGTTCCTGGTGTTTGTTTAAAGTATCTTTTTAAGACCGTTGATAGGGGTGTAATGTTTAGTTTATGTTCGAGCAAACAGGCGAGTCTACACAAAATGATTAGAGATAATATCGTTGGGGGTCCCTCTATAATTTTCCATAGGTATCACGAGGTAGGCAAAACGTTTATTAGGGGCGGAAAGCTAGTCAAATCCATCCAAGGTTACGATGCCAACGCTTTGTATCTTTGGGCTCTGATGAACCCAATGCCAACAGATTATCCAATTATTAGAAGAATGGAGACCGGGTTTAGGGTCGAAAAAGATAACTATTATGTCCAACAAAGTAGAGAGTGGCTAACGTGGGTCGCCCACCAAAAAGGGGTGGAGTTGAAAACTCAGTTTAACGTGAGGGAGTTTCGATTAGGTGGTAGAAATATCCCCGTGGATGGGTGGGATAAATCCAATAGAAGAGGTTACAATTTTCATGGTTGTCTGTACCATGGTCACAAAGACTGTCCCCTCACCAAAGATAAAGATAGCAACCCTGTTAATAATAAGCCCTTGTTCGAGCTGTTTGAAAAAACATGTGAGATACACACCTACCTAACCGAGGAGGTAAAAGTCCCAGTAGAAGTTATGTGGGAATGTGAGTGGCAGGCTCTGAAAAAGTCTGACCCAACCATTAGGGCTTTCCTTTCTAAAGCCATCCCTAGAGCTAGACCCTCTTACTCTAAAGAAGGGCTCCCTCTCAGTGATAAACAGATTCTGGCTTCTGTTTCAGATGGGACATGTTTTGGTTTAGTAGAATGTGATCTACACGTCCCCGATCGCCTGAAGGAACATTTCAGTGAGATGACTCCAATTTTCAAAAATATTGACGTCACGCGTGATGATATTGGCCCGTTTATGGGTGAATATGCCCTCAAACATAACTTGTTGTCAACCCCTCGTCGCACCCTAATCGGTAGTTATGTCGGGGAAAATATTTTGTTGGCAACACCACTGTTAAAATGGTATTTAGACCACGGATTGGAGGTAACAAAAATTTATCAAGTGATAGAATATCAACCGTCTAGTTGTTTTAAAAAGTTTGGCGAAATGGTTTCTGACGCTAGGAGGGCTGGTGATCTAGACGAAAGTCAATCTATAGTAAGCGATACGATGAAGCTCTTAGGAAACTCGGCCTACGGGAAGACTCTAACCAATAAGGTCAATCATAGCGCTGTCTCGTACGTTCAGGGGGATGAGATATCGAAAATGATTAATAGTTCCCGGTTTAAAAAGATGACTGAAATAGGGGAGGATCTTTTTGAAATTGAGATGGAGAAAAAGAAAACTGTTTGGGACTTGCCCCTACAAATCGGTTTCTTCGTCTATCAATATGCAAAACTTCGTATGTTAGATTTTTATTTCGAGTTCTTAGATAAGTTTGTAGATAGGTCCAACTTTCAGTTATGTGAAACAGATACTGATAGTTTATACTTAGCCTTAAGCGCACCTAAGTTGGAGGACATAGTTAAGTCAGGGCTGCTGGATGAGTTTAATAGTGTATATAAAGACTGGTTTCCTGCCGAGTTTTGCGATGAGCATGTTAGCAAGACAGACTGTATAAACTGTAAGGGTGTTAAAGCGTACACCAAACGAACGCCTGGGCTTTTTAAACTAGAGTACGAAGGGACAGCTCTTGTTAGCTTATGTAGTAAGACGTACCATTGTAGTGGGGATTATGATAAAATCAGTTGTAAAGGGCTAAGCAAGCAACACAACAACTTAGATAAAGATATGTTTTTAGAGGTTCTCGCCACGCAAAAGGCCAAGGGTGGGAAAAATGTAGGTTTCAAAGTCTTAAATAATTCCATATTTTCCTACAGTCAAACAAGAAATGCTCTTTCCTATTTCTATATAAAAAGAAAGGTAGCTGATGATAACGTCTCGACAACTCCTCTAGATATTTAACTCTTTACACTACCAGCTTAGACTACCCAGCAATCTCTAACAGTTTCACCCCTTATGATTCATTTATGACACAACGCTAAGCAGACACCCAACTACATAACTATAAATAAATGTTATCCATGTACTATATATTGACTCACTGTACTGAATATGTTTGTAATGTTATATAATATCAATGTATGTTATACACCTATTGAGATAATAAAAGAATAAAAATATATCTTCGTCTTCTGTTTTATATTGATCGTTTTTCATTGATGTTGTATAATCTACTAACCTATCACTATCGCTCAAGTACACCAAGCGCTCCAAAGTCAGCGCACACCAGACATAAGCAGGTCACTTCCGGGGTCACCGAGACTAGAGGTCAACATGTGGACACGAAATGTCACGGTTAACTCCCCCTGCACCTACGGTACATTAGGCGCGCCGCGCGCCTACTATATATCTTTGTTAATTTAGCGCCTAAATGATAATCAATTGGACCCTTGTATACTACTACTATTATGTCCAACAAAGTAGAGAGTGGCTAACGTGGGTCGCCCACCAAAAAGGGGTGGAGTTGAAAACTCAGTTTAACGTGAGGGAGTTTCGATTAGGTGGTAGAAATATCCCCGTGGATGGGTGGGATAAATCCAATAGAAGAGGTTACAATTTTCATGGTTGTCTGTACCATGGTCACAAAGACTGTCCCCTCACCAAAGATAAAGATAGCAACCCTGTTAATAATAAGCCCTTGTTCGAGCTGTTTGAAAAAACATGTGAGATACACACCTACCTAACCGAGGAGGTAAAAGTCCCAGTAGAAGTTATGTGGGAATGTGAGTGGCAGGCTCTGAAAAAGTCTGACCCAACCATTAGGGCTTTCCTTTCTAAAGCCATCCCTAGAGCTAGACCCTCTTACTCTAAAGAAGGGCTCCCTCTCAGTGATAAACAGATTCTGGCTTCTGTTTCAGATGGGACATGTTTTGGTTTAGTAGAATGTGATCTACACGTCCCCGATCGCCTGAAGGAACATTTCAGTGAGATGACTCCAATTTTCAAAAATATTGACGTCACGCGTGATGATATTGGCCCGTTTATGGGTGAATATGCCCTCAAACATAACTTGTTGTCAACCCCTCGTCGCACCCTAATCGGTAGTTATGTCGGGGAAAAAATTTTGTTGGCAACACCACTGTTAAAATGGTATTTAGACCACGGATTGGAGGTAACAAAAATTTATCAAGTGATAGAATATCAACCGTCTAGTTGTTTTAAAAAGTTTGGCGAAATGGTTTCTGACGCTAGGAGGGCTGGTGATCTAGACGAAAGTCAATCTATAGTAAGCGATACGATGAAGCTCTTAGGAAACTCGGCCTACGGGAAGACTCTAACCAATAAGGTCAATCATAGCGCTGTCTCGTACGTTCAGGGGGATGAGATATCGAAAATGATTAATAGTTCCCGGTTTAAAAAGATGACTGAAATAGGGGAGGATCTTTTTGAAATTGAGATGGAGAAAAAGAAAACTGTTTGGGACTTGCCCCTACAAATCGGTTTCTTCGTCTATCAATATGCAAAACTTCGTATGTTAGATTTTTATTTCGAGTTCTTAGATAAGTTTGTAGATAGGTCCAACTTTCAGTTATGTGAAACAGATACTGATAGTTTATACTTAGCCTTAAGCGCACCTAAGTTGGAGGACATAGTTAAGTCAGGGCTGCTGGATGAGTTTAATAGTGTATATAAAGACTGGTTTCCTGCCGAGTTTTGCGATGAGCATGTTAGCAAGACAGACTGTATAAACTGTAAGGGTGTTAAAGCGTACACCAAACGAACGCCTGGGCTTTTTAAACTAGAGTACGAAGGGACAGCTCTTGTTAGCTTATGTAGTAAGACGTACCATTGTAGTGGGGATTATGATAAAATCAGTTGTAAAGGGCTAAGCAAGCAACACAACAACTTAGATAAAGATATGTTTTTAGAGGTTCTCGCCACGCAAAAGGCCAAGGGTGGGAAAAATGTAGGTTTCAAAGTCTTAAATAATTCCATATTTTCCTACAGTCAAACAAGAAATGCTCTTTCCTATTTCTATATAAAAAGAAAGGTAGCTGATGATAACGTCTCGACAACTCCTCTAGATATTTAACTCTTTACACTACCAGCTTAGACTACCCAGCAATCTCTAACAGTTTCACCCCTTATGATTCATTTATGACACAACGCTAAGCAGACACCCAACTACATAACTATAAATAAATGTTATCCGTGTACTATATATTGACTCACTGTACTGAATATGTTTGTAATGTTATATAATATCAATGTATGTTATACACCTATTGAGATAATAAAAGAATAAAAATATATCTTCGTCTTCTGTTTTATATTGATCGTTTTTCATTGATGTTGTATAATCTACTAACCTATCACTATCGCTCAAGTACACCAAGCGCTCCAAAGTCAGCGCACACCAGACATAAGCAGGTCACTTCCGGGTCACCGAGACTAGAGGTCAACATGTGGACACGAAATGTCACGGTTAACTCCCCCTGCACCTACTATATATCTTTGTTAATTTAGCGCCTAAATGATAATCAGTTGGACCCTTGTATACTACTACTCACATCCCCGTTCGACTCATCCTCCGCTTTTATGATCGACGCATTCAACGCGCCGATGAATGCATCGGGTTTCGTGTATAACCCAGGTTCCAATGTCACGTTGAAATAAAATCTAGCGTCGCAAATATCGTCGTTAGCGAGAGATTCGTATCGAATCCAGACATCACCCTCTATTACATTGAAATAATTTAGCGGAAACTGTATCTCGACCAGCGCAATCTCATATTGTGTTGGAATATCAATGGTCTGAGGAAGCTTGACGAAAAAGTGACCGGGGTTATTTTCCTTAAAAATTTCCATAGAAGCATTGCTGGGTAACGTGACATAAAAACTCATTTTCCTCTATTCACCTTCTCGTCTCCAACTTTGGATTCGGGAGCATGTAACCTAAACAACTGCTCAGTAGGGCTATCCGCAGTTTTCCGTCCTTCGCGTCTGGCTTTTCAGTGGACAGATTGAACAGCGAGACCGCGACAACGGCATATATAACAAGCATTTGACACATAAAGACAATCTCTAAACGGGGGAATAGTTTCCCAAAACTGGCCAGAGCGAGGTTCTCTCCCCACCAGAGCTCAGGGTTCGCAAAACAGGATCTTCAAACGATTCACCTTCTTCCACCATCTCTAGTTTTTGTATCTGACAATGTCCTTGGTCGGTATCCAACTGTTGAATGAGGAATCATAACCAAACCACTTGACTAAACTCTCTTTTCGTCCCAATGACGTGCGACGTTGGGTTATAACCCGCTCGACCCTGTACTCATTCTTGTCTCCAACCTTTTGAATTTCTTGTGTGTAAAATGACCCCTCTATTTCATCACCCTTATCGTCTTTCAGCACATATGTAACGGGTTTTGTTTCAGTTACTCGACTGATGGTAAAGAGTTCCTCCGTCCAAGCTGGGGCATAACCCTTTTTAAAATTAGCTCTGCCCAGGACCATTCTAACTCGATCACCAGCCTTATACAGGGGTCTTTCAAATTTCAAGTTGTGTTTGCTATACAACGTGTTCCACACTTGTTCTTGATTGTCTCTGCTAACGTCGACTGGTGCCATTTTTATACTTCTGTATGATTATAACTTCGAAGTAGGGCGGGTAGCACATGCACATAACAAAGTCGATTGGATTTCGTAAAAAATCTCCACATCCTTTGTTTCAGAGTCCTGTTAAAACGTTCCACAACAGCAGCCTTAATATCTTCATTCTGGGTGGTGAAAAAGTGAATATTATTGTCTTCGAGAAATTTCTGAAATGTTTTGTTCAGAAACTCTGACCCCTTGTCGGTTTGAAGACTCGCAGGTTTCCCATCGATAAATATTTTACCAACAGCCTCCACTAATGATTTCCCCGTTTTTGTTCGTATTGGGACGGCCCACGCTAATTTACTGAAAACATCCACACAAGAAACCAAATAGGAGTACCCATCATTGTGTTTTTTCAAATGTCTTAAATCGATTAAATCTGCTTGGTATTGTTGTTTGGGTCCACTCGTTATAATGGGACGCCTTTCAAATTTATGTCGAATCGGTTTATGAAGGGTATAGGTATCCTGGTGACTCAACCAACAATTGATCTCTTTAATCCCTACTTTTGTGTTACGTTGCAAGGCTCTTGCACCACTATACGACCCTGGTTGATTAGGGTCAAAGTAATAACGTCTCAATACTTTGACCACCTTTCCCATTTTGGTGTTGGGATTTTGGACTTTTTTCTTTTGGACCTCAATTTATACGAGGTTAGCCGTGAAGTGTTTTCATCACTGGTCTTTGGGGTTTCGGGTACCTTGGCTTGTTCTGGTTGCACATCGACTGGTGGTGGCGAAGTTGGAGGAGAAGGTATTCTTTCTGTTGACGAGTTATGTTGAATGAGATCGACTGATCCCAAAGGACGTCGTTTATACTGCTCCATTCTAGTTAAATATTGTTGCAAAGTACGTTGGTACACTCTGGCCTTATCAGCAGGAGCTAAATCATTACGGTCTAAGATACGTTGCATTTCATCGTCTAAATCTCTCAAGTTATCATTGATCGCCTCGGGTGGTGTATACGTGGAAGTCTGTTTCAAACCCTCTAATAACCGAGGATCCATCAAAATCATTTTCTTGGCCATGTTTACAGACCTAATACACCACCTAGAACACTTAATATAGGCTTGATCAAAGCACCTATGAATCCACCAGTTTGTAGAATTGCTTTCCTCTGCGTAAGATTCGGTTTCTTTTTAGTGAGGAATCTCAGCTTGTTCTTGTGTCGACGTAGCTCACACTTCTGATGCTGAGTGAGTCTAACATTACCTTTTAATATGTTATGACAACACTCACATAAAAAGCGAATGAGTTCTGGAGAGGCCGTTTTCAATATGGCTCTTAAACCACTCGGCGTGGCTGAGCGCAGACATTTCAACATTTCACCGTGTCGTCTAAGTGAAGCTTCCATTCTATTACTTTGGAACGTAGACGATTTGTCTCTCCCCTGGAAATATCTTTGTTCTCAGCCTCAGATGATCCGGTGTTTCCTGTCGAAGGTCTACCAGCAAATAACAGTGGGGAGACGCTGTCGCGTCCTTAGAACTCTCTTGGAGGTACGCCACTTGACCAGGGTACATTTGCTTAGCCAGATTTGTAATTTGACTTCCGTCTCTTGGATTCTTGAAAAGGACTATATAATGAGTATTGAGGCTTATAGTTCGATGTTCCTTATTTTTTCCAAATAGATTTTGAACAATGTAGATCACGCTCATATCTCTGTGATGACTACCTTTGGTGAATAATTTTGTCACCCTCTCATCTGTTTCTGACATCAAGTCGTCGAGGATGATGAGTCTTCTCTTCTTACCCCCTTCCAAGTTATCGATATCTGGTAGACCCTCGATAAATCTCACTTTCTCCATAGTCTCGTATATTGGTTGCCATTCCCCGTAACACCATATAACTTCCTCAGGTACGGGGACAACTAGCTCTTGTAGATTCTGTAGAAACTTTTGAACAAATACAGTTTTTCCACAACCGGTGGGACCAGCAATAAGAGCAGTGAAGGGGTGTTTCCACCGAGGGTCCATCGTCACTAATGACACTTTGCTTGAGTATTATCACATTTAAAGTATTTTTATCATGTATTACATGTTCTGTTCCATTCCAAATATTTGTGATGTGGTTTTCTTATATTACAGATTCCCGTAAAATGGCATCTATCAGACCTTACATCCTATTTGACAAGGTGTTGTGCATTCTACAGTATCAACCATATGACTATTGTAAAGGGTGTCAGATGAAACATGACAACTCGTTACCTCACTCGTGTCTTCTAGAGTTTGAGGAACGCCTTAGCGCGCAAATAAATGATATTTTATATCATGAGTTCACGAAAGAGGATGTAGTCTTCTTGTGTGGGGAACATTTAGCCCAACGAATAAAGGAATACATCAATTGGGAAGGAGTTGACTCTGCACTACCCTCCCCTGTCAGTTCAACTAACTCACCACCCGCATTACTTGACCCCACCACTGAACCCACAGCCACTACGTATAACGCGGAGGATGATGAAATTTTACCGCCACCACCCCTATTTGCCGACCCCACCGATGAACCAGAGTCGACGGCTCTTTGTCCAAAACTCCGAAGCAGGGGATCACACGATGATACTATGCGGGTCTTGTTTCACAAGGACCATTTCATGTACATTAGTAATATTAATAAAGCAGCTAGTGCTTTCTCTTGTCCACAGTGTGGGAAATTATGGAATCGGTTTCCCAATATGAATGTCCATGAAAAAATATGTAATGGCGGTAAACCTAAAGATTATTTTAGAGGTGGAATTTATACACCTAGCGAGACTATTGGGGATGTAATAGAGGAAGAGGGTATTGACGTACCCGGCGGTTTCGTGTATCCCTTTAGGGCCACCTTTGATATGGAATGTTATTTTGATAATACCAACTTGCCCACCTCAAAAGGTGCCTCTGCTAGTACACATTTTTTAGCAAAACATGTCCCTCTGTCTGTATCTGTGGCCTCTAACGTTCCTGGGTTTGAAGATCCTGTCTGTTTTGTCAGCGAGGGAGATCCTCAGAAATTAGTAAATAAAATGATTAAGTATCTAAAATCTATCTCGAAGGAGGCGTATAAAATTTTAAAAGAGGATTTCAGAGATTTGTTTGAAAAGCTGGCCGGATGTGCGCAAAGGCGTGATCGTAAGAAATCTGACCCAAGAGGTCGTCTAAAAGCTTACTTGAAGCAGCTCCCAGTGATAGGTTTCAACTCGGGCAAGTACGACATAAATTTAATAAAGCCGTATTTAATACATTACTTCGCTGCCGCCTCCGTACCTGAAACAGCTGGAAAGGGTAACAACTACATTGAGGACAGCGATCAGGAAGACGAGGGAGAGGATGAGGAGCACGAGCAGGAAAGTGTGATACAGGATGCTGAGGAGGAGCGGATAGAAGAAGAAGAAAACCGACTTGGTGAAATAAATTTTATAGTTAAACGAAATAATAACTTTATGTGTATTGCAACACAGAATCTAAAATTCTTAGATATAGTAAATTATTTAGCCCCTGGGTTTAGTTATAGCAAGTACTTGGCAGCCTATAAAGTAGAGGAGACAAAGGGTGTTTTCTGTTACGAGTACGTAACAGATTTAAATAAGTTGAATGAGAGGGAGTTACCCCCATACGAAGCGTTCTTTTCGAAACTAAAAAATTGTAATATTTCCGAGGAGGAGTATGCTCTGTGTCAAAAGGTCTGGAAGGACAATAAAATGACGACCCTTAGGGACTTTTTAGTTTGGTATAACAACAAAGATGTAGTCCCCTTCTTAGAGGCCTTAGCACAACAGTTTTGGTTTTATAGGAAATTAGACATCGATATGTTTAAGAATGCGATTTCGGTCCCCGGAATAACTCTGAGGTATCTATTTAAAACTCTCTCCAGGGATGTGGGTTTTTCCCTGATTGCAAAAAATGAAGCCGATTTGCATCATACCATAAGACAGAATATTGTCGGAGGCCCCTCTATTATCTTTCATCGGTACCACGAGAAGGATAAAACCTTTATTAGGGGCGGAAAAGTGGTCAAATCCATTAAAGGCTATGATGCCAACGCCCTTTATCTATGGGCACTTATGCAAAAGATGCCCACCGATTATACGGTCATACGTAAGGCTGAAGATGGGTATAAACCCCTTAAAATGAACTACTACACGCGTCAGTGCAGAGAGTATCTGACTTGGATTGCCCACCAAAACCAGGTTCATTTGAGAACCCAGTTTAATGCTCGCGAGATCGCTCTGGGTGAGCGCAAGATTAGAGTGGATGGGTGGGATAAATCCAGTAGGACCGTGTATCAGTTCCATGGCTGTCTCTTTCACGGTCATCCAAACTGTGACATCACCAGGGATCGAGAAGTCAATCCGGTGAATAATATACAGTTGTCTGATTTGTACGCGAAAACCTGTGAAATAACGGCTTATTTAAAGAGCCTCGACCGTGTTCGCGTAGTAGTTATGTGGGAGTGTGAGTGGCAACGGTTAAAGAAAACAACGCCAGCTATTCAGGTCTTTATAGATGAGAACCTACGTGGTTCTAAACCATCTTTTGGTAAATATAAACCAATCACTGATAAAGCCATTATAGATTCAGTTTCAGACGAGTCGTTTTTTGGGCTCGTCGAGTGTGAAATTCACGTTCCCGACAAGTTAAAAGAGTATTTTAGTGAGATGACCCCCATCTTTAAAAATGTAGATGTAGGTCTAGATGATATCGGTCCCTTTATGCGGGAGTACGCCACCAAAAACAAACTATTACGTACCCCCAGACGTACTCTCGTGGGTAGTTATAGTGGAACAAAGATTCTGTTGGCCACACCGCTGTTAAAGTGGTATTTAGAGCATGGGCTAGAGGTAACAAAAATTTATCAGGTGGTAGAGTACCTACCCATTAGTTGTTTTAAGGAGTTTGGGGACAAGGTCACAGAGGCGCGTAGGGCTGGTGATTTAGATCCAAGTCAATCTATAGTAAGCGACACGATGAAGCTCTTAGGAAACTCGGCCTACGGGAAGACCTTGACGAATATGGCGAAACACGTGGACGTCTCCTATGTTAAAGAGGGGGCTGATACAACCAAGTTGGTAAATAACGCACGATTTAAAAACATGACATCTATTGGTGAGGACCTGTACGAGGTATCGATGGGCAAAAGAGGTATCATGTGGGATCTTCCTTCGCAGATTGGTTTTTTCGTCTACCAGTACGCCAAATTGCGGATGTTGGAATTTTATTATGACTTCCTCGATAAGTTTGTAGATAGGTCCAACTTTCAACTCTGTGAGATGGATACCGATAGCCTGTACTTGGCCCTCAGCGAGTCATCGTTAGAAGAGGTCGTTAAAACCGATAAGGTAGATGAGTTTTTCTCACAGTACGACAAATGGTTCCCTTCAGAGACTTGTGAAGTCCATCGGGCCGATTTCATTCAACACAGGGGCGTAAAGTATGACTGTTCAGATTGTAAGGCGAGAGCGTTATACGACAAACGGACTCCTGGTCTGTTCAAGTTGGAATATTCGGGGGATGGGATGATTTCCTTGTGTAGCAAGACCTATTACTGTTTTGGGGATTATGCTAAAGTTAGCACCAAGGGTCTTAATAAACGCCACAATAAGTTAGATAAGGATACATTCACAGAGGTCCTAACCAAAAAACAAGCCGGGGGTGGTAAAAACATAGGGTTTAAAACATACAAGGGGTCGGTATACACATATACACAACATCGGAACTCACTCTCCTATTTCTACATCAAGCGACAGGTCCATTCTGACAACGTGACCACCTCCCCTTTATCCATTTAACACTATCATGTATTACTGCTTGTAAATAAACTACTTTGTTTTCTATGTATTAAATATGTGTATAATGTACATTAGTTAACGAATACATTTTTTGTCTAAATCGTGTATTACTGCTTGTAAATAAACTACTTTGTTTTCTATATATTAAATATGAGTATAATGTACATTAGTTAACGAATACATTTTTTTTTGGGTCTAAATCGTGTATTACTGCTTGTAAATAAACTACTTTGTTTTCTATGTATTAAATATGTGTATAATGTACATTAGTTAAAGAATACATTTTTGTCTAAATCATGTATTACTGCTTGTAAATAAACTACTTATGCAAAAGATGCCCACCAATTATACGGTCATACGCAAGGCTGAAGATGGGTATAATGTACATTTTTTTTTGTCTAAATCATGTGTTATCGATTGTTCAATATATACGAATAAAACAATAAATAAATAAATAAACTTGTCACTGTTTTTTATTGCCTGAGAGTATAAAGAAAGAATAGATTTATGAAAGTTACGGAACCATTGAAAGTACAAAGAATATAATAGATTTATGATACCACCACCGCCCCTTTACCACCGCCGCGGGAGGTCACCACAACACCACCACGAGAGGTCAACGAGAGGTCACCACGACCGGGACAAAAATGGGCGGGTAGACTCTCATATAAGGAAAAACAAATCTGCCGGTAGACTCTCATATAAGGGAAAAAAAAAATCTGCCGGTAGACTATTTATATAAGGAAAAAAAAGCTGCCGGTAGACTATTTATATAAGGAATATTCTGCCGCTGGCGGAAGTTTCCACGGTCCTATCACTAGATCTATACTACTATAGCTGTCCCAATATTTGGTTTGTGTTGAAGTATAGGGGATAGCTGTCCCAATATTTGGTTTGTGTTGAAGTATAGGGGATAGCTGTCCCAATATTTGGTTTGTGTTGAAGTATAGGGGATAGCTGTCCCAATATTTGGTTTGTGTTGAAGTATAGGGATAGCTGTCCCAATATTTGGTTTGTGTTGAAGTATAGGGGATAGCTGTCCCAATATTTGGTTTGTGTTGAAGAATAGGGGATAGCTGTCCCAATATTTGGTTTGTGTTGAAGTATAGGGGATAGCTATCCCAATATTTGGTTTGTGTTGAAGCATAGGGGATAGCTGTCCCAATATTTGGTTTGTGTTGAAGTATAGGGGATAGCTGTCCCAATATTTGGCTTGTGTTGAAGTATAGGGGATAGCTGTCCCAATATTTGTTTTGTGTTGAAGTATAGGGGTATAGCTGTCCCAATATTTGGTTTGTGTTGAAGTATAGGGGATAGCTGTCCCAATATTTGGTTTGTGTTGAAGTATAGGGGATAGCTGTCCCAATATTTGGTTTGTGTTGAAATATAGGGAACAGCTGTCCCAATATTTGATTTGTGTTGAAGTATAGGGGGATAGCTATCCCAATATTTGGTTTGTGTTGAAGTATAGAGGATAGCTGACTCTCCCTTTTTGGTATGCGTTGAAGTATAGGGGGTCATCAAAGAGTGCCGTCTTCGCAACGAAGGTTGGCTACCATGGATCGCCATTCCACTCTTTTTCTTGCTTTGAAGGTGCAGGTTGTCATAGATTGACTTGTCCATCTTTTGATGTTACTCGTACATGTTAGTCTTGGTCTGCCTCTTTTACCATGTATTTTTCCTTCCAATATTACTTTTAGTAGGCTGTTGTGTCTTTTAACGTGTCCCAAAAATTTCATTTGTCTTGTCTTAATTGTATTTAGTAGTTCTCTTTTTATTTTTAGTTGTTTTAAGACTTCATCGTTTGTTTTCTTTTTTTCCATACAATTCTACCTATTCTTCTATAAATCCACATTTCAAAGGCTTCAATTTTCTGTTCTGTTTTATTGTCTAATGTCCATATTTCTACACCATACATGAATATTGAGAAGATTTACCATTTTGCTATTCTTAGTTTCAGCCCTGCTGTTATTTGTTTTGTTGTTAGTTTATTTTTCATGGCATTGAAATTACTTTTTGCCATTTCTATTCCTTTGTTTATTTCAATTTTACATTTTCCATCATTGGTTATAGTATGTCCAAGGTAGTTGTAGCTCTGAACTGTCTCTAGATGTATTCCCTCAACTGTGATATTTACTCGTAGGTCTTGAGAATTTTCTTTGTTTATGATCATAGTTTTAATCTTTTTGATATTCATATCTAGTCCATATTTTTTGCTTGTTATGTTTATCACATTAAGCAATTGTTGTAGGTCTTTAGGATTTTCTGCTAGTAGAACAGTATCATCAGCATATCTTAGGTTATTGATTATCTTTCCATTAATGTTTAGACCTGGCATCTCTGAGATGTTTTTAAAGATTTGCTCAGTGTATAGATTGAACAAGCTTGGTGATAGGATGCATCCTTGTCTTACTCCTCTTTTTATATCAATGGGTGTAGAGTTCTCTTTGTTATATTTTATTATTGCTGTTTCCTCCCAGTATAGTTTACATATTAGTCGTATGCCTGTGTCGTCTATATTTGTATCCTTTAGGCAGTCTATAAGTTGATTATGGTGTATTCTATCGAAAGCTTTGGTGTAGTCTATGAAGCAGGCATATATTGGTTTGTTTACTTCTTTGTACTTTTCAGTCAATGTTATCATGCTAAATACGACTTCTTTTGTCCCACTGTTTTTTCCGAATCCAAATTGTTACTCATCTAATTCAGTATTGATTTTATTCTGAATCCTTCCTTGTATAACTTTTAGCAAGATTTTTGTAACATGGCTCATTAGGCTTATTGTTCTAAAGTCACTGCATTCAACTGCACCATTCTTTTTTAGGCAATGCAATGAAATTTGATGTTTTTAGTTCATTTGGTATGTATCCTGTGTGGTAGATGTCGTTGCATATGTCCGTAATCACTTCAATGCCAAAATCTTCTAGTGCCTGTATCACCTCTATCTGTATGCTGTCAGGTCCTGCTGCTTTTCCCTTTTTCATTGTTTTTATAGCTTTTTCCACCTCAGATTTTAAGATTTTATAGCCTGATGTACATTTTATAACTGGTTTCTTGTCCCTTTGATCCTGAAATACTTCTGTTATATATTCCTGCCATCTGTCTATAATATTCGTATTGTCTGTTAGCATTTTTCCTTTTTTGTCTGCAATGCATCCACCTTCTGTGGTTTTTTTTCATTTTTATTAGTCGTTCTCTTTATTTCTATGCGCATTCCTCTTAAGTCTTGTTTGCTTTCCATAGTTTCTATTTCTATACATTTTTGGCTGAGCCAGTCTTCTTTTGCCTTTTTGCACATTTTGCGTATTTCAATATCTATTTTATTATATCGGGCAGTGTTCTTCGCATGTCTCCTTTCTTCCATTTTTTTCTAAGATGGTGTTAGTTATCCATTTTTGTTTTTTGTTCTTTTCTCTTTTGGGTAAGGTGTCGCAGGTTTCGTGTATGCTTTTCTTTATGTATTGCCATTTGGTTGTTATTTTTTCATCAGGATTTTCTCTTCTGTATTGTTCAATTCCTTCTCCTAGCAGCTTCTGGTATGCGTTCTTTACTCGTCAAATAATAATAAATGAATATTATTATAGAGGGAAACCTCCGAGGCGATAATCAGCGAATCAATTCAGAGGAAAAGGTATGTTTACAGCACTCGGAAAAAATTGACAAATAATCAACAACAGAAAAGAATATGGACCAACGTAGGATCGAACCCGTACTCAGTGGCACAGCGCCTTGCTACGAAAAGCCAAACGCTAGGGAACACTGCTACTCAGCTAACTTAGTGTTCCCTAGCGTTTGGCTTTCGTGGCAAGGCGCTGTGCCACTGAGTACGGGTTCGATCCTACTTTGGTCCATATTTTTTTTCTGTTGTTGATTATTTGTCATTTTTTCCGATTGCTGTAAACATACCTCTTCCTCTGAATTGATTCGCTGAAAGAGATATGGGGGAGAGAGACGAAGAGGGGAATTGAAAGAGATATAGGGGAGAGAAACGGAGAAGAGAGAGTGTGAGAGAGAGAGAGAGAGAGAGAGAGAATTGAACATTCCCTCCAGAACAATTATCTGAACCATTCATTTTTTGCTGGTCGGTCCGAGAATGCGGTGGAGGAAATAAAAGGGTGGAGGGGGAGGATCCTGTTACAGCTAACTGCGTGCAGTCACCTCCAGGGGTGAAGGTCATCTTTTATTTTACCCTCCCCCTCCCCGCCTACTCGTCCAATGGGGGGAGAGAAAAAACAGTTTGTCCTGATCGGGTGTCGAACTCGCGTGCGAGTGACAGGACAGTGAGTTGATCGAATCTATTTGATCTGTAGCACGGACAAACGATAACGTGACAACATACGTTCCCACGATCGTTACACCCAGACCACATACAAATATAAACACTCCCTCCACTCAGGAATTATCACGTTCCCACACTCACGGAAACCCGAGACATTATCGCCCTAGCATAAATGCACAGACACACGTTCTCCCAGTTTTTGCCTCTCGTGTCCATCAACCGGTTCGGTCATCAACACCGCCAGGTCAAAGTTCATAGTTCAAGGCCGGATGTAATGAATTAACTCCACTTCTGCTGATAATGTTACATCCGCCTCCCTACCTGCTCCACGGAACTTATCGATCTCCAATTTCCACGATCGCTCATGCCTGAAATAATAATTCCACTCTGAACTGAAAACCATTAAATGGAAATGCAATTGAATACCAGTTTCATTTTCATTTCTCTCTCGCGGTCCCTCTTTGGGGAAATTACTGGAAGAAATAATATCCCTATTATAAGCTTTGGGGAATTTACTGGAAGGTATAATGTCCCTGTTAAAATGGGAATTTGCTCTAAAGGTTAATGGAAATACAACGTCCCGAAATAATGTGGTTATATGTTCAAGTCACAAGGGAAGATAACTCGATATCTATTATTTGTAATTAATGAGAGTTATTTCGTTTTTCTCAGTTTGCCTGGGGAAAGTTCTAGAAGTATTTTGAGCCAAAAAAAATTCGGATGTGAAAATGATTCAAGTTTGGGGTGTTTTTAAAGGAGACCTGAACACTGATAACTATATGGAGTTGGGTGAAAGATGTGAGCAGGAGAGATACAGCAAGAATCACAAGAACACACATTATGGAGTTGGGTAAAAGATGTGAGCAGGAGAGATACAGCAAGAATCACAAGAACACACATTATCGAGTTGGATAAAAGATGTGACCAGGAGAGATACAACAAGAATCACAAGAACACACATTATGGAGTTGGGTAAAAGATGTGACCAGGAGAGATACAGAAGAATCACAAGAACACACATTATGGAGTTGGATAAAAGATGTGACCAGGAGAGATACAGAAGAATCACAAGAACACACATTATGGAGTTGGATAAAAGATGTGACCAGGAGAGATACAGAAGAATCACAAGAACACACATTATGGAGTTGGGTAAAAGATGTGAGCAGGAGAGATACAACAAGAATCACAAGAACACACATTATGGAGTTGGGTAAAAGATGTGAGCAGGAGAGATACAGCAAGAATCACAAGAACAAACATTATGGAGTTGGGTAAAAGATGTGAGCAGGAGAGATACAGCAAGAATCACAAGAACAAACATTATGGAGTTTGGGAAAAGATGTGAGCGGGAGAGATACAGCAAGAATCACAAGAACAAACATTATGGAGTTGGGTAAAAGTGTAACAGTGAAGCTGGTGGAAGCTACCGCTTCTCAAATAGACGATAGCAGTATCATATAGTGGCGACCAGCAGATTTAACTATAATGATGGTATGTCAGTATAACTAGTGAGTCAGAAGTTTAGTTACAGTAGAGGTTATAGGAGAAGGGTAGTAACCAGGAGGAAGGAGTGAGGTTCAGAGTATTGGACAAAGCGATGGGAGGTTACATGATCCCCACTCACCAGTTGTAGAGGGTGGGTAGTGACACGCACCGAAGGAGAGGTCCAGAATAGTGGAACGACACAATGTCTCACTACATGGAAAAGTTTAGTTACATGCAACGGCCGCGTGGTGTTATTGTCAGATCTCCACGAGTGTCCATCATGTTCACAACAACTAGTTAGTTGTTATTGTAAATGACCATCACATGATACCATGCACTAAACTCATGGTGTTACTCTGCCAGGTAATTAGCTACCAGGAGAGGTCAGTGTCATGAGGTAATATTATCCCAAATAGGGCGTAGAGATTTCGGAAAAACAGGATGCTTTGTCCAAAAGATGGGAAAGTTCAGGTGAGTCACAGATGGTGGACACTGGACACGTAAACATTGAGTGACCAGATCACGTTGGAGTGGTCAATTTGCGATGATCTTATTGGTCACCATCTCGCAGGTAGAAGAGAGTTGAGGAGTATTTAAAGAACAAGGAGTTAGGACAGAGAAGTTTTTTAGCCAGAGATTTCAGAAGAGAAAGTAGAATGTAGACTAAGTCAGTTAAGTTAGGACAGAGTAGAAACATTTAGACAAGAAGCAGTTAAGCAGTTTGGAAACAGCTAAAGTCAGAACAGTTAGAAAGTTAAGATTAGAAGTGAAGCTAGTAGTTCAGAAGTTAGAATCTCCAAGTGTAGTTCACGTCAGTTTAGAAGTTATTCTTGATAGATAGTTGACAAGAATATGATGACAGTAGTAGTGAAGTGAAGTGATGAGTTCCACTTCCAAAGTGTTTCAAGAATTGTGTGTGTTCATCTTACATGTCGTAAGTAGATAAATTATAACAAATTGTGTGACATTAATTAAACGTTGCATCCAAGACTATAGATCATGTGTGCCAGCAGAAAATTCAATAAATGTGATTGTCATTATATATTAAAGGAAACGACTCTGTCATGATCTTATCTGTTACATGTTGTAACATCAGTGTGGTGTGATGTGTTGTCAAGATATATGCGGGATAAAGAGATAACAAAGAACATTACAACGCTGTAACAGGTTTTATTAATTTGGTGTCCGAGACACAGCACGAACCTGAGTTGTCGCGGAGAGAAATCAAATAAATTAATGACAGAAAGTTAATGGAAGAATAAAAAGCCTGCCCAGTCTTCAACTTAGAAATCACGGAGAAATCACCGTGTACCGTCTACCGGGTCAAAAGTTCAACACGACCACAATTCTACCTGTGTTGTACTCCTGCCAGCTGAGATTGTCATTTTACCAATCAAGAGTACCTGTCCGTCAGGTCAAAAAGTCAAATTACGCTGTTTGCGTAACACAAGTCTGAAATTTACCTGTGTCAAGTGTCTAAGAGAGGCACTAAAATTTTATTCAGCATTAAATCTGACCAGCCAAGAGATTGTCAAATTGTCAGTCAATATTACCTGTTTTGTTGGTATCAAGTCATAGCGTCAAGTTGCAACAAATCATTGTTTCGTCCACCTGAGATTCAAAGTTCATCAATGAGTCCGACCTTTGAACTGTGACCCACCACAGTGTTTATTTTGAAAGTATTCAGGAAGAGGCATAACTCTCAACAGAATATCGTCATCGTCAGATAACTCCCGACACATTTGTAATTGTCGAACATGTGTCGAATTTTCTCATGTGGCAATTTATTGAGGAAAATTGTGAATTGTGATTGATAATTAATAATTTCAAGTGGTGTAGTCTTTATTTAGAGAAACAAGTCAAGTAACAAGTAAGAGTGTTAATAGATAAATATTACAATGGCCATTCGCGTGTGTTAGAAATTAAAATAAATTAACATTAACATTAGACAGTAGGTGACCAGAAGGAAAGAAGACCGATCGTCAGCACAGCTGAGAAACAATAATTAATTAATTAGAATTTATTAAGTAGTTGGTTATTAAATTTAATTAAGTAGTTAAGTAATTAAGTTATTAAGCAGTTAAATATTAATGTATTAAGTAGTTAATTAAGTTGTGTATTTTGGTTAAATAATTAATTTTTAAATACTATTATTGGTGATTTGACATACCAGCAACTATTGATTGTAAAAAATTTTTTAACTCTATGCTAATATGCTGTTTGTATTTTTTCAAAATAGGTATATTTATATATTGAATGAAGGCTACATAAAATTATAATTTAATAGATATTGATTACTGATACTATACTACAAGGTTAAACTGTTTTTATTCCACAGGGAAATTAAATAATAATAATTTCTATACTATACTACATTGTTTTATTTCACAGGGAAATTAAATAATAATAAATTTCTATTTATTTCAGGAACTGAGGTGTTCATAAAGTGCTGATATTTTATAGTCTTATTATATTTTATAACCTATAATAAATTGTATTTGTTTTGTTCTTTCAACAGTTGAAGGGTCCTTCGCATGTAATAGTATTCATCTAATAGTTGATTATATAGATATTAAAGAGACATGGACTGTAAACAAATTCTAACTACTAACAGCTGTAAGATATTAATAACAAATTTAGAGAAAAACCTTGATGAAAGGCACATTAGAAATTATTTTAATACGTATGGAGAAATAATATTTGTGAAATTAATTGATAGGCCTGAAGAAGAGACAAACAGAGCCATCATTCTATACAGAGATAGTAACATTGTAAATAAGATTTTGAATAGTGAGCACACAATAAATAATAGTAAGATTATAGTCAAAGTTTATAGGCCATTACAAAAACATACATATACTAATCCAATAACATATGCTAAACCAGACTATAGACTATATAGTTTAAAAACAAATAGAATTATTAGAGAAGAGATTATTAGAAAGACAGACACTGAACAAGAGACAAGGAGTACACAGACTGAAGTAGAGACTACAGTTTTAAAGACTTATACAGATGCCTGTGTAGGTAGTGACAGTGACACATGGCAAGAATATGAAACTAAATGGATTGAGAAGAATAAAGAAAGTAACAAAATAATAGAAGAATTAAATGAGAAATTAATAAAACAAGATCATGAGATTAGGATACTAAAGCAAACTAATGAGAAAAATAATAAAAAGATTGTAGAGTTGACAGAGACAGTTGATAGCTTAAAGACGAAGAACAAAGGCTTGAAGAAAGAAGTAGACAAAATAGAAAATGATATAATGGAGGCGGAGGAATACATTGGACAACTGACGCATGAAAAACTACAGCTTCAAGAGAAATTTTCAAAGATGACAGACACAGAAGATGTTAGACAGAAAGTAAAGGTCCATCCGGAGAGGCAAAAGTCGGTGAGAACCAGAAAAATTCCATCAAGATCAGACGTTGATTTGTGGCCTGCTGATTCAGATCGACCACGTTATGTGCACCCACTATACCCAGACCAGTGCACAGTAGATTATGATAGTGACAATGATGAAATCCGTAGAGAGTATTGGGGGACGACGATAGAAGACGGTAAGGTAACAATATCGGAAGGCTCGCAAGGTTATACGACAGGACAGAAATCCTCCAAGAAATGTACAGCAAAGACAAAGAAGAAAAAGGATAGACAAGTTGCTACAGTAGTGTAAGCAAAAGTAATGGCTTAAAAGAAGATAGTAATTCAGAAGTAGCGTTCTGGAGCATGCCAGCAAAAATATGGGTAAACAACATCCCTATTAATAACAGTAAGAGATAAGAAATAGGTGGAACTTGTATAAGACTAAACGGGTCTTACGCTCAATAAATCATTTTAATATTATATACACTATGTACACAGGATGTGATTTATAAATAGATATGGAGAAGTAGTGTCAAAAGAATATAGAAGACAAGAGACCTGAGGAAATAGAGAGATTACCTCAGATGAACTAGGAGTTAAAAGAGTTACCAATGTGGAACATATGGTACTAACTACGAGTTGGTCAGAGTTCTTAAACTTGCGAAGTTGGATGGTAATCCAAGGAACGACTGACCAATATAAGTGTGTAGCAAGGAGATGAGAGTGTTATTGAAATTTAAGAGTTGTTGAAGAATGAGAAGTGAGAAGCAAGGTGATGATAACCTGTGCTTATTGAGACCTAAAGAATTAGGTTATAAATGTGAATACTAAGAGAAGCATCATGAGAAAAGGAGTCTGGAAGAGACTCATGTGAAACATGTACCGAGTGATAACTCATAGAAAGGTTACATGAGGGAATTATAGGAGACTTACAAGAAGTCAGAGAAATGAGAGAATTATTGAGAGAACCTCAAGGAGAATTCTAAGTTGTGAAATTAATCATGTAACTGAGTGATAACTCATAGAAAAGTTACATGAAAAGAGAAGCTATATAAGATAGTGAGATGAAGAAGTAATGAGAACCTGAGAGGTTGATGCGATATATATATTCTGTTGTCGAATGACAAAGTTTGTACAGATATGAAGATGCATACACAGAAATAGAGCATTATGAGGAATAGAAAAAGATGGAACTTGAGAGAGAGTTCCAGAATTTATTGAGACTAAATAGTAGTCCTGTGTGAATACAAGAGATTAATGGATTAATCGCAGATTATTCTGAGTCAAATTAATGACTAGCAGATGCTGTCAAGTGGACTGTATCCAGATAATTCTGATATTGAGAGTAGAGAGGAGATACTAAAAGAGAGTATCATGAAGAAGTTGAGTTTTAAAATGAGGCTCAAAGAAGGTATGTTGTAAATAAAGATAAGGCTTAAATAAGTATGTATATTGGTATATTATTGCTCAAGCTAAGTGTGGTTGGTGATCGTGTTGTGATTGTGATCTCCGGAGATATGTGCATTGTCTAAGTTTTGTCAGTATATGTTCTATGTCAATTGAGCGGATATGTTCTAAAGCATAAAGACTCGTAATAATGATGCATGATAATGAATGTTGTAAATGGTTTGTTTTTTCTATGAGTTTATTCTTAGATTCTGATACTGGGATCACAGATGCCAGTCGACAGAGGTTCTGCTGATACCTGTAATGTAGCTCTCCTCAAGAAGCTGGCAATCAGTCATCAGAAGTAGTTAGAATGCTCAAGAAGACTTGAATTTTTTTATTATCAGGGGACACAACTGGACATATTTTGAAAAATTAAGTCCCTTGGAAATGTTACATTTTTTAGTTACAAATAATTTTTATTGCTCAGTACCTTATTGTCTCCTAGATTGTGTTGATGCTTATGTATTATTAAAGAATGAATGTTATATTGTGACAATTATTTAGAGAAACATTTTACTCACATGACTTAGAATCTGCTATTGCATGTTATCAGTTAGTAGACCATAGAATTCAAAGATGTATATATGTATACTGTTACTATTTTTATTATGATGTTACAAAATTTAATACTGCGTATGTAAATCTGGACATTAGGGGGAGATAATGTAACAGTGAAGCTGGTGGAAGCTACCGCTTCTCAAATAGACGATAGCAGTATCATATAGTGGCGACCAGCAGATTTAACTATAATGATGGTATGTCAGTATAACTAGTGAGTCAGAAGTTTAGTTACAGTAGAGGTTATAGGAGAAGGGTAGTAACCAGGAGGAAGGAGTGAGGTTCAGAGTATTGGACAAAGCGATGGGAGGTTACATGATCCCCACTCACCAGTTGTAGAGGGTGGGTAGTGACACGCACCGAAGGAGAGGTCCAGAATAGTGGAACGACACAATGTCTCACTACATGGAAAAGTTTAGTTACATGCAACGGCCGCGTGGTGTTATTGTCAGATCTCCACGAGTGTCCATCATGTTCACAACAACTAGTTAGTTGTTATTGTAAATGACCATCACATGATACCATGCACTAAACTCATGGTGTTACTCTGCCAGGTAATTAGCTACCAGGAGAGGTCAGTGTCATGAGGTAATATTATCCCAAATAGGGCGTAGAGATTTCGGAAAAACAGGATGCTTTGTCCAAAAGATGGGAAAGTTCAGGTGAGTCACAGATGGTGGACACTGGACACGTAAACATTGAGTGACCAGATCACGTTGGAGCGGTCAATTTGCGATGATCTTATTGGTCACCATCTCGCAGGTAGAAGAGAGTTGAGGAGTATTTAAAGAACAAGGAGTTAGGACAGAGAAGTTTTTTAGCCAGAGATTTCAGAAGAGAAAGTAGAATGTAGACTAAGTCAGTTAAGTTAGGACAGAGTAGAAACATTTAGACAAGAAGCAGTTAAGCAGTTTGGAAACAGCTAAAGTCAGAACAGTTAGAAAGTTAAGATTAGAAGTGAAGCTAGTAGTTCAGAAGTTAGAATCTCCAAGTGTAGTTCACGTCAGTTTAGAAGTTATTCTTGATAGATAGTTGACAAGAATATGATGACAGTAGTAGTGAAGTGAAGTGATGAGTTCCACTTCCAAAGTGTTTCAAGAATTGTGTGTGTTCATCTTACATGTCGTAAGTAGATAAATTATAACAAATTGTGTGACATTAATTAAACGTTGCATCCAAGACTATAGATCATGTGTGCCAGCAGAAAATTCAATAAATGTGATTGTCATTATATATTAAAGGAAACGACTCTGTCATGATCTTATCTGTTACATGTTGTAACATCAGTGTGGTGTGATGTGTTGTCAAGATATATGCGGGATAAAGAGATAACAAAGAACATTACAACGCTGTAACAAAAGATGTGAGCAGGAGAGATCAAGAAATAATCATAAGAACTCATATTAATGATTTAGACAAAACACCTGCTCACGGGAGACCCAAGAAACGATGACAAAGATTGCACTGAAATGTTTTCCCTAAGAAAATTGAAAGCGATGACCAGTAAAGATCACGATGGTAAGATATTGTTCTAAAAAAACAGTGTGTGCCAGACATGGGGCATCCTGTATACAGAAAGCGAAGGAAGAAGAAGAGACTCTTAATAGAAAATGTTTTTTCTTTCCTTTTTTCATTTGACGCCGCATTCTAAAAAAATTGGAGGTAAAAAGAAAAAGAGATAAAAAAAACAGTACGGTGAAAGATGGGGTTAGAGTTCGAAACTTAAGGAGACCAGGACGTGAGACTTTTGTCCATGTTTGTTTTCCATACAGACGCAGCGCAATAAGTTAAGGAAACATTAGTTAAACTTGCCTTCCACCGTCTATATTTATATCATTATCATCATGTGCCATGCCGATTGGCGTAGGCTATCCACAGTACATCGTATCAGTTATGTTGTTGACTGTTTTCCATGCCATGAAAATAAGTTATCTAGTATTTCCTCTCTTTGTCGTCCGCGATCTTTCTTTTCCAGTTGTAACCAAATATTCCAACTTTCCTCTTCTCATGATGTGCCCGAAAAAATATTAATTGTTTCTTTCTGGTGTCTCTCTGAGACCTCTTTGAGGATTTCCTCTTTGGTCTATTTTAGCTGTCCAGGGAACTCTCAACATTCTTTTGAGTAATGTCATCTACTGTCCATGATTCACTTCCATAGGTCAGAACTGGCTCTATAAAGCGCTGATGAACTCTTTTTTTCCCACTTCTGTTGACATAGACTTGTTGCAAAAGCCGTTTTTCATTTTCTAAAATGCTATTTTGGTCTAAGCTGTTTTGTTTTTATTTCAGTTGAATCTGTGCTTATTTTGTACTAACCATCTTTAATTTCTGTTGAATTGATTCTTGTCATGTTCTAACCATCTTTAATTTCTGTTGAATTGATTCTTGTCATGTTCTAACCGTCTTTAATTTCTGTTGAATTGATTCTTGTCCTTTTCTAACCGTCTTTAATTTCCATTTCATTGGCACTTGTTGTGTTCTCTCTAAACATCTTTAACGTCATTGGAATTAGTTCTTGTCTTGTTCTCTACATCTTTAATTTCAGTTGCATTTGTTTTTTGTTTTGTCCTCTCTAAGTGCCCTTTTGTTCTTGTTTTGTCCTCTCTAAGTACAGATTTGTTCTTGTTTTGTCCTCTCTAAGTACAGATTTGTTCTTGTTTTTCCCTATCTAAGTGCCCTTTTGTTCTTGTTTTGTCCTCACTAAGTACCCTTTTGTTCTTGCTTTGTCCTCACTAAGTACCCTTTTGTTCTTGCTTTGTCCTCTCTAAGTACCGATTTGTTCTGTTTTGTCCTCTCTAAGTGCCCTTTTGTTCTTGTTTTGTCCTCACTAAGTACCCTTTTGTTCTTGCTTTGTCCTCTCTAAGTACCCTTTTGTTCTTGCTTTGTCCTCTCTAAGTACCGATTTGTTCTGTTTTGTCCTCTCTAAGTACCCTTTTGTTCTTGCTTTGTCCTCTCCAAGTACCGATTTGTTCTTGTTTTGTCTTCTCTAAGTACCGATTTGTTCTTGTTTTGTCCTCTCTAAGTACAGATTTGTTCTTGTTTTGTCCTTTCTAAGTACAAATTTGTTCTTGTTTTGTCCTCTCTAAGTACAGATTTGTTCTTGTTTTGTCTTTCTCTAAGTACCCTTTTGTTCTTGTTTTGTCTTCTCTAAGTACGGATTTGTTCTTGTTTTATCCTCTCTAAGTACAGATTTGTTCTTGTTTTGTTCTTTCTAAGTACAGATTTGTTCTTGTTTTGTCCTCTCCAAGTACAGATTTGTTCTTGTTTAGTCCTCTCTAAGTACCGATTTGTTCTTGTTTTGTCTTCTCTAAGTACCGATTTGTTCTTGTTTTGTCCTCTCTAAGTACAGATTTGTTCTTGTTTTGTCCTTTCTAAGTACAAATTTGTTCTTGTTTTGTCCTTTCTAAGTACCGATTTGTTCTTGTTTTGTCTTCTCTAAGTACCGATTTGTTCTTGTTTTGTCCTCTCTAAGTACAGATTTGTTCTTGTTTTGTCCTCTCTAAGTACAGATTTGTTCTTGTTTTGTCTTCTCTAAGTACAGATTTGTTCTTGTTTTGTCCTCTCCAAGTACCCTTTTGTTCTTGTTTTGTCTTCTCTAAGTACCGATTTGTTCTTGTTTTGTCTTCTCTAAGTACAGATTTGTTCTTGTTTTGTCCTCTCTAAGTACAAATTTGTTCTTGTTTTGTCCTCTCTAAGTACAAATTTGTTCTTGTTTTGTCCTCTCTAAGTACAAATTTGTTCTTGTTTTGTCCTTCTAAGTACAGATTTGTTCTTGTTTTGTCCTCTCTAAGTACAGATTTGTTCTTGTTTTGCCCTCTCTAAGTACAGATTTGTTCTTGTTTTGTCCTCTCTAAGTACAGACTTGTTCTTGTTTTGTCCTCTCTAAGTACAGATTTGTTCTTGTTTTGTCCTCTCCAAGTACCGATTTGTTCTTGTTTTGTCCTCTCCAAGTACCGATTTGTTCTTGTTTTGTCCTCTCTAAGTACAGATTTGTTCTTGTTTTGTCCTCTCTAAGTACAAATTTGTTCTTGTTTTGTCCTCTCCAAGTACCGATTTGTTCTTGTTATGTCCTCTCTAAGTACCGATTTGTTTTTGTTTTGTCCTCTCCAAGTACCGATTTGTTCTTGTTATGTCCTCTCTAAGTACCCTTACCTTGTGAAAGCGTCAGCATCATAGTACTAGCACCCCGACTAAGCGACTAAGTGTCCTGTAAACGCAGCCTGGCACTCACCCGTCGCCCCATCCGACGGGTTTGACTCACTAACTTAAATAGAAATAGCAACAGTAATTCCGCCGACTCTCTACGTCACCTCCGACCGCTTTAGCCCATTGCAGTGAAACATGATTTCTTTCCATTATGAAATATGTCAGGTGCCATTACTTAACTCTCCATGTCTAAAGATGTGACGTGTTGACATTTCAGGGAAATTCCACTGATTTCTCTAGTCACGTGATTATTGTGAAATGACGCCGCTATGGGAATTCCCATTGATGTGTCAGTCTATGACATTATTGTTACCTGCTAGACTGCGGTAACCGGGCCGCTTCGGCCAGAGATGAGACATCACGGTACGTCCTTGAACTTATCAAAGACAATATTACTATTATTGATATTACATCAAATTTTTTAACAATTTACTTCTCTATAGCTCATCATCATCATCGAGTGCCGTCACCGCATCGAAGGTTGGCTACCATGGAGCTCCATTCCACTCTGTCTCTTGCTTTGATGGTGCAGATTTTCATAAGTTGACTTGTTCATCTTTTGATGTTACTCGTCCATGTTAGTCTTGATCTTCCTCTGCCTCTTTTACCTTGTATTTTCCCTTCCAATATAACTTGTATCAGGCTTCCTCTATAGCTAGTTCCTTCGTATCGACAGCGACTCTTCATTGCGTTGTGTCGCAATTAACAACGAAGATGGCACCTTCACATCTTGTGCTCCGGTTCATCCGACTTTTTATAAAACATTTTGGGCCCAGATATCTGTCTCACATTTTATTAATATACTTTTGGTATGGTTCAGATGTATGTTTCCGACATTACAAAATGATATTGAAGTAGGATTTCGGTCAGTTTTGGTTCATTTGTACTGAAATGTGAAGACCGTTTCTTGGATGATTATCATAACTGTATAGTTTTCTTTATTTTTTGTTTCATTACCACTTCCGGTAAATAGAAAAATAGGAAGAATAGGAAAGAAAACAAACGACGGAGTTTTAAAATAACTAAAAATGGAAAGAAAACAACTAAACACAATTCAAACAAGACAACCGAGATTTTTGGGCCATGTTAAAAGACACAACAGCCTACTAAAAGTAATCTTTGAAGGGAAAATACAAGGTAGAAGAGCCAGAGGCAGATCAAGACTAACATGGACGAGTAACATCAAAAGATGGACAAGGCAGCATATGACAACCTACACTATCAAATCAAGATGCAGAGCGGAATGGCGCTCCATGGTAGCCAACCTTCCATGTGGAGACGGTACTCAATGAATGGCTCTCCATGGTAGCCAACCTTCGATGTGGAGACGGTACTCAATGAATGGCGCTCCATGGTAGCCAACCTTCGATGTGGAGACGGTACTCAATGAATGGCGCTCCATGGTAGCCAACCTTTGATGTGAAGGCGTTACTCAATGAATGGCGCTCCATGGTAGCCAACCTTTGATGTGGAGACGGTACTCAATGAATGGCGTTCCATGGTAGCCAACCTTCGATGTGGAGACACGCCACTCAATGAATGGCGCTCCATGATAGCCAACCTTTGATGTGGAGACAGTAATCAATGAATGGCGCTCCATGGTAGCCAACCTTCGATGTGGAGACACGCCCCTCAATGAATGGCGCTCCATGATAGCCAACGCTTGATGTGAAGACGGTACTCAACGAATGGTGCTCCATGGTAGCCAACCTTTGATGTGAAGACGGTACTCAATGAATGGCGCTCCATGGTAGCCAACCTTTGATGTGGAGACACGCCACTCAATGAATGGCGCTCCATGGTAGCCAACCTTCGATGTGGAGACACGCCACTCAATGAATGGCGCTCCATGGTAGCCAACCTTCGATGTGGAGACACGCCACTCAATGAATGGCGCTCCATGGTAGCCAACCTTTGATGTGAAGACGGTACTCAATGAATGGCGCTCCATGGTAGCCAACCTTTGATGTGAAGACGGTACTCAATGAATGGCGCTCCATGGTAGCCAACCTTCGATGTGGAGACACGCCACTCAATGAATGGCGCTCCATGTTAACCAACCTTCGATGTGGAGACGGTGCTCAATGAATGACGCTCCATTGTAGCCAACCTTCGATGTGGAGACACGCCACTCAATGAATGGCGCTCCATGGTAGCCAACCTTCGATGTGGAGACGGTACTCAATGAATGACGCTCCATGGTAGCCAACCTTCCATGTGGAGACGGTACTCAATGAATGGCTCTCCATGGTAGCCAACCTTCGATGTGGAGACGGTACTCAATGAATGGCGCTCCATGGTAGCCAACCTTCGATGTGGAGACGGTACTCAATGAATGGCGCTCCATGGTAGCCAACCTTTGATGTGAAGGCGGTACTCAATGAATGGCGCTCCATGGTAGCCAACCTTTGATGTGGAGACGGTACTCAATGAATGGCGTTCCATGGTAGCCAACCTTCGATGTGGAGACACGCCACTCAATGAATGGCGCTCCATGATAGCCAACCTTTGATGTGGAGACAGTAATCAATGAATGGCGCTCCATGGTAGCCAACCTTCGATGTGGAGACACGCCACTCAATGAATGGCGCTCCATGATAGCCAACGCTTGATGTGAAGACGGTACTCAATGAATGGTGCTCCATGGTAGCCAACCTTTGATGTGAAGACGGTACTCAATGAATGGCGCTCCATGGTAGCCAACCTTTGATGTGGAGACACGCCACTCAATGAATGGCGCTCCATGGTAGCCAACCTTCGATGTGGAGACGGTACTCAATGAATGACGCTCCATGGTAGCCAACCTTCCATGTGGAGACGGTACTCAATGAATGGCTCTCCATGGTAGCCAACCTTCGATGTGGAGACGGTACTCAATGAATGGCGCTCCATGGTAGCCAACCTTCGATGTGGAGACGGTACTCAATGAATGGCGCTCCATGGTAGCCAACCTTTGATGTGAAGGCGGTACTCAATGAATGGCGCTCCATGGTAGCCAACCTTTGATGTGGAGACGGTACTCAATGAATGGCGTTCCATGGTAGCCAACCTTCGATGTGGAGACACGCCACTCAATGAATGGCGCTCCATGATAGCCAACCTTTGATGTGGAGACAGTAATCAATGAATGGCGCTCCATGGTAGCCAACCTTCGATGTGGAGACACGCCACTCAATGAATGGCGCTCCATGATAGCCAACGCTTGATGTGAAGACGGTACTCAATGAATGGTGCTCCATGGTAGCCAACCTTTGATGTGAAGACGGTACTCAATGAATGGCGCTCCATGGTAGCCAACCTTTGATGTGGAGACACGCCACTCAATGAATGGCGCTCCATGGTAGCCAACCTTCGATGTGGAGACACGCCACTCAATGAATGGCGCTCCATGGTAGCCAACCTTCGATGTGGAGACACGCCACTCAATGAATGGCGCTCCATGGTAGCCAACCTTTGATGTGAAGACGGTACTCAATGAATGGCGCTCCATGGTAGCCAACCTTTGATGTGAAGACGGTACTCAATGAATGGCGCTCCATGGTAGCCAACCTTTGATGTGAAGACGGTACTCAATGAATGGCGCTCCATGGTAGCCAACCTTTGATGTGAAGACGGTACTCAATGAATGGCGCTCCATGGTAGCCAACCTTTGATGTGGAGACGGTACTCAATGAATGGCGTTCCATGGTAGCCAACCTTCGATGTGGAGACACGCCACTCAATGAATGGCGCTCCATGATAGCCAACCTTTGATGTGGAGACAGTAATCAATGAATGGCGCTCCATGGTAGCCAACCTTCGATGTGGAGACACGCCACTCAATGAATGGCGCTCCATGATAGCCAACGCTTGATGTGAAGACGGTACTCAATGAATGGTGCTCCATGGTAGCCAACCTTTGATGTGAAGACAGTACTCAATGAATGGCGCTCCATGGTAGCTAACCTTTGATGTGGAGACACGCCACTCAATGAATGGCGCTCCATGGTAGCCAACCTTCGATGTGGAGACACGCCACTCAATGAATGGCGCTCCATGGTAGCCAACCTTCGATGTGGAGACACGCCACTCAATGAATGGCGCTCCATGGTAGCCAACCTTTGATGTGAAGACGGTACTCAATGAATGGCGCTCCATGGTAGCCAACCTTTGATGTGAAGACGGTACTCAATGAATGGCGCTCCATGGTAGCCAACCTTTGATGTGAAGACGGTACTCAATGAATGGCGCTCCATGGTAGCCAACCTTTGATGTGAAGACGGTACTCAATGAATGGCGCTCCATGGTAGCCAACCTTCGATGTGGAGACGGTACTCAATGAATGACGCTCCATGGTAGCCAACATTCGACGTGGAGACGGTACTCAATGAATGACGCTCCATGTTAACCAACCTTCGATGTGGAGACGGTGCTCAATGAATGACGCTCCATGGTAGCCAACCTTCGATGTGGAGACGGTACTCAATGAATGGCGCTCCATGGTAGCCAACCTTCGATGTGGAGACGGTACTCAATGAATGACGCTCCATGGTAGCCAACATTCGACGTGGATACGGTACTCAATGAATGACGCTCCATGTTAACCAACCTTCGATGTGGAGACGGTGCTCAATGAATGACGCTCCATGGTAGCCAACCTTCGATGTGGAGACGGTACTCAATGAATGGCGCTCCATGGTAGCCAACCTTCGATGTGGAGACGGTACTCAATGAATGGCGCTCCATGGTAGCCAACCTTCCATGTGGAGATGGTACTCAATGAATGGCTCTCCATGGTAGCCAACCTTCGATGTGGAGACGGTACTCAATGAATGGCGCTCCATGGTAGCCAACCTTCGATGTGGAGACGGTACTCAATGAATGGCGCTCCATGGTAGCCAACCTTTGATGTGAAGGCGGTACTCAATGAATGGCGCTCCATGGTAGCCAACCTTTGATGTGGAGACGGTACTCAATGAATGGCGTTCCATGGTAGCCAACCTTCGATGTGGAGACACGCCACTCAATGAATGGCGCTCCATGATAGCCAACCTTTGATGTGGAGACAGTAATCAATGAATGGCGCTCCATGGTAGCCAACCTTCGATGTGGAGACACGCCACTCAATGAATGGCGCTCCATGATAGCCAACGCTTGATGTGAAGACGGTATTCAATGAATGGTGCTCCATGGTAGCCAACCTTTGATGTGAAGACGGTACTCAATGAATGGCGCTCCATGGTAGCCAACCTTTGATGTGGAGACACGCCACTCAATGAATGGCGCTCCATGGTAGCCAACCTTCGATGTGGAGACACGCCACTCAATGAATGGCGCTCCATGGTAGCCAACCTTCGATGTGGAGACACGCCACTCAATGAATGGCGCTCCATGGTAGCCAACCTTTGATGTGAAGACGGTACTCAATGAATGGCGCTCCATGGTAGCCAACCTTTGATGTGAAGACGGTACTCAATGAATGGCGCTCCATGGTAGCCAACCTTCGATGTGGAGTCACGCCACTCAATGAATGGCGCTCCATGGTAGCCAACCTTTGATGTGAAGACGGTACTCAATGAATGGCGCTCCATGGTAGCCAACCTTCGATGTGGAGACACGCCACTCAATGAATGGCGCTCCATGGTAGCCAACCTTTAATGTGAAGACGGTACTCAATGAATGGCGCTCCATGGTAGCCAACCTTCGATGTGGAGACGGTACTCAATGAATGACGCTCCATGGTAGCCAACCTTCGATGTGGAGACGGTACTCAATGAATGGCGCTCCATGGTAGCCAACCTTCGATGTGGAGACGGTACTCAATGAATGACGCTCCATGGTAGCCAACCTTCGATGTGGAGATGGCACTCGATGATGATGATAACTTCAGGATATTGCCCTACTCGCTCTTTTGTGAGAGAGAGAGAGAGAGAGAGAGAGAGAGAGAGAGATATCGTCGGAATGTGCGAAAAGGTGGGGTGGAGGAGGGAGGAGACAGATGAGAAGGCCTAAATATGAGAAGACAAAGGATAAAAGAGATGAGAGCAGCGGCGGATATGCAGAGGAGCCATCAGAGGCCAGGACCCCTTCAATATTTGATCAGAATATATAACACAATCACATTCCAGCTCAACGAGTTCAATGTCAGTGTACAACCAGCCACCGTATTCCCTAGTATAGCCGTGATATAGTTCAATGTCAGTGTACAACCAGCCACCGTATTCCCTAGTATAGCCGTGATATAGTTCAATGTCAGTGTACAACCAGCCACCGTATTCCCTAGTATAGCCGTGATATAGTTCAATATCAGTGTACAACCAGCCACCGTATTCCCTAGTATAGCCGTGATATAGTTCAATGTCAGTGTACAACCAGCCACCGTATTCCCTAGTATAGCCGTGATATAGTTCAATGTTAGTGTACAACCAGCTACCGTATTCCCTAGTATAGTCGTGATATAGTTCAATGTTAGTGTACAACCAGCTACCGTATTCCCTAGTATAGCCGTGATATAGTTCAATGTCAGTGTACAACCAGCCACCGTATTCCCTAGTATAGCCGTGATATAGTTCAATGTCAGTGTACAACCAGCCACCGTATTCCCTAGTATAGCCGTGATATAGTTCAATATCAGTGTACAACCAGCCACCGTATTCCCTAGTATAGCCGTGATATAGTTCAATGTCAGTGTACAACCAGGGACCGTATTCCCTAGTATAGCCGTGATATAGTTCAATGTTAGTGTACAACCAGCTACCGTATTCCCTAGTATAGCCGTGATATAGTTCAATGTTAGTGTACAACCAGCTACCGTATTCTCCAGTATAGCCGTGATATAGTTCAATGTCAGTGTACAACCAACCACCTCATTCCCTAGTATAGCCGTGATATAGTTCAATGTTAGTGTACAACCAGCTACCGTATTCTCCAGTATAGCCGTGATATAGTTCAATATCAGTGTACAACCAACCACCTCATTCCCTAGTATAGCCGTGATATAGGGCAAATAGTTCAAGCTATTACTAACATATTTTTATATAAAGAAAGAACAGATTACATGAATTGGCTACGTGATCAGGCTGAAAGATCAAGTCAACACAACGAGCCTTCATTAAACGTTGCGAGAACATTAGACTCAAGGATCGACCACGAAAAAGATGGATTGATTAGAAACATTATGAAACATAACAACAGGAGAGGTCAACAGAAGAGCAACAAAAAAAAACGCAAATTATACCTCCCCTCAAAGTTGAAAGGCAAATGAGCTAAGTAAGACAGAAGGATCAACATGTGGAAAACCGGTCGGCGTAGGCGATCATGTGCTTCCACAATCTTCTACCCAATGTAAAAAAAAAAAAAAAAAAGTCAAGAGCCCTGTCACGCCAAGTGGCGTATATGGAATATGGTGTTAGTGACCATAATTTTTACAGACCTTCGCACATGATTTTTGGGGTAATGTGGTCGGTATTACGCCCGAGCTGCTTTACTTTCTCAGAAACAAATCCGGTTCCCATTATGGCTGGGTGAACCTGGAAGTCGTGTAGTCCAGTTCACTAGCCACTGAGCTATCACGGATTTCATCTATCCACAGTGCATCGTTTCAATTTTGTTATTGACTGTTTTCCATCTCTGGACACAAAACTATAAATAGTATCTTCTCTCTTTATCTTCTACCATTTCTTTTTCTCTGGTATTTTTCTCTGTATTTTGCGAGTTGTAATAAAGTGTTCCAATTTTCTCTTCTCATGACGTGCCAGAAAACGGTGATTATTTCTTTCTGATGTTTTAGGAGCTGCCTTTTAGTGTTGGCCTCTTTGAGAATGTCCTTGTTGATCTTTTAGCTTTCCAGGAAACGTTCAACATTTTTCTGAGAAATCCCATCTCGGATGGCCGTTAATCGTCTTTTCATTTGTTTTATGAAACGCTTCAATGGGTCAAAATTGTCTCAATATAGCACCGATGAACTCTCGTTCTCACTTCTTTTAACATAGACTTTGTTGCATAAGACTTTTTTTCATTTTCTGAAATGCTATTTTGGCTTCAGGTATTATGCTTTTTATGAAGAGATAGATGGAAGCAAAGAGAAAAAATAACAGACAGCTTAAGAGAATTGCTTGGCAGAAGGTCAACAACAGAAACGATAAATAGCTGCCGATATCGAAAGTTGTGGAGAGACATGATCACGTACGCCAGCAGGCCCGGTACTTGATGATGATGATTATGCTTTTTATTTCTGTGGCACATCTTCCATCTGATGTTATTATTGTGTCCAAGTATTTGACGCGTCGCACTTGTTTTAGATTTCTCCTGTTTATTTTTATGCTGCATGATGGGGATTATCTTGGTCATATCTTCATGACGTCAGTTGAGAATAGATCAGTTTAAATGGAGATCAAGCTACGACAACTTTACGACATCCATTTATTTACCTTTCAATGTATCTAAGAACGATGGAGTCTATTTTCGAAAACAACTCTCGTTTCTATAGCAACTGGTTATTCGGCCAATCAGACGACGCTCTCTCTCTCTCTCTCTCTCTCTATATATATATATATATATATATATATATATATATATATATATATGTTACGTATTTGGCTTTAGGGGAAGAGAGAAACAGATCCCCCCCCCCCCATCCTTTTCCCCGTTTACTAAGTCACTGCGATGACATATAAAAGTTGAACAGAACTGTAACAGATATTAACTGACAGCAAAGGGGGAGCATAAGCGCCTGCGACCTGCGGTCGCAATAGCAGGGTCGGCGCACCATCAGCTGGCCAAGACCTAGCAGTTCTATCTCCTCGTGGTCTCCCCTGGTATGCGTCAAAACAGGCTGGCTAACAGAAGCTGGGATCGACGTGTTCCCTGTAGTGGCGGCTGTTACTGATTGAGGACCCAGTGTTGCAGTACCTCTGGGCTGGACGTAGTTTCCCAGCATAGCCTGGGACAGACGAACTCCAACCTCCAGTAAGAGCCGGGAATGTCAAGAAAGCCATTACCCGCCACATCTTATGAGTCAAAGGGCAAACATGCTCGTATCAACTCGTGGCAACCCATCAACAACAACAGCTGATAGCAAAACCATGTTATTTTTCTAACTTATGTTATTACTTCTAACAATGCAAATAACCAAGAGATTATATAATTATCATCATCAAGCACCGGGCCTGCTGGCGTAGGTGATCATGTCTCTCCACAACTTTCGATCTCGACAGTTATTTATGATTTCTGTTGTTGACCTTCTGCCAAGCCATTCTCTGAAGCTGTCTGGTATCGTTTCTCTTTGCTTCCCTCTATCTCTTCGTCCCTCAATTTCCCCAGCTGTTACAATATATTCCAGCTGTTACCTTCTTATTACATGATCAAACAAAGGAAGATTGTTTCTTCCTAATATTGGAAATTAGCTCTATTTTGCTTTGGCCTCTTTCACAACGTTTTCATTACTCTTCTTAGCTACCCATGGTATTCTCAACATTCTACTGTAAACCCACATTTCTACAGCCTCCAGTGATTTTCTAGTCTGTTGTTCTATTGTCCATGATTCACACCCATATGTTAAAACTGGCTCCACATAATATTCAAGAACTCGTTTTCATGTTTATATTGTCAAAAATAGATCGCACAGTATCTTCCTTATTTTTATTATTTATTTTTAAAGCTGCTTTTGCTTGAGCTATTCTGCATCTTACCTCTGTTGTACAATCTGAGGTTAACACTGTTAACAGATATTTAAATTCATTTACCTGTTTTAATATTATTCCACTTATCATTATTTATCAAATTATAAACATGATAATTTACAGCAATAATTGATGGAACTTTTTTGCATAGCGTACATTGCCGTAATATTTATTTGTGAATTAACATGTTAATGGTTTAGTGAGAGTAAGACATGAATCCAAATGATAAAATTATTGTTTGATGATATTTGTTGTTTGATGATATTTGTTGTTTGATGATATTTGTTGTTTGATGATATTTGTTGTTTGATGATATTTGTTGTTTGATGATATTTGTTGTTTGATGATATTTGTTGTTTGATGATATTTATTGTTTGATGATATTTGTTGTTTGATGATATTTCTTGTTTGATGATATTTGTTGTTTGATGATATTTCTTGTTTGATTATTTTTGTTGTTTGATGATTGGATCTTCCATTTTCACAACAAAATGAGTTTTAAAGAATAATCTTCCAGCAAGAAAGACCCACTCCAAAGTTCACACAACTTCAAACAGGAAAAAGTAACAGCAAAATATTTCATTACGTTAACGTGGTCGATCAACGCAAAATCAAACAAATGGCTCTCCCTGCAGTACAACAAAGTAATCGACATTAACATCTCAGGACATCTATTTGATCACCGTGCTTTCTTTTAAGTACAAACTTGCATTAATGGATGCTTGCGCAGAATAAAAGGATGGAGATGGCAGCACAAAAGCACTAATATAGAATTATGGAGAAGTACCGGTCAATCACCAGTGGACTAAAAAGATACAACGAAGACGATGGCGTTGGATGGGGTACACACACTGCGGAAGCCGACTGAGAGTATTACACGACAGACCTTTTTTGGAATCCTCAGGGGAAGGGATACAGAGGAAGACCAAAATATCCTTGGAGAAGAAAGGTGAAGGAAGAGGTGAAGTGAAGGAAGAGGTGAAGTGAAGGAAGAGGTGAAGGAAGAGGGGAAGTGAAGGAAGAGGTGAAGGAAGAGGTGAAGGAAGAGGGGAAGGAAGAGGTGAAGGAAGAGGGGAAGGAAGAGGTGAAGGAAGAGGTGAAGGAAGAGGTGAAGGAAGAGGTGAAGGAAGAGGTGAAGGAAGAGATGAAGGAAGAGGTGAAGGAAGAGGTGAAGGAAGAGGTGAAGGAAGAGGTAAAGGAAGAGGTGAAGGAAGAGGTGAAGAAAGGTGAAGGAAGCGGTGAAGGAAGAGGTGAAGGAAGAGGTGAAGAAAGGTGAAGGAAGAGGTAAATGAAGAGGTGAAGGAAGAGGTGAAGAAAGGTGAAGGAAGCGGTGAAGGAAGAGGTGAAGGAAGAGGTGAAGGAAAAGATGAAGAAAGGTGAAGGAAGAGGTAAATGAAGAGGTGAAGGAAGCGGTGAAGGAAGAGGTGAAGGAAGAGGTGAAGGAAGCGGTGAAGGAAGAGGTGAAGGAAGCGGTGAAGGAAGAGGTGAAGGAAGAGGTGAAGGAAGAGATGAAGAAAGGTGAAGGAAGAGGTGAAGGAAGAGGTAAATGAAGAGGTGAAGGAAGAGGTGAAGGAAGAGGTGAAGGAAGAGGTGAAGGAAGCGATGAAGGAAGATGTGAAGGAAGAGGTGAAGGAAGAGGTGAAGGAAGCGATGAAGGAAGATGTGAAGGAAGAGGTGAAGGAAGAGGTGAAGGAAGAGGTGAAGGAAGCGGTGAAGGAAGAGGTGAAGGAAGAGGTGAAGGAAGAGGTGAAGGAAGAGGTGAAGGAAGAGGTGAAGGAAGAGGTGAAGGAAACGGTGAAGGAAGAGGTGAAGGAAGAGGTGAAGGAAGATTTGAAGGAAGAGGTGAAGGAAGAGGTGAAGGAAGCGATGAAGGAAGATGTGAAGGAAGAGGTGAAGGAAGAGGTGAAGGAAGAGGTGAAGAGATTGTGGAAGACTTGAAATGATATTAAAGGAATGCCACGAAACAGAACGGGTTGGAATGTGTTTGTTAAACACCTATGCACCACAGGGAGTTCATAGTGTTTGTTGAAGACCTGTGCTCCACAGGAAGTTCATAGTGTTTGTTGAAGACCTGTGCTCCACAGGGAGCTGAAAGTGTTTGTTGAAGACATATGCTCCACAGAGAGCTGAAAGTGTTTGTTGGAGACCTATGCTCTACAGGGAGCTGAACGTGTTTGTTGAAGATCTATGTTCCACAGGGAGCTGAAAGTGTTTGTTGAAGACCTATGCTCCACAGGGAGCTGAAAGTGTTTATTGAAGACCTATGCTCTACAGGGAGCTGAAAATGTTTGTTGAAGACCTATGTTCCACGGGGAAGCTGATAGTGTTTGTTGAAGAACTGTGCTCTACAGGGAGCTGAAAGTGTTTGTTGAGGACCTATGTTCCACAGGGAGCTGAAAGTGTTTGTTAAAGACCTTTGCTCCACAGGGAGCTGAAAGTGTTTGTTGGAGACCTATGTTCCACAGGGAGTTGTATTAGCAGTAGTAATTGCAGCAGTAGTAGTAATAGTAGCAGTTGCAGTAGTACTAATAGTAGTATCAGTAATTGTAGTAGTAGTAGTAATAGTAGTATCAGTAATAGTAGTAGTAGCAGTAATAGTAGTAGTAGTAGTAATAGTAGCAGTACTAATAGTAGGGTTAGTAGCAGGAGTTATAGTAGTAATAGTAATACTCATCATCATCAAGTGCTGGGCCTGCTGGCGTAGGTGATCATGTCTCTCCACAACTTTCGATCACGACAGTTATTTATGATTTCTGTTGTTGACCTTCTGCCAAGCCATTCTCTTAAGCTGTGTTATTTTGTCTCTTTGCTTCCCTCTATCTCTTGGTCCCTCAATTTTCCCAGTTGTTACAATATATTCCAGTTGTTCTCTTCCCATTACATGGCCAAAAATGATGATCGTTTCTTCCTAATATTGGAAATTAGCTCTCTTTTTGCTTTGGCCTCTTTCACAACGTTTTCATTACTCTTCTTAGTTGTCCATGGTATTCTCAACATTCTTCTGTAAAACCACATTTCTACAGACTCCAGTGATTTTCTTGTCTGTTTTCCTATTGTCCATGATTCACATCCATATGTTATGAATGGCTCCACATAACATTTAAGAACTCTTTTTTTTTGTTTCTATTGTCAAAAATGTAAGGTTGTGTGCTGTCACCAGATTTGTTTAATATTTATAGTGAGATTATTTTAAGATCCATAAGGGACATGCCTGGAATAACAATTGGAGGTCATAATATAAATAATCTAAGGTATGTTGATGATACAGTATTAATCGCTAAGAGTGAAAATGAGTTACAAAAAATTTTGGACATTATAGTGAAAGAAAGCAAAAATAAAGGACTCAGCCTTAATAGCAAAAAGACTGAGGTAATGGTAACAACAAAGAAAAAGACATCACCTCAGTGCATAATAAAGACAAGTGGAACAATATTAAAACAGGTAAATGAATTTAAATATTTGGGAACTTTGTTAACCTCAGACGGAAGATGTACAAAAGAGGTGAGATGTAGAATGGTTCAGGCAAAAGCAGCTTTCCAGAAAATGAGGAAGATACTATGCAATCCATCTTTGACAATAGAAACAAGACAAAGAGTTCTTAAATGTTATGTAGAGCCAGTCTTAACATATGGATGGGAATCATGGACAATAGGACAACAGACAAGAAAATCACTGGAGTCTGTAGAAATGTGGTTTTACAGAAGAATATTGAGAGTACCATGGACAGCTAAGAAGAGTAATGAAGATGTTCAGAGAGAGGTCAAAGCAAAAAGAGAGCTAATTTCCAATATTAGGAACAAACAATCATCATTTTTTGGCCATGTAATGAGAAGAGAACAACTGGGATATATTGTAACAACTGGGAAAATTGAGGGACTAAGAGATAGAGGGAAGCGAAGAGAAAAAATACCAGACAGTTTAAGAGAATGGCTTGGCAGAAGGTCAACAACAGAAATGATAAATAGCTGCCGAGATCGAAAGTTGTGAAGAGACATGATCACCTACGCCAGTAGGCCCGGTACTTGATGATGATGAAAAGTAGTAATAGTAGTAATAGTAGTAGTAGTAGTAGTATTAGTAGTAGTAATAGTAGTAGTAGTAGTAGTATTAGTAGTAGTAGTAGTAGTAGTAGTAATAGTAGTAGTAGTAGTAGTAGTATTAGTAGTAGTAATAGTAGTAGTATTAGTAGTAGTAGTATTAGTAGTAGTAGTATTATTAGTAGTAATAGTAGTAATAGTAGTAGTAGTAGTAGTAGTAATAGTAGTAGTAGTAGTAGTAGTAGTATTAGTAGTAGTAGTATTATTAGTAGTAATAGTAGTAGTAGTAGTAGTAATAGTAGTAGTAGTAGTAGTAGTAGTAGTATTAGTAGTATTAGTAGTAGTAATAGTAGTAGTAGTAGTAGTATTAGTAGTAGTAATAGTAGTAGTAGTAGTAGTAATAGTAGTAGTAGTAGTAGTAATAGTAGTAGTAGTAGTAGTAGTAGTATTAGTAGTAGTAATAGTAGTAGTAGTAGTAATAGTAGTAGTAGTAGTAGTAATAGTAGTAGTAGTAATAGTAGTAGTAGTAGTAATAATAGTAGTAGTAGTAGTAGTAGTAGTAGTAGCAGTAGCATTAAAATAAAATAGTAAATCACGCCAAGTGGCGTATTGGGGATATGGTGTTAGTGACCATAAATTTTATAGACCTTCAGCACATGATTTTTGGGGTAATGTGGTCGGTATTACGCCCGTGCTGCTTTACTTTCCCGGAAAAAAATCCGGTACCCATTTAAGGCTGGGTGAACCTGGAAGCCGTCGGTTGGGATCGAACCCTACCCCTTGTCCTTTGTATTCCAGTTCACTAACCACTGAGCTATCGCGGTTCCTAGAAGTAGAAGTGGCAGTATTAATAACAGTAGTAGTAATAGTACAACTTGTAGTAGTTGATGTATCTGATGTTGTTGTAGGAGATGAGTAAGCAGCAACAGAGGTAGATGAAGTAGATGAGAAAAAGGAGGAAAAAGAAGCGCTGGAAGATAAAAGAGAAGTAGAAGAAGATAATGTAGAGGAAGGAGAAGTAGAATAAGATAATGTAGAGGAAGGAGAAGTAGAATAAGATAATGTAGAGGAAGGAGAAGTAGAAGAAGATAATGTAGAGGAAGGAGAAGTAGAAGAAGATAATGTAGAGGAAGGAGAAGTAGAAGAATATAATGTAATGGAAGGAGAAGTAGAAGAAGATAATGTAGAGGAAGGAGAAGTAGAAGAATATAATGTAGAGGAAGGAGAAGTAGAAGAAGATAATGTAGAGGAAGGAGAAGTAGAAGAAGATAATGTAGAGGAAGGAGAAGTAGAAGAAGATAATGTAGAGGAAGGAGAAGTAGAAGAAGATAATGTAGGGGAAGGAGAAGTAGAAGAATATAATCTAGAGGAAGGAGAAGTAGAAGAATATAATGTAGAGGAAGGAGAAGTAGAAGAAGATAATGTAGAGGAAGGAGAAGTAGAAGAAGATAATGTAGAGGAAGGAGAAGTAGAAGAATATAATGTAGAGGAAGGAGAAGAATATAATGTAGAGGAAGGAGAAGTAGAAGAAGATAATGTAGAGGAAGGAGAAATAGAATAAGATAATGTAGAGGAAGGAGAAGTAGAAGAAGATAATGTAGAGGAAGGAGAAGTAGAAGAAGATAATGTAGGGGAAGGAGAAGTAGAAGAAGATAATGTAGAGGAAGGAGAAGTAGAAGAATATAATGTAGAGGAAGGAGAAGTAGAAGAAGATAATGTAGAGGAAGGAGAAGTAGAAGATGATAATGTAGAGGAAGGAGAAGTAGAAGAAGATAATGTAGAGGAAGGAGAAGTAGAAGAAGATAATGTAGGGGAAGGAGAAGTAGAAGAAGATAATGTAGAGGAAGGAGAAGTAGAAGAATATAATGTAGAGGAAGGAGAAGTAGAAGAAGATAATGTAGAGGAAGGAGAAGTAGAAGAATATAATGTAGAGGAAGGAGAAGTAGAAGAATATAATGTAGAGGAAGGAGAAGTAGAAGAAGATAATGTAGAGGAAGGAGAAGTAGAAGAATATAATGTAGAGGAAGGAGAAGTAGAAGAAGATAATGTAGAGGAAGGAGAAGTAGAAGAAGATAATGTAGAGGAAGGAGAAGTAGAAGAATATAATGTAGAGGAAGGAGAAGTAAAAGAAGTAGAAGAAGTAGAAGAAGATAATGTAGAGGAAGGAGAAGTAGAAGAAGTAGAAGAAGTAGAAGAAGATAATGTAGAGGAAGGAGAAGTAAAAGAAGTAGAAGAAGTAGAAGAAGATAATGTAGAGGAAGGACCTGCAGCAAAGAAGAAGTAGACGAATAAGAGAAAAGTATTAACAAATAAGCTGTTTCTTTGCCTCCGTTCTCTATCAAACTTTCTTTTCTCTTATTTTGTTCTCTCTTACCCTTTCTTTCTCTCCCTGCCTCTCTCTTCTACTTCATCTCTCCAACTTTCTTGCTCTCTCTTATCTCATTCTCTCTCTCTCTCTCTCTCTCTCTCTCTCTCTCTTTGCATCATTCTCATCCCAACTCCTTCTATCATTCTCGCATTATCTCTTTATTTCAAATTATGTTCTTTCTATTCCAACCTTTACATTCCCTTTCCCCCCCTCTCTCTCTCCCTCTCTCTCTCTCTCTCTCCTCTCTATCTATCTATCTATCTATCTATCTATCTATCTATCTATCTATCTATCTATCTATCTATCTATCTATCTATCTATCTATCTATCTCTATCTATCTATCTATCTATCTATCTATCTATCTATCTATCTATCTATCTATCTATCTATCTATCTATCTATCTATCTATCTATCTATCTATCTCTATCTATCTATCTATCTATCTATCTCTCATTCTTACACTCACTCATCACACAGCCCATCAATCAAAACCATGACGTCATATGTTTCAGCAATCAGATCTTAACCCCACTCCACCGCAATCATTTGGTCTGGCCCATTACGTCACTCCTGCGCGTGAATCACTCAACCAATCATTTTACTTACCTTGGTCTCAGAGATTGATCTGTTCTGATCGATAGTTTCCTCTATCAAACATACTTTTTTTTCCCACTGTCGGACAAGTCTGAAGTCAACCATTATGTGAAAATGGGTACATGCTTCTCAAGGCTTTAGAATTTAGAAGATAACAGAGAGGAAATTAAAATGTATTTTATCATCATCGACAAACATTCTCATTATTTTTCTTCCTCATTATCTCTGCGTTTGTCAAACGATTGTAGAAGAATACCATCCGCCTGTAAGGGGGCGCAACATTGACGTAGACAGATTGTGATATGATTTACAGTAACCTGCGATGTCTACATCTTCGGCCCAACATATTTGACTTCTGCATGGCTCTTGTTGGAACCGGGCTTCGGTCTGTCCTGATCTCTTCTCGCTGCTGTAACACTAGACAGACTGACTTAAGTTCTTTACTCATAGTTTACAGTAAAATAAACGTACATTTTCAGACGCAGACAGAATAATTTAGGCAATGGAAATCTTCTCCCTATTATTGGAAAAAGGTTTGGGAATAGATGATAGCATCAGAATAGTAACATAATCACAATTCAGATAGATACATAGTTCAGGAGAGTGGAATTTTCCCAGCTGTTATTGTATAAGGTCGCTGAGATGAGTGTAACAGCATGACTTGGCCCGTCATGTTCACGAATGAGGTGGACAAACAAACTCAGGGCAGGTCAAGTTGTCCACAAGAGGTTATTCGTCTCTCTCTCTCTCTCTCTCTCTCTCTCTCTCTCTCTCTCTCTGCGATCAAGACTCAATCAGAGTAGGATTCCAGACTCTCTCATGAAGTCAGCTGTCTGTTTAAGTGATTCGGTTGTCCCATATAGTTTCTCTTCCAGGGAGGTGGGCGTGGACCACATTGCTCTTCTCAGGTCTGTGTACTGGGGGCAATCCTGTAGAACATGTTTTGTTGTACAGTGGCATTGGCAAGTAGTTCCTATTTTGAATTTGTTGAACATGTGATTCCTCATTCTGTTGTGGCCAGTGCGTAGGCGAAGTATGATGACTTGATCCCTCCTTGATAGTTGGTGGTATCCGTCCCACTCGTTATGCTTTGGGTGTTCTCGTTTCCATTTTCATGGTACTGGTCTTTGAGGATGGATTTGGCTTCATCATAACTGAGTGGATGGTTCTCTTGTGGTAATCTCCCCACCTCTTTAGCTAATTTGTCTGCGAGAGGTTATTCGTAAGAATCATGGTAGCTGTTTAGGAACAAGTTAGTAAGGTCAAAGTAAGTGTCATAAAGGCATCTTGTTTTGGTATTCTGGACACAAAGTTCATGGGATAAATATAATGATTTGGATATGCAGAGGTTAACTAAGGGCCAGGGTGACACCTTGTTTTGGACGTTTCAACACATAGTTCAAAAAGAGTTTAAGATCTCGCGACACGCCATTGGTTGCGGGTCAATTGCGCGAAGGCTGCGCAAATAATAAGCTAGGTAAATGAGATTGAGTATTTAACAAAGTGTGTTTACACACTAGGAATTGGGAGTCGCGATATTGAGTTATTTGCGGGGCATCATCATTACACTCCGAACAAGTCCATAGGTGCTCAGATCCCCTCCTCAGCAAGTCCCTCAGTGTCCAGCGACTGACGACTCCAGTTCTGTGTTGGTTGATAAGTCTTCTTACACGGCCACTAAGTTTCTCATTTCTGGCTGTGTCCAGCGACTGACGACTCCAGTTCTATGTTGGTTGATAAGTCTTCTTACACGCCCACTAAGTTTCTCATTTCTGGCTGTGTCCAGCGACTGACGACTCCAGTTCTGTGTTGGTTGATAAGTCTTCTTACACGGCCACTAAGTTTCTCATTTCTGGCTGTGTCCAGCGACTGACGACTCCAGTTCTATGTTGGTTGATAAGTCTTCTTACACGGCCACTAAGTTTCTCATTTCTGGCTGTGTCCAGCGACTGACGACTCCAGTTCTATGTTGGTTGATAAGTCTTCTTACACGCCCACTAAGTTTCTCATTTCTGGCTGTGTCCAGCGACTGACGACTCCAGTTCTGTGTTGGTTGATAAGTCTTCTTACACGGCCACTAAGTTTCTCATTTCTGGCTGTGTCCAGCGACTGACGACTCCAGTTCTATGTTGGTTGATAAGTCTTCTTACACGGCCACTAAGTTTCTCATTTCTGGCTGTGTCCAGCGACTGACGACTCCAGTTCTGTGTTGGTTGATAAGTCTTCTTACACGGCCACTAAGTTTCTCATTTCTGGCTGTGTCCAGCGACTGACGACTCCAGTTCTGTGTTGGTTGATAAGTCTTCTTACACGGCCACTAAGTTTCTCATTTCTGGCTGTGTCCAGCGACTGACGACTCCAGTTCTATGTTGGTTGATAAGTCTTCTTACACGCCCACTAAGTTTCTCATTTCTGGCTGTGTCCAGCGACTGACGACTCCAGTTCTGTGTTGGTTGATAAGTCTTCTTACACGGCCACCAAGTTTCTCGTTTCTGGCTGTGCCCAACTTAACTCCCATCTCCATCACCCGAGGAAGTGGCGTGGATCTGGGTCCGAGTCGCGACAGCTCAGGGGCTAGTGAACTGGGCTACAAAGGACAACAGGTCGGGTTCTATCCTGATCGACGGCTTCCGGGTTCACCCAGCCTTAAATTGTTACCGGGTATTTTTTCTGGGAAATTAAATCGACACGAGCATAATACCGACCACATTACCCCAAAAATCATGCGCCGAAGGTCTGTAAAAATTATGGTAACAAACACCATATTTCCTGTACGCCACTTGGTGTGACGGGGCTCTTGACTTACACAAGGAATTATCAATTAACTGAGATTATAATCAGAAATGTAAACTAAACAAGATCAGAGAAGTTAACTTGGATTGATAGATGGACAGTAATCACCACTAATGTCCAACAAGGAAATAACTCTGGAGGCAAAACGGGCACTCTACAATACAATCTTCATCCCAACGTTGTGCTACCAATGCCAGACCTGGACTCTAGATGCAACAACAATAAGAAAAATAACCTCTACTCAGATTAAATGTGTCAGACGCATGACAGGAACCAGTCTGAGAGAAAAGATCAGAAATGAAGAACTGAGAAAAAAGTTAGGAATAGCCCCCGCCGTAGAATATATAAAGAAACAACAGATAAAATAGTTTGGCCAAGTGAGAAGGCAGAAAGATCAAAACACAACATAATGAGCCTTCAATAAACGTTACGAGAATTCCAGACCCAAGGGTCAACCACGAAAAAGATGGATCGTTGGAATACTAGAAGCACTAGGAAACATAACAGCAGCATAGGCGAACAGAGGAGCTAAAGACCGCAAATTATATCTCCCCTCGGCGCTAAAAGGCAGATGAGAAAGAAGAGGAAGAAGATAGATGGAGAAGTAGAATCATCAGTTAGTAGAGAAGTAGAATCATCAGTTAGTAGAGAAGTAGAATCATCAGTTAGTAGAGAAGTAGAATCATCAGTTAGTAGAGAAGTAGAATCATCAGTTAGTAGAGAAGTAGAATCATCAGTTAGTAGAGAAGTAGAATCATCAGTTAGTAGAGAAGTAGAATCATCAGTTAGTAGAGAAGTAGAATCATCAGTTAGTAGAGAAGTAGAATCATCAGTTAGTAGAGAAGTAGAATCATCAGCTAGTAGAGAAGTAGAATCATCAGTTAGTAGAGAAGTAGAATCATCAGTTAGTAGAGAAGTAGAATCATCAGTTAGTAGAGAAGTAGAATCATCAGTTAGTAGAGAAGTAGAATCATCAGTTAGTAGAGAAGTAGAATCATCAGCTAGTAGAGAAGTAGAATCATCAGTTAGTAGAGAAGTAGAATCATCAGTTAGTAGAGAAGTAGGAAGAACCAGAACAGAACAAGTGAATGAGAAACCTAGAGACGAGTACAGAGTGTTGATACGGTAGAGAAAGTAATAACATACTTTAGTTGTGAAATGTTTACAAATATATTCAGAAGCATAGGAGCCGCGATAGCTCAGTGGTTAGTGAGCTGGACAACAAAGGACAAGAGGTAGGGTTCGATCCCAACCGACGGCTCCCGGGTGCACCCAGCCTTAAATGGGTACCGGATTTTTTTCTGGGAAAGTAAAGTGGCACGGGCGTAATACCGACCACATTACCCCAAAAATCATGTGCTGAAGGTGTGTAAAATTTATGATCACTAACACCATATTTCCCTATACGTCACTTGGCGTGACGGGGGGTACTTTAACTTTAACTTTTTAAAGCGGCTCGGGCCTCTTAGAAACCAACCCAACAGTACTTTCAATGACAAAGTCATCAAGACATTTTCGTCCCAAACAAGACGGATATAATTAACAATAACAAGTAAGTAATTTAAAATGTAGTGATGTCATTAGCAAATATTACTTCATGTTAGGCTACTGAATATAATGTATGTTTCTATTTATTATGTCAGCGGTAACCCAGACCCCAAAACCAGTATACGCCGCTGTGTGTAACATGTCTATGTCAATAGAAGTGACTGCGAGAGTTCATCGGGGCTATATAGAGCTAACTTTGGCCTATGGAAACGAAGCTTCCATATTTATGGACAGTAGTTATGCTAGTATAGTATATATGCATAATAGGCAGTTATTGTATAATTGCAATATCAACGACATCTCTTGATAACACATCAAACATATCAATATCCCTTGATAATACTTCAGACATTTATACAATATCATTTGATAATTTATCAAATATATCAACCATATCTCTTGAAAACACAACAAACATGTCAACAATAACTCTTGATAATACATCAACCAAATCAATATCTTTGATAACACATTAAACATATCAGCGTTATCTCTTGATAACACATCAAACATATCAACCACATCTCTTGATAACACATCAAACATATCAACCACATCTCTTGATAACACATCAAACATATCAGCGTCGTCTCTTGATAACACATCAAACATATCAGAGTCATCTCTTGATAACAGATCAAACATATCAGCCACATTTCTTTTTAACACATCAAACATATCAACCACATCTCTTGATAACACATCAAACATATCAACCACATCTCTTGATAACACATCAAACATATCAACCACATCTCTTGATAACACATCAAACATATCAACCACATCTCTTGATAACACATCAAACATATTAACCACATATCTTGATAACACATCAAACATATCAACCACATTTCTTTTTAACACATCAAACATATCAACCACATATCTTGATAAAACATCAAACATAGCAACCACATTTCTTGATAACACATCAAATATATCAACCACATCTCTTGATAACACATCAAACATATCAACCACATCTCTTGATAACACATCAAACATAACAACCACATTTCTTGATAACACATCAAACATATCAACCACATCTCTTGATAACACATCAAACATAGCAACCACATTTCTTGATAACACATCAAACATATCAACCACATCTCTTGATAACACATCAAACATAGCAACCACATTTCTTGATAACACATCAAACATATCAACCACATTTCCCATTGGCCCATAGATACAACACTACAGACAAAACTATATGGGCCACTGCAAGAATTACAAAAGACAGTAACATTTATACAGGAAACGACATTGCAGATATAGACAATGCTTCATGTGAACGAAAGATAGATAGATAGAACCACATTTCTTTTTAACACATCAAACATATCAACCACATCTCTTGATAACACATCAAACATATCAACCACATCTCTTGATAACACATCAAACATATCAACCACATCTCTTGATAACACATCAAACATATCAGTGTTGTCTCTTGATAACACAACAAACATATCAACCACATCTCTTGATAACACATCAAACATATCAACCACATTTCATGATAACACATCAAACATATCAACCACATCTCTTGATAACACATCAAACATAGCAACCACATTTCTTGATAACACATCAAACATATCAACCACATCTCTTGATAACACATCAAACATATCAACCACATTTCATGATAACACATCAAACATATCAACCACATCTCTTGATAACACATCAAACATAGCAACCACATTTCTTGATAACACATCAAACATATCAACCATATCTCTTGATAACACATCAAACATATCAACCACATTTCTTTTTAACACATCAAACATATCAACCACATATCTTGATAACACATCAAACATATCAACCACATTTCTTTTTAACACATCAAACATATCAACCACATATCTTGATATAACATCAAACATAGCAACCACATTTCTTGATAACACATCAAACATATCAACCACATCTCTTGATAACACATCAAACATAGCAACCACATTTCTTGATAACACATCAAACATATCAACCACATTTCTTGATAACACATCAAACATAGCAACCACATTTCTTGATAACACATCAAACATATCAAACACATCTCTTGATAACACATCAAACATATCAAACACATCTCTTGATAACACGTCAAACATATCAAACACATCTCTTGATAACACATCAAACATATCAAACACATCTCTTGATAACACATCAAACATATCAAACACATTTCTTGATAAAACATCAAACATATCAAACACATCTCTTGATAACACATCAAACATATCAAACACATCTCTTGATAACACATCAAACATATCAAACACATCTCTTGATAATACATCAAACATATCAAGCACATCTCTTGATAATACATCAAACACATCAGCGTCATCTCTTGATAACACCTAAAACATATGAACCACATCTCTCGATAAGACATCAAACATTTCAGCACAACCAGAAAACAAACGCTAACATAACCAGAAAACAACACTTTCACATCAACCAGTCAGTGCACGCGTTCTCTCCAACAATCGCCAATCAATCTCCCTCCGCCCCCTGCCCCCACCTCGCAATAGTCATGAACTCTACTGTTGGCTTTCAGGGCATGCCTGTTTAGAAATACCTCACCCCACGCGACGTGATCTTAAGAATATCAACACAGGACGTATTGAATGGCTTCAATCGATCTTTTCCAATCGACCGAGCTGTTAGCGTTATAGCCAATTGTTAGCCTGCAAGCCATAGCCGAGACTGAGTTATTGAGTTTCCGAGAACACTACTGATCTATATCGTTGTTTAGAATTGAGACAGTTAGGCCAGAAATGTCTTTTACACGAAAACAATACATCTTTGTAACGTAATTGTTAACTGTACTCAAAAGTCTTCTTCTTCTTCTTCTTTCCTTCCTCATCTGCCTTTCAGCGTCGAGGGGAGATATAATTTGCGGTCTTTTGCTCTTCTGTTCGCCTCTGCTACTGTTATGTTTCCTAGTGCTTCTAGTATTCCAACGATCCATCTTTTTCGTGGTCGGCCCTTGAGTGTGTTGTTCTCGCAACGTTTATTAAGGGCTCGTTATGTTTTTATCTTTCTGCCTTGTCACGTGGCCAAACTATTTTATCTGTTGTTTCTTTATATATTCTATGGCGGGGGCTATTCCTAACTTTTTTCTCAGTTCTTCATTTCTGATCTTATCTCTCAGACTGTTTCCTGTCATTCGTCCAACACATTTCATCTCTGTAGAGGTTATTTTTCTTATTGTTCTTGCATCTAGGGTCCAGGTCTGGCATTGGTAGCACAACGTTGGGATGAAGATTGTATTGTAGAGTGCCTGTTTTGCCTCCAGAGTTGTTTCCCTGTTCGATAACAGCGCCAATAGTTGTCCAATGAAATACAAAAATTGGGATTGGAATAATATGACAACTAAAAATAGTAATTTTAATTAAATTTTTTTTTGTTTTTGCGTTCACTATTCATCATCTCTGTCGATGACCCTAGAGACTAGGAACTGAATTTTGTGCGTTAATCCGTTTCCCGCCCCCCCCCCCTGGCAGCCATGTACACACTGGCACCTCGCCGCACAGGCAGATAACTCCGTCTTCGGAGGTACTTGTATATTTTTCAGTCGATGAATATATAATTGAAGTTTCAAGCCGGGCCTCGCTGCTGAGAGCAGGGGTGGTAGCCGCAGAGAGAAATCATAAATAAAACTCCCATCTTGGGCAGTCGGGATTTGAACTCACAACCTTTCTGTCTCGAGACCGGCGTTATGCCTCGAGACCCCCCCCCCCCCCTTTGTGCCAAAATAAAATACCTAATAATGAGAATGTTTAAAAAAGAACAAAAGGAAAAACGAAAAAACGGGGGGCGGGGGGGGTGGGTAGGACAATGGAAAAAGGAAAAGAAAAAATGAAAAGAAAAAAAGGAATAAGGAAAAGAAAGAAGGAAAAAGAAAAAAAGGTTATTTCTAACGTGAGATGAAGTTATGGGAAGGGATAACAAGCGTGATAGGAGGTTCTTTATAGAGAGCTTCGCAGGAAGGGGTAATCTGATCATCAGAAGTGGCCCTCGTATAACAAGTGTTTCGGTCCTTTTAGCTTCTTAACACTCCAGCATAGGTGGGTCCGGGAAGCAGCGATAGCTCAGTGGTTAGTGAACTGGACTACAAAGGACAAAGTGTAGGGTTCGATCCCATTCGACGGCTTTCGGGTTCACCCAGCCTTAAATGGGTACCGGATTCTTTTCTGGGAAAGTAAAGCGGCACGGGCGTAATACCGACCACATTATCCCAAAAATCATGTGCTGAAGGTCTGTAAAATGTATGGTCACTAACACCATATTCCCTGGGGGCCAACGGTAGCCGAGTTGGGAAAACCACCCGACTGAACTACCCACGTTCGGACAACCCGTGTTTGATTCCCGCTGGGAGCAGTGTGAATCGTACTCGTGGTAGGAAAAAAATAATACCCCCACGGTCGACCCAGCCGTTGGCAGAAATGGGTACCAGGGTATCACCCTGGGAAGGTGAGAAATGTTGCCTCGCATCTGAGTTTCGATGCTTGAGGCGACACTATACAGAAATCTCCGAACTTTTCTGGATAGGCGGCCGAGCACATATGGGTGGAAACTCGCGTGCTAAGACGCCAGTTCAAGTCTCGTACTTTACCTTTACCATATTCCCTATACGCCACTTGGTGTGACGGGGGCTCTTTATCACTTTTTTATAGGTGGGCCCTCCTGGGTCATGACTCCCATGCGTCGACCTCCTGCTGCCTTGACCTCGGAGTATCCCACTATACCCGTCATAAAATAACGACACTTATTCTGTGCGACACTTCTGAGAAATTCTACTGTCTACACCCGGTAGCTCGCCGGCTGTCTTATCTTTAGTCGATTATTTTATGGATGATTTCAAGCTTCTGAGACAAGTTCCGCCTCTGATAGTGGTGGTCTGTTGGTTTTGCTAACGACTTGTCGAACATCTCCCAGGTTATCGTGTCGCTGGCGGGAAACAACGTGATCTTATCTCTGAATTTATTGTGTCAACAGAAAAAAAAATCGAAGGAGGAAGAGACAGAGCGAAACGGAGAGGAAAGATTCAAGAGAGTCTGAGTGACTGATTTGGATAAAGAAATCAACAACAGAATTTGGTAAGAAGCTGGATTTAGAAGACAGCAAAGTATGCAACAGTTGAGGCTGACACAATCGGACTGGTCTCAAATCATTTTTGTAGAAATGTATTTTTACACTGCACCTTCTTTAAAGAGGTGCGCGTGGCCGTGCGGCTAAAACCACTGCTCCGCTGACAGAAAAGCCGGCGTACGGTGTTCGAAGCCCGCGGGAGACAAAGGATTTTTTGTATCGGGGGTGAAATAAAAATCCTGAGTCTCACACGTCGTGGCGACTTCTTGACCAAGCGGCCTTTATCCCTCGGGCTCTATCGTTGCCCCCCGACATACACCAGCAATTGTACTATGTGTCGTAAAGATAGTTTTGTTTTTTTAAACTTATTTTAAAATGTAATTTTTTTAACGCGGTTAGGGGTGGGATTTGTGGTGGGGTTTGGGGTGGCTTTTAGGGTGGGATTTGGGGTGGGGTTTGGGTTGTGGTTTGGGGTGTTGTTTGGGTGGGATTTTAAGTGGGGTTTGGGGTGGGGTTTTGATAGATTTGGGGTGGGGTTTTGATAGATTTGGGGTGGGGTTTTGATAGATTTGGGGTGGGGTTTTAGGGTGGGGTTTGGGATCCATCGAAGTTTCGTTTGACTTCGAGCCTCAACATGTCTAAGTCCGGCTGGCTGGTGAGATAGAACATTGTGCAGAGACATGGTCGTCCATGCCAGTAAAAAAGGTTCTTAATGATATTGAGATGATGGTGATGATAATGATGAAGATGATGATGATGTGTGTATGTGTATATATATATATATATATATATATATATATATATATATATATATATATATACACTGGCTACATACATACATACATATATTCTAACAAATTACTCTTTTATTTACATATGCTTTTTTTTACATAAGCTATGTACGCAAATACAAACATATTTATATGCCTGTATACACAAACTTATATGCCTGTATATACAAACATATATGCCTGTATACACTAACTTATATGCCTGTATACACACATACTTATCTGCCTGTATACACACATACTTATCAGCCTTCCTACATACATACTTATATGCCTGCCTACGCACATACTTATATCCCTCCTTACACACATACTTATCTGCCTCCTTACACACATACTTATATGCCAGCCTACGCGCTCTCCCATAAACATAACAAATGGATCGATGCATACGTACTTGACATCTGTAGCTCAAAATACATGAGATCAAGCTACTAATCATAGACCAGCATCCACTGACACGACCGCTCTCTTGCCCGTCCAGCAAGACTTATCAATCTATTGACGGTTCATTCTTTGAAGTGCGTATATAACCTTCAACTATAGTACAATATAAAAACAGAGCCATAGATTTTAGAAGTGGTGATCTCTGCAATATGTGCCATTTTGGCATGCAAGGTTTCTGCTTTTGAGATTGTGGTTCTGCCCTATGTGCCGTCTTCGGCTCGAAAGGACAATAGATAGATAGTACAATATATGTGTGGTTATTTGAGCACTTATATCCATTTATGTATATGTGTTGTTGTTGTTGTTGTTGCGTTCGCCAGCTTTCAACTCTGACCAAGTCCCTAGAGACTAGGAACTGAATTTTGCGTGTTAATCCATTTTTCCCTGGCAGCCGTGTGCACAGGGGTCCCTCGCCGCACAGGCAGATAACTCCGAATTCGGAGGTACTCGTGTTTTTTCCGTCAATGATGTATATTAGAGTGTGCACTTTAATATTTATATTAGTTACAAATAAATAATTTTCTTTTCTGTATTTATACACACACACACAACTTTTGAGATATTTCTCGTTGGTGGGGAGAAGGTAGGGAAAGCGGTGATGGTCGGTGGTCTAGTGGTAAGACTTTGGTCTATGGAAAAGAAGGTCCCAGGTTTGATTGCCACTACAGGCAAGGGAGAATTTGTCCAAAAAATAATCAAATCCGTGGTTTCCTCGTGGTTGTATATGGGTAGTGAGATCCGATGTCTAGTCCTCTCTGGGTAGTGAGATCCCATGTCTAGTCCTCTCTGGGTAGTGAGATCCGATGTCTAGTCCTCTCTGGGTAGTAAGATCCGATGTCTAGTCCTCTCTGGGTAGTGAGATCCGATGTCTAGTCCTCTCTGGGTAGTGAGATCCGATGTCTAGTCCTCTCTGGGTAGTGAGATCCGATGTCTAGTCCTCTCTGGGTAGTGAGATCCGATGTCTAGTCCTCTCTGGGTAGTGAGATCCGATGTCTAGTCCTCTCTGGGTAGTGATATTCGATGTCTAGTCCTCTCTGGGTAGTGAGATCCGATGTCTAGTCCTCTCTGGGTAGTGAGATCCGATGTCTAGTCCTCTCTGGGTAGTGAGATTCGATGTCTAGTCCTCTCTGGGTAGTGATATTCGATGTCTAGTCCTCTCTGGGTAGTGAGATCCGATGTCTAGTCCTCTCTGGGTAGTGATATTCGATGTCTAGTCCTCTCTGGGTAGTGAGATCCGATGTCTAGTCCTCTCTGGTTAGTGATATTCGATGTCTAGTCCTCTCTGGGTAGTGATATTCGATGTCTAGTCCTCTCTGGGTAGTGATATTCGATGTCTAGTCCTCTCTGGGTAGTGATATTCGATGTCTAGTCCTCTCTGGGTAGTGAGATCCGATGTCTAGTCCTCTCTGGGTAGTGATATTCGATGTCTAGTCCTCTCTATGTAGTGAGATCCGATGTCTAGTCCTCTCTGGGTAGTGAGATTCGATGTCTAGTCCTCTCTGGGTAGTGATATTCGATGTCTAGTTCTCTCTGGGTAGTGAGATCCGATGTCTAGTCCTCTCTGGGTAGTGATATTCGATGTCTAGTCCTCTCTGGGTAGTGAGATCCGATGTCTAGTCCTCTCTGGTTAGTGATATTCGATGTCTACTCCTCTCTGGGTAGTGATATTCGATGTCTAGTCCTCTCTGGGTAGTGATATTCGATGTCTAGTCCTCTCTGGGTAGTGATATTCGATGTCTAGTCCTCTCTGGGTAGTGAGATCCGATGTCTAGTCCTCTCTGGGTAGTGATATTCGATGTCTAGTCCTCTCTGGGTAGTGAGATCCGATGTCTAGTCCTCTCTGGGTAGTGATATTCGATGTCTAGTCCTCTCTGGGTAGTGATATTCGATGTCTAGTCCTCTCTGGGTAGTGATATTCGATGTCTAGTCCTCTCTGGGTAGTGAGATCCGATGTCTAGTCCTCTCTGGGTAGTGATATTCGATGTCTAGTCCTCTCTGGGTAGTGAGATCCGATGTCTAGTCCTCTCTGGGTAGTGATATTCGATGTCTAGTCCTCTCTGGGTAGTGATATTCGATGTCTAGTCCTCTCTGGGTAGTGATATTCGATGTCTACTCCTCTCTGGGTAGTGAGATCCGATGTCTAGTCCTCTCTGGGTAGTGATATTCGATGTCTAGTCCTCTCTGGGTAGTGAGATCCGATGTCTAGTCCTCTCTGGGTAGTGATATTCGATGTCTAGTCCTCTCTGGGTAGTGAGATCCGATGTCTAGTCCTCTCTGGGTAGTGATATTCGATGTCTAGTCCTCTCTGGGTAGTGAGATCCAATGTCTAGTCCTCTCTGGGTAGTGATATTCGATGTCTAGTCCTCTCTGGGTAGTGATATTCGATGTCTAGTCCTCTCTGGGTAGTGATATTCGATGTCTAGTCCTCTCTGGGTAGTGATATTCGATGTCTAGTCATCTCTGGGTAGTGATATTCGATGTCTAGTCCTCTCTGGGTAGTGATATTCGATGTCTAGTCCTCTCTGGGTAGTGATATTCGATGTCTAGTCCTCTCTGGGTAGTGATTTTCGATGTCTAGTCCTCTCTGGGTAGTGATATTCGATGTCTAGTCCTCTCTGGGTAGTGATATTCGATGTCTAGTCCTCTCTGGGTAGTGAGATCCGATGTCTAGTCCTCTCTGGGTAGTGATATTCGATGTCTAGTCCTCTCTGGGTAGTGAGATCCGATGTCTAGTCCTCTCTGGTTAGTGATATTCGATGTCTAGTCCTCTCTGGGTAGTGATATTCGATGTCTAGTCCTCTCTGGGTAGTGATATTCGATGTCTAGTCCTCTCTGGGTAGTGAGATCCGATGTCTAGTCCTCTCTGGGTAGTGAGATCCGATGTCTAGTCCTCTCAGGGTAGTGAGATCCGATGTCTAGTCCTCTCTGGGTAGTGAGATCCGATGTCTAGTCCTCTCTGGGTAGTGAGATCCGATGTCTAGCCCTCTCTGGGTAGTGAGATCCGATGTCTAGCCCTCTCTGGGTAGTGAGATCCGATGTCTAGTCCTCTCTGGGTTGTGAGATCCGATGTCTAGTCCTCTCTGGGTAGTGATATTCGATGTCTAGTCTTCTCTGGGTAGTGATATCCGATGTCTAGTCCTCTCTGGGTAGTGATATCCGATGTCTAGTTCTCTCTGGGTAGTGATATCCGATGTCTAGTCCTCTCTGGGTAGTGATATCCGATGTCTAGTCCTCTCTAGGTAGTGAGATCCGATGTCTAGTCCTCTCTGGGTAGTGATATTCGATGTCTAGTCCTCTCTGGGTAGTGAGATCCGATGTCTAGTCCTCTCTGGGTAGTGATATTCGATGTCTAGTCCTCTCTGGGTAGTGAGATCCGATGTCTAGTCCTCTCTGGTTAGTGATATTCGATGTCTAGTCCTCTCTGGGTAGTGATATTCGATGTCTAGTCCTCTCTGGGTAGTGATATTCGATGTCTAGTCCTCTCTGGGTAGTGATATTCGATGTCTAGTCCTCTCTGGGTAGTGAGATCCGATGTCTAGTCCTCTCTGGGTAGTGATATTCGATGTCTAGTCCTCTCTGGGTAGTGAGATCCGATGTCTAGTCCTCTCTGGGTAGTGATATTCGATGTCTAGTCCTCTCTGGGTAGTGATATCCGATGTCTAGTCCTCTCTGGGTAGTGATATTCGATGTCGAGTCCTCTCTGGGTAGTGAGATCCGATGTCTAGTCCTCTCTGGGTAGTGATATTCGATGTCTAGTCCTCTCTGGGTAGTGAGATCCGATGTCTAGTCCTCTCTGGGTAGTGATATTCGATGTCTAGTCCTCTCTGGGTAGTGATATTCGATGTCTAGTCCTCTCTGGGTAGTGATATTCGATGTCTAGTCCTCTCTGGGTAGTGAGATCCGATGTCTAGTCCTCTCTGGGTAGTGATATTCGATGTCTAGTCCTCTCTGGGTAGTGAGATCCGATGTCTAGTCCTCTCTGGGTAGTGATATTCGATGTCTAGTCATCTCTGGGTAGTGATATTCGATGTCTAGTCCTCTCTGGGTAGTGATATTCGATGTCTAGTCCTCTCTGGGTAGTGAGATCCGATGTCTAGTCCTCTCTGGGTAGTGATATTCGATGTCTAGTCCTCTCTGGGTAGTGAGATTCGATGTCTAGCCCTCTCTGGGTAGTGAGATTCCATGTCTAGCTCTCTCTGGGTAGTGAGACCCCATATCTAGCCCTATCTGATACCTGAGTGTTCCCTTGTGCACTCCGCGCACGTTAAAGCACCCTTGGGAATTAAAAATCGAAAAAAGTAGGCCAACAATGGCCGCTGGTCGGTCAAGTATCGTTAATGGTCGTTAAGAGGCGCCCTTACAGCGCTAGGAACAGAAAACATAGAGACCAAAGGACAACCTGACCAAAGATTTCAACCTGTGTTCTCCGACACAATGCCCTGGCACCAGAGAGAGAGCTCCACTGTAATGGAGAATTAACACCGCGATGATAATAATGAAGGTAAAGGTCAAGTATAAGACTTGAATCAGCGTCTTAGCACGCCATTTTTCACCCATACTTGCTCGGTCGCCTACCCAGAAGTGTTCGGATACTTCTGGATAGTGTCGCTTCAAGCATCGAAACTCATGATGCGACGCGCCATTCCTCACCGTACCTTGGTATCCATCACTGCCAGAGGCTGGGTCGACCTCGGGGAGGGGTTTCCAACCACGAGTACAACTCCCACTGCTTCCAGCTGGAATCAAACACTGGTTGTTTTAACTTTGGTAGCTCAATCCGGTGGTTTCCCCAACAACTCTACCTATTGCACCCCAGAATATAAAAATAAAGATGTGAATGGCAAAGAAACGATTATTTTCTACTTCCTTTAATGCTTCAGGCGCTGCTCTGATCTCGCTCTCTCCACCCCCGCCCCCCCACCCCCGTCCTTCCCCAATCCACCAATCTATTATTTCATTTCATCATCATCAAGTACCGGGCCTACTGGTGTAGGTGATCATGTCTCTCCACAACTTTCGATCTCGACAGTTATTTATCATTTCTGTTGTTGACCTTCTGCCAAACAATTCTCTAAGCTGTCTGGTATTTTCTCTCTGTACCTCCCTCTATCTCTTCATCCCTCAATTCTCCCACTTGTTACAATATATTCCAGTTTATCCCTTCTCATTACGTGACCAAAAAATGATGATTGTTTCTTCCTAATATTGCAAATTAGCTCTCTTTTTGAATCTAGTATTAAATGATTGCATAATTCGTCATTGACCTTATAGAAATAGCTTCTAGCTGACATTTCTAAATTGATGTCTGAATAAATAATCCCACACGATATTTCTTTTCTTCGTTTTCTTGTCTCCAAATTCCCAGTTAATCGAAACTTCAATCAAACCTAGAATTAATGTTCCCCAATCGATTATCTCGGTACCTGCTTTCAATTAGCTGTTATGTTCATCTAATTACGATGTCTGATTTGAAGAAATCCATTGATGAAGATGTGGGAGTGAAGATAACGAGTAATTTAGGTTACACCAACAATGGGAGGACACACAAGACAGATAAACATCGGATAGGTTCCACTTTAAATAGAAAATCCAATTAGTTCTTCTGTTTCAGCTTGATCCAATCATTCCTGAGAAAATTGATCGTTAATCCCGGGTTTTGTTTAATGATTGCTGCTTCGTGCGTTTATTTTCTTATATTTTATTTATTTTGTTTCTGTGCCGTCCAGAAATAGCGCGAATTTGTCAAACAAGAAAAAGACCTAGACGTTTAAGGCGGAAACGAGAACACGGAAATAGCTGCAGCAAAAATGGCATCTATAAATAGAGTGTCCTGTACACGGACCTAGTAAAGCTTAATGACGGGATCACTGTATTTGTTGTATTTTTTGTTAAAGCCTTTTTTTAAATTATTATGGCAGATATAGGCCAGACCTTTCTTCCGGGTGTGTCTTCCGATTGAGTTTCCTAAATTGATCTTTTTTTTTTTTAGAAAGGTCTGTCAACTTTCTTCCGAATTTTTTTTTGGTTTAAAATTCGTTAAGGATCGGACGAAGCTCTTCCTGTTGAGATAATTGTGGTAGGGAATGTAGAAGTCCAAGAAGGAAGAATCTAGTCGCGCTTAATGCTACGTGAAGAACAAAACGAAACCAAAACGACGTTGTGACTCAGTAAAGCCTCCAGCTGGAACATTGCGAAATAAACATGAAAATTTCAATGAAATTGTGTCCATATGTTTTTCAACCTTTTCATCTGTCTGCTATATAATTATCTACCTTCTCATCTGTCTGCTATATAATTATCTACCTTCTCATCTGTCTGCTATATAATTATCTACCGTTTCATGTGTCTGCTATATAATTATATACCTTTTCATCTGTCTGCTATATAATTATCTACCTTTTCATCTGTCTGCTATATAATTATCTACCTTCTCATCTGTCTGCTATATAATTATATACCTTTTCATATGTCTGCTATATAATTATCTACCTTTTCATCTGTCTGCTATATAATTATCTACCTTCTCATCTGTCTGCTATATAATTATCTACCTTTTCATCTGTCTGCTATATAATTATCTACCTTTTCATGTGTCTGCTATATAATTATCTACCTTTTCATCTGTCTGCTATATAATTATCTACCTTTTCATCTGTCTGCTATATAATTATCTACCTTTTCATCTGTCTGCTATATAATTATCTACCTTTTCATCTGTCTGCTATATAATTATCTACCTTTTCATCTGTCTGCTATATAATTATCTACCTTTTCATCTGTCTGCTATATAATTATCTACCTTTTCATCTGTCTGCTATATAATTATCTACCTTTTCATCTGTCTGCTATATAATTATCTACCTTTTCATCTGTCTGCTATATAATTATCTACCTTTTCATCTGTCTGCTATATAATTATCTACCCTTTCACATTTAAGACATCTCTTTCTCCATGCGTATGGCGGGATCCGGCAAGTTAATTTCATAAACTCCTAACCACCGCTCTTGGCTAATGGAAAGAACTGTTAATAAATATGTGTTTCTTGCCAGTCTTATGTGTCTACTTTGTCCGAGCGAATTATATTGAGATATAGTGCTCTAACCTACTGGCAGTAGCCCTCTCTCGACACCACTTTGAAGTGTTTCGATATAGTGCTCTAACCTACTGACAGTAGCCCTCTCTTGACCTCACATTGAAGTGTTTCAATATAGTGCCCGAACCTACTGACAGTAGCCCTCTCTTGACTCCACATTGAAGTGTTTCAATATAGTGCTCTAATCTACTGACAGTAACCCTCTCTTGACTCCACATTGAAGTGTTTCGATATAGTGCTCTAACCTACTGACAGTAGCCCTCTCTCGACTCCACTGTGAAGTGTTTCAATATAGTGCCCGAACCTACTGACAGTAACCCTCTCTCGACTCCACTGTGAAGTGTTTCAATATAGTGCCCGAACCTACTGACAGTAGCCCTCTCTCGACTCCACTGTGAAGTGTTTCAATATAGTGCCCGAACCTACTGACAGTAACCCTCTCTCGACTCCACTGTGAAGTGTTTCAATATAGTGCCCGAACCTACTGACAGTAACCCTCTCTCGACTCCACTGTGAAGTGTTTCAATATAGTGCCCGAACCTACTGACAGTAACCCTCTCTTGACTCCACATTGAAGTGTTTCAATATAGTGCCCGAACCTACTGACAGTAACCCTCTCTCGACTCCACTGTGAAGTGTTTCGAACGAAAGACGGGGTAATTAATCTCAAAATCGAAGCTGATTTACTAGGAATGTCAAAAGATTATATACCCCGACAGCAATCATGACCAACTGCGGACTTCTTCTTCTGCTTCTACCTTTCAACTCCCTGTCTAGCGCAGGTGTTTAACAAACACTTCCAGCTCCCTGTCTAGCGCAGGTGTTTAACAAACACTTCCAGCTCCCTGTGGAGCATAGGTCTTTAACAAACACTTTGAACCCCTGTGGAGCATAGGTCTTCAAAAAACACTTTCAACTCCCCGTAGAGCATAGGTCTTCAACAAACACTTTTAGCTTCCTTTGGAGCATAGGCCTTCAACAAACACTTTCAGCTCACTGTGGAGCATAGGTATTCAACAAACACTTTTAGCTTCCTCTGGAGCATAGGTCTTTTCTACAAACACTTTCAACTCCCTGTGGAGCATAGGTCTTCAACAAACACTTTCAGCTCCCTGTGGAGCATAGGTCTTCAACAAACACTTTCAGCTTCCTGTGGAGCATAGGTCTTCAACAAACACTTTCAGCTCCCTGTGGAGCATAGGTCTTCAACAAACACTATCAGCTCCCTGTGTAGCATAGATCGTCAACAAACACTTTCCAAGCCGTCCTATTTCTCTCATTCTCCTAACATCGCTCCACGTTTTCCTCATCCTATCTCTACTTCCATCTGCCTTCTGCCAGTAAATTTTGGCATTCCTCTTTGTCTCCCTTCCCTGGGGATTCAAAAAAAGGGATTGTCTTGTAATACTCTCGGTTGTTTTACACCGTGTCCTATCCAGTGCCATCGCGCACTGAATACAAAAGCAAGGCGAAGAATAACATCATTGAAACCCATCGATATAAAACTGCTTTCTTTATTCTGCAGCCGGATCTGCTTTTTCCTCGACGCTGAAAGGCAGATGAGGATGGAAAGAAGAAGAAGAAGCAAGACCTCTCAGTCTAGTTACATTTTTATTATTATTGTTTTTTTTTAAATAAAATTGTAAATACATATTTGTGTATGTGTTGCATGCTTGTTCCCGTTGAAGGCCTATTGCGCCGAAACGTCGTTCTGATTTGTGTTGTCCACTTGTTACGGGAAGCTTTAACCGTACCATTCTTTTTTTTTTCTATTTTTTTTGTTTCTATATTTTTATTTTGTCATTTCTCCTCACTATTGGCTTCGCATTTTGATGTATTTATGTGCATTTCTTTGTCTTCATCCAGAAAGAAAATCCCTACACTTATGTGAAGTCACAAAAACTCATAAAAAATATATCTCCTAAAGATGAATACTTGGCATTAATAGTTCTCTCATACTGTGGAGCATTCTCGTTGTTATTTCATTTAAATTTTGATTCATTCATTGGGTGCCGTCTCCACATGGAAAGATTAACTACCATGGAGTAACTACCATTCATTCATTGGGTGCCGTCTCCACATGGAAAGATTAACTACCATGTAGTACCATTCAAAAGACACAATGAAAAGCAAAAACCTTTTGTACTTAACTTTATCGACTTCAAAAAATCATTCGACAGTATTCATAAAGATTCTTTGTGGAAAATTCTGAAGCAATATGGCTTACCATATAAAATCATAAATATTATTAAAGACATGTATGATGGATACACATGTGCAGTTCGAACAGAGGAAGGACTGAGCGAATGTTTCCCAATAGAAACTGGAGTTAAACAAGGATGTATTTTATCGCCCTTGTTATTTGGAATTGTTATGGACTTCATAATGAAGAAATGCTGCACTGGTAATAAAGGCATCGAATGGATACAAGGAGACCATTTGGAGGACCTCGACTTTGCTGATGACATAGTTCTCATCAGCAGTCAGATTAAAAACGATGCAGGAAAACACAAATGAACTATCATCAATAGTCAGCAAAATTGGGCTTGAGATCAATCATGAAAAGACTAAAGTCATGAAAAGCTTAATTCCAAAGACGGCAAAATATACATGGAAAACAAACCAGTGGAAGAGATCGATCACTTTATCCATCTTGGAAGTCACATTGATTGAGAAGGGGATACAAGTAAAGAAATTAGAATCAGAATAGCTAAAGCAGCAATGTCTTTCAGAAGCCTTGAAAAGTTGTGGAAATCAAAACTCATCAGCACAAACACAAAACTTAGACTATTCAAATCAAATGTACTATCAACCCTTACGTATGTGTGTGAGAGCTGGAAAACGACAAGAGATATAGAAACAAAGTTGAACGCATTCGAAAATACATGTCTAAGGAAAATACTTGGTATAGCGTGGAATGAATTCAAAACAAACGAGGAAATTAGAGAAATCGCCAATCAACCACTAATATCTTCAGTAATAAAGAAAAGACGATGGTCATATGTTGGACATGTGATGAGGAGAGATAATAACCGAATAGCAAAGCAAGCCCTTATGTGGGAAACAACAGATAAGAGGAAAAGAGGAAGACCCAGAGAGACACTGAGAAGAACATTGATGAGAGCGGCAAGAGCATCAGGAATCGGCTCCCTCGATGAGATAGAGCTGCTTGCACAGAACAGAGAAAAAATGGCGAGATTTGATAAAAATATCTTTAAAAGAATTGAAAACTGATAGAACAAAAATTCAGATAAGAGAAGGAGTATGTTGGTCTACCCCCTATGGGCCGGCTACGGCTCGAAAGGTCAATAGATAGATAGTACTATTCAATCCTGACTTACGTAATTGGGCTACCGACGTTCGAACAACCCGTGATCGATTTCCGCTGGTAGCAGTGTGAGTAGTACTCGTGGTTGAAACAATAAATACTCCTGCGGTCGACCCAGCCACTGGCAGAAATGGCTACGAGGGTATTACTATAGGAAGGTGAGTAATGCCGCCTCGCATCGTTAGTTTCGATGTTTGATGCGATACTATCCAGAAGTCTCCGAATACTTATAGATAGGCGGCCGAGCACATTTGAGCGAAAATTCGCGTGCTAAGTCGGCGGTTCAAGGCTCGTACTTTACCTTTACCTTTACCTTTACCTCTACCACTACCTTTACCTTTACCTTTACCTCTACCTTTACCTTTACCTTTACCTTTACCTTTACCTTTACCTTTACCTTTACCTTTACCTCTACCTTTACCTTTACCTTTACCTTTACCTCTACCTTTACCTTTACCTTTACCTTTACCTTTACCTTTACCTCTACCTCTACCTTTACCTTTACCATTACCTTTACCTCTACCTCTACCTTTACCTTTACCTTTACCTTTACCGTTACCTTTACCTTTACCTTTACCGTTCAGTTATTGGGTGCCGTCTCCATATCAAAGTTTGGCTACCATGGAGCGTCATTTACTCTGCCTTTTGTCGTGATAGTGTATATTATCATAGGTTCACTTGTCTACCTCTTGATACTATTAGTCCACTTTAGTCTTGGTCTGCCTCTGCCTCGTCTACCTTGTACCTTCCCTTCCAAGATTTCCCAATTCCCCCCCCCCTTTCCAATTTTCCTGTAGATCCACATTTCAAAGGCTTCAATTTTCTGCTCAAAGTTTGGGTCAGCAAACACAATGTGTACATAAGTGTGGTCAGCAAACACAATGTGTACACACGTTTGGTCAGCTAACACAATGTGTACATAAGTGTGGTCAGCAAACACAATGTGTACACACGTTTGGTCTGCAAACACAATGTGTACACAAGTTTGATCAGAAACACAATGTGTACACACGTTTGGGTCAGAAAACACAATGTGTACACAAGTTTGGGTAAGCAAACACAATGTGTACACAAGTTTGGGTCAGCAAACACAATGTGTACACACGTTTTGGTCAGCAAACACAATGTGTACACAAGTTTGGGTCAGCAAACACAATGTGTACACAAGTTTGGTCAGCAAACACGATGTGTACACAAGTTTGGTCAGCAAACACAATGTGTACACAAGTTTGATCAGAAACACAAATTGTAGACAAAGTTTGGTCAGAAACACAATGTGTACACAAGTTTGATCAGAAACACAATGTGTACACAAGTTTGGTCATAAACACAATGTGTACACAAGTTTGGTCAGAAACACAATGTGTACACATGTTTGGTCAGAAACACAATGTGCCTAACCAAGAGAGTAAAACAAATTCAGTAACATAACTTCAGAGTTAAGAAGTTAACAAAGTCTTGACTTTATTGCTGAGTCAAAGCTTGAAAATGTCTAGGCACGTCCAAACATGGCCGTGCTGTGCCCTAGTTGCTGTACCTGTCACGAAGGCAGTTCCACTTGTACCAGCTTGAACTAACAGTATTATCAACAAGGAAGTGACTAGCAAGTTCGAACTGATAAAGAATCCGTGAGACTTGAGTTGTTGTTTTTGTAGCTTTATCAATGCTCGTGTCCTCAGTGCCTTCTGGCAAAACACAATGAGCCATCAATAAATGTTGAGAGAACACCAGACTCAAGGGCAGACCACGGAAAATGATGGATTGATAGAATATTAGAAACGCTAGAAAACATAACAGCAGGAGAGGCGAACAGAATAGCAAAAGATGGATTTATGGAATATTAGAAACGCTAGGAACCATAACAGCAGGAGATGCCAACAGAAGGGCAAAAGATGGATTTATGAAATATTAGAAACACTAGGAACCATAACAACAGGAGAGGTCAACAGAAGAGCAAAAGATGGATTGATGGAATATTAGAAACATTATGAACCATAATAACAGGAGATGCCAACAGAAGAGCAAAAGATGGATTTATGAAATATTAGAAACGCTAGAAAACATAACAGCAGGAGATGCCAACAGAAGAGCAAAAGATGGATTTATGAAATATTAGAAACGCTAGAAAACATAACAGTATGAGAGGTCAACAGAAGAGCAAAAGATGGATTGATGGAATATTAGAAACACTAGGAACCATAACAACAGGAGAGGTCAACAGAAGAGCAAAAGATGGATTGATGGAATATTAGAAACACTAGGAACCATAACAACAGGAGAGGTCAACAGAAGAGCAAAAGATGGATTGATGGAATTTTAGAAACGCTAGGAACCATAACAACCGGAGAGGCCAACAGAAGAGCAAAAGATGGATTGATGGAATATTAGAAACATGAGGAAACATAACAGCAGGAGAGGTCGACAGAAGAGTAAAAGATGGATTGATGGAATATTAGAAACACTAGGAAACATAACAGCAGGAGATGCCAACAGAAGAGCAAAAGATGGATGGATGGATGGAATATTAGAAACACTAGGAACCATAACAACAGGAGAGGTCAACAGAAGAGCAAAAGATGGATGGATGGATGGAATATTAGAAACACTAGGAAACATAACAGCAGGAGATGCCAACAGAAGAGCAAAAGATGGATGGATTGATGGAATATTAGAAACACTAGGAACCATAACAACAGGAGAGGCCAACAGAAGAGCAAAAGATGGATGGATTGATGGAATATTAGAAACACTAGGAAACATAGCAGCAGGAGAAGCCGACAAAAGAGCGAAAGATAACGAACTATGCCTTCCCTGGACACTGAAATTCAAATGAGAAAGAAAAGATGAAGATGAAGAGTGACTCATGCGAGCGTGGAGGTAACGCATTGACTTGACAACTGATTGAGATATAGTTCAAACACAACTTTGTATTCTCCAGATAACGAGGCTAATGAAGAAATGTGTACCTACCTGACTCACTTGGTTGGGAGAAAACGACAGCCAGGCTGGCTATAGCATTGGCCTCATCACCCCCAAATGAAGTGACCTAGGCAAAGCTGTTTCTGTTTATCTCAATGTGGTATTTTAGTTCCAATCTTAAAAATGTCTGCAACATTTGTAGATGACCATGTTCTGGGCCTAGTACATTCCCCTCATTGCTAGGATTGATATTTTGTGGAAGTGGTTCCACTTTGTGACACCACGCATCAAACATACAATATCTGGCTACATCAATATATTTCTGTTTGATGATGTTTTAGAAGAACATAATACTCGTAGCTGAAGAGATTGGTCAATCGAAGAGTTTTGGGAGGTGCAATATTGAGTTATTAGCCACATTTTTTTTTAATTTTAAGTTACAGCTTCTTCTAGTCACTTGTAACAACAAATCATATGTATCTCATCTTACATCTCATCTTAAATCTCATCTTACATTTCATCTTACATTTCATCTTACATCTCATCTTACATTTCATCTTACATCTCATCTTACATTTCATCTTACATATTATCTTACATCTCATCTTACATCTCATCTTACATTTCATATTACATCTCATCTTACATTTCATCTTACATCTCATCTTACATTTCATCTTACATATCATCTTACATCTCATCTTACATCTCATCTTACATATCATCTTACATATCATCGTATATATCATCTTACATATAATCTTACATCACATCTTACATCTCATCTTACATCTCATCTTACATCTCATCTTACATCTCATCTTACATCTCATCGTACATATATCAGTACATATATCAGTACATATATCAGTACATATATCAGTTCATATGTCAGTACATATGTCAGTACAAATATCAGTACATATATCAATACAAATATCAGTACATATATCAGTAAATATATCAGTACAATATCAGTACATATGTCAGTACATATGTCAGTACAAATGACAGTACAAATATCAGTACATATATCAGTAAATATATCAGTACAATATCAGTACAAATATCAGTACATATATCCGTACATCTATCAAAGACAAATATCAGTACATATATCAGTACATATATCAGTACATATATCAGTACATATATCAGTACATATATCAGTACATATATCAGTACATATATCAGCACATATATCAGTACATATATCAGTACATATATCAGTACATATATCAGTACATACGTCAGTACATATATCAGTACATACGTCAGTACATATATCAGTACATGTATCAGTACATATATCAGTACATATATCAGTACATACGTCAGTACATATATCAGTACATATATCAGTACATATATCATTACATATATAAGTACATATATCATTACATATATCAGTGCATATATCATTACATATATTAGTACATATATCATTACATATATTACTACATATATCAGTACATATATCAGTACATACGTCAGTACATATATCAGTACATATATCAATTCATATATTAGTACATATATCATTACATATATCAGTACATATATCATTACATATATCAGTACATATATCAGTACATATATCAGTACATATATCAGTACATATATCAGTACATATATCAGTACATATGTCAGTAAATACGTCAGTACATATATCAGTACATACGTCAGCACATATATATCATTACATATGTCAGTACATATATCAGTACATACGTCAGTACATATATCAGTACATATATCATTACATATATCAGTACATATATCATTACATACGTCAGTACATATATCAGTACATACGTCAGTACATCTATCATTACATATGTCAGTGCATATATCAGTACATACGTCAGTACATATATCAGTACATATATCAGTACATATGTCAGTACATATATCATTACATATGTCAGTACATATATCAGTACATACGTCAGTACATATATCAGTACATATATCAGTACATATATCAGTACATATATCAGTACATATATCAGTACATATATCAGTACATATATCAGTACATATATCAAAGTCATTGCTTACTACAGTCTAGTTGTCCCTGCTTTCTTCATTAAACCTTACTCCCTATAAATGTACCATCATGTCATTACTGCGAATATTGTTTTTATATTTTTCATTTTGCCATGTATTGGTTGTTTAGCTGACCATGTTCTCTAGCACAGATTTCTAGCGGCAAGGCGCTGTATCGAGGAGTACCGGTTCCATCCTGCCTCAGGCTATTGTTCTTCTTCTTTTTTCTATGGTTGATTATTTATAAGAAAATCACTGGAGTCTGTAGAAATGTGGTTTTTCAGAAGAATGTTGAGAATACCATGGACAGCTAAGATGAGAAATGAAAACGTTCTGAAATAGGCCAAAGCAAAAAGAGAGCTAATTTCCAATATTAGGGAGAAACAATCATCATTTTTTGGCCATGTAATGAGAAGAGAACAACTTGAATATATTGTAACAACTGGGAAAATTGAGGGACGAAGGAATAGAGAAAAGCAAAGAGAAAAGATACCAGACAGCTTAAGAGAATGGCTTGGCAGAAGGTCAACAACATAAATGATAAATAACCGTCGAGATCGAAAGTTGTGGAGAGACATGAACACCTACGCCAGCACGCCCGGTACTTGATGATGTTGATTACTTGTGAATATCGTTGTAAACAAACCACTTCCCATTTAATAATTCGCTGATCTATCGGCCCGGAAGTTTCCCGCCATTACAATATTCATTCATTATTATGTCCCCATTACACGCCTCTCTAACCCCGCAAGCACTTTAACCCTGTCTTCTGTTATAAAAGTCAACACAAAAAGAGTTGAATCAATTTCCCCAATTCGTCCATCGCCTCCTATGTAATCTTTCTGCCTGTATTTACCATTTATTTCACGTAAATCACGAAGCTAAACCCGGATGTGTGTCTCCTCTCCTTGTCCGCGCCTTCAATATAATGAACGAAATGGATATTTTAATAAATTGCGAGACGCCCCCAGTCTGGGCCCCAAGATAAAATTAGACTAGATACATCTCGTTGATGAAAAATACTTCGTAGCAATGTACTATTGCATTATGGGTACAGTATTAAAGTGGGCCAATGAATACAGAAAACAGGGCGATAATGATTTGAAAAGTTATAGTACATCAGTATATCAGTACATCAGCGGGGATGTTTTGAATCACTCAGGCAAAGACTAAATTTTTAAAAACATATTTTACAACCCAACTGTGATAATATAAGTAGTTATAGAAGTCTCCGTCAGTCCTCAGAAATGTTATTTTGGTCTTTTCTTTCGCTGTGTATGCTCTTTTTCTGTATCTGTCTGCTGCATGAATTGGAGCTTTAGAGTCTGTTTCCAAAGATTACAGTCTGCAGCTATGTCTTCAAAGGCTGCAGGGTTTATGTTCAGAGCCTTCATGTCACGTTTACACACGTCCATTAATCAAAGTTGTGGGAGTCCCATAGTTCTTTTGCCATCTGCTAGTTGTCTTTAAAGTATATATTTTGGTATGCAGCCATTTTTCATTTATTGTAGGTGACCGATCCTGCGAAACCTTCATTGTTGAAGCAGCGTGTAGATATTTGGGAGGTCTGTAAGGGTGTGGACCTTCATTTTTATCACTTTGTCCTTCCAGGTGATATCAAGAACACGGCGCTGTGACTTAGGTGAATGTATCGTTCTGTGGGAGATCTGGCTAGAGACAGAGATTCTTTCAGACGGGCTGTGGTGAATGTATCGTTCTGTGGGAGATCTGGCTAGAGACAGAGATTCTTTCAGACGGGCTGTGGTGAATGTAACGTTCTGTGGGACATCTGGCTTGTGACAGAGATTCTTTCAGACGGGATGTGGTGAATGTAACGTTCTGTTGGAGATCTGGCTAGAGACAGAGATTCTTTCAGACGGGCTGTGGTGAATGTAACGTTCTGTTGGAGATCTGGCTAGAGACAGAGATTCTTTCAGACGGGCTGTGGTGAATGCAACGTTCTGTGGGAGATCTGGCTAGAGACAGAGATTCTTTCAGACGGGATGTGGTGAATGTAACGTTCTGTTGGAGATCTGGCTAGAGACAGAGATTCTTTCAGACGGGCTGTGGTGAATGTAACGTTCTGTTGGAGATCTGGCTAGAGACAGAGATTCTTTCAGACGGGCTGTGGTGAATGCAACGTTCTGTTGGAGATCTGGCTAGAGGCAGAGATTCTTTCAGACGGGATGTGGTGAATGTAACGTTCTGTTGGAGATCTGGCTAGAGACAGAGATTCTTTCAGACGGGCTGTGGTGAATGTAACGTTCTGTTGGAGATCTGGCTAGAGACAGAGATTCTTTCAGACGGGCTGTGGTGAATGTAACGTTCTGTGGGACATCTGGCTAGAGACAGAGATTTTTTCAGACGGGCTGTGGTGAATGTAACGTTCTGTTGGAGATCTGGATAGAGACAGAGATTCTTTCAGACGGGCTGTGGTGAATGCAACGTTCTGTTGGAGATCTGGCTAGAGGCAGAGATTCTTTCAGACGGGATGTGGTGAATGTAACGTTCTGTTGGAGATCTGGCTAGAGACAGAGATTCTTTCAGACGGGATGTGGTGAATGTAACGTTCTGTGGGAGATCTGGCTAGAGACAAAGATTCTTTCAGACGGGCTGTGGTGAATGTAACGTTCTGTGGGAGATCTGGCTAGAGACAGAGATTCTTTCAGACGGGCTGTGGTGAATGTAACGTTCTGTGGGAGATCTGGCTAGAGACAGAGATTCTTTCAGACGGGCTGTGGTGAATATAACGTTCTGTTGGAGATCTGGCTAGAGACAGAGATTCTTTCAGACGGGCTGTGGTGAATGTAACGTTCTGTTGGAGATCTGGCTAGAGGCAGAGATTCTTTCAGACGAGCTGTGGTGAATGTATCGTTCTGTGGGACATATGGCTAGAGACAGAGATTCTTTCAGACGGGCTGTGGTGAATGTAAAGTTCTGTGGGAGATCTGGCTAGAGACAGAGATTCTTTCAGACGGGCTGTGGTGAATGTAACGTTCTGTTGGAGATCTGGCTAGAGACAGAGATTCTTTCAGACGGGCTGTGGTGAATGTAACGTTCTGTGGGAGATCTGGCTAGAGGCAGAGATTCTTTCAGACGAGCTGTGGTGAATGTATCGTTCTGTGGGACATATGGCTGGAGACAGAGATTCTTTCAGACGGGCTGTGGTGAATGTAACGTTCTGTGGGAGATCTGGCTAGAGACAGAGATTCTTTCAGACGGACAGTGGTGAATGAAATGTTCTGTGTGAGATCTGGCTAGAGACAGAGATTCTTTCAGACGGGCTGTGATGAATGAAATGTTCTGCACAGGACATGCGACCTGATGATGACGAGAAGGGACCAATTGTAATATATCGTTAGAACAGGAAGTTTCAAATTAGCAGAGAAAGAGGGAAACAGTGAGTTTCAATACCAGACAGTTGAATGACATCATTTAGTAAGAAATCAAGATCATAATATATCAACAGTAAAGATATAACACAACAGCCTACTAAAAGTAATATTGGAAGGAAAAATACAAGGTAATAGAGGCAGACCAAGACTAACATGGACGAGTAATATCAAAAGATGAACAAGTCAATCTATGACAGCGTGCACCATCAAAGCAAGAAACAGAGTAGAATGGCGATCCATGGTAGCCAACCTTCGTTGCGGAGAAGGCAGTCGATGATGATGATGAGAGATACAAAGTTGGGTAAAGACGTGATTACCTACGCCTGCAGGAATGGTAGTTGTTGGGGTTGATGATGATGATACTTATGGAGACCTCACCTGCAACATCAACATTACCTGTATTACTACTACTACTGCTAATACTACCTTTACTGTTTCTGATACTCTATCATTACTACTACCAGTACATCTAGTATTACAACAACTACTACTACCACACTTACTACTACCAGTACATCTAGTATTACAACAACTACTACTACCACACTTACTACTACCGCTTTTACTACAACCACTATTAATGCTAATACTACTATTACTACTTCTACACCCACTGCAACTATTATTACTACTACAAAGATTCTATCTATCTATCTATCTATCTATCTATCTATCTATCTATCTATCTATCTATCTATCTATCTATCTATCTATCTATCTATCTATCTATCTATCTATCTATCTATCTATCTATCTATCTATCTATCTATCTATCTATCTATCTATCTATCTATCTATCTATCTATCTATCTATCTATCTATCTATCTATCTATCTATCTATCTATCTATCTATCTATCTATCTATCTATCTATCTATCTATCTATCTATCTATCTATCTATCTATCTATCAATCTATCTATCTATCTATCAATCTATCTATCTATCTATCTATCTATCTATCTATCTATCTATCTATCTATCTATCTATCTATCTATCTATCTATCTATCTATCTATCTATCTATCTATCTATCTATCTATCTATCTATCTATCTATCTATCTATCTATCTATCTATCTATCTATCTATCTATCAATCTATCTATCTATCTATCAATCTATCTATCTATCTATCTATCTATCTATCTATCTATCTATCTATCTATCTATCTATCTATCTATCTATCTATCTATCTATCTATCTATCTATCTATCTATCTATCTATCTATCTATCTATTGTCCTTTCGAGCCGAAGACGGCACACAGTGCAGAACCACAATCTCAAAAACAGAAACCTTGCGTGCCAAAATGGCACACATTCCAGAGATCACTGCTTCTAAAATCTTTGGCGCTGTTTCCATAACAATACTTTTTTACAATGACAGCATGTCAAGCCATCGATCAACCTCCTTAGTCGCTTCTTACGACATGCCTGGAAGGTCACAGTGTCACTATTCTTTACTTCACTCATAATGAGGCCTTGGTAACACACAGTAATAACACAAAGATTACTATTACTAAAATATGGTTAACTATACCACTACTGCTACTACTGTTACTATTACTACTACCATCACTTCTACTATTACTATCACTACTACCACCGCCATTATTACTTCTATTACCATTACTACAACTATTATTACTATATATACTAACTACTAATTCTACCGCTCTATCACTACTTCTACTACTTCTAGCACTCTGCCATAACTGTTACTACCAGTTTTACTACTACTACAATTACTACTTTTTAACATCACTACTACTACTGCCACTACCACTATTACTACTACTACTCCCACTACCACTATTACTACTACTACTCCCACTGCCACTATTACTACTACTCCTCCCACTACCACTACTACTACTACTCCCACTACCACTATTACTTCTACTATTGTTATTACTACCACTTATAACATAATTTACCTGTTACTTCTTCTTCTACGTTTTCTTGTTAGCTTCACACATTTTACACATCTCCTTCTTAATTTTCTTCCTTTATTGCTCTTCTTCTCCTAGCATGTTATTATCTTCAGTTTTCTCTTAAAATTGATCATCATGTGCCATACCGGTTGAAGTAGACGATCATGTCCTTCCACAATCTTCTATCTACAGTACATCGTATCAATTCTGTTGTTGACTGTTTTCCATGCCATGACACCAAGCTATCCAGTATATTCTCTCTTTGTCGTCCGCGATCTCTCCTTCCTACTATTTTGCCAGTTGTAACCAAGTATTCCAACTTTCCTATCCTCATAATGTGCCCGACAAATGTCGATTGTTTCTTTCTGATGTTTTTTAGGAGTTCCCTTTTTGTGTTGGCCTCTTTGATATTCTTTTAATATTACGGCCTAATTATTAGTAATAGATAAAAGAGGTAAAAGAGGCAGACCAAGACTAACATTGACATGTGGTTACTGTATATTTCAGCAAATCTGAATATTCGCCGTTCATGTCCAAGTTGAGGCCCAAAAAATGTCTGGCATAAATGACTCCAGGGTCCACCCAGCCACATTAAATGGGTACCAGGAGACAACGGCCTGAAAGCGTCAAAGGTGGAAGCTGTCAGCGACCTATCATGGCTGGCGCCAGAATCGGTGAACCAGAACCATCCAGACCCTGCTCCACCTCTTCGCGGTTTCCCCAGAAACAGACTAACCTGTCTAGTCTGGCCAAACGAGTAGGGATCGAAGAGGGAAGACAACCCGGAACTCAAGAATAACATGAAGTCGGATGTGCTGGGCTGAAGGACGCAAATAAACTGCAACACAACGCATCTACCGCATTTGACATCCTTCTACGTGTGGCTGATGAGAAGGTGCATTCCTGTGGTCATCGGCTGAACGTAAGCAAGAATATGGGTACCAGAGATATTTTCTTGGAAGGAAACGCACCGAAGATGGTAACTGCCCACCCCACCTCATGAAGCCGAGTATTAATTTAATCAAGCCACCAACACTTCAATACTCAACGACGGTTGCTATAGAGCTACCTTTACATATTTAGATATTACACATTTTAAAGATATGATTTGCATGTTTATAAATATGTATGACCCGGTATGTATTCTGTGTGTCACGTGCCTGTTCCAGATTGACCCACTGGCCTACATTTCACCCACGCCCTGTTGGGGTCTATTCAAACTGTTGCTTTATTTATGCTAGTCTATGACGTCACTAACTTTGGCAGAGTGAGACAGCAGCTAAAAGTGTTGCCAGAACACATACACGCACACACACCAGACACATACACGCATACATCAGACATGCCCACACACACCCGACACATACACGCCTATATTAGTGCTTTGCTCTAGTATCCGGACAGACACTGTCTCCATGGTGAGTATTAATGGTTTCTAGAATGTTCTATATCTTAACTTAGCCTGGCTCACTGACAATATTAAAACAAGTTGGTAAGTCCCGAGATGTAAGAGAAGACGGAGAAGAAGTAGGAGGAGGAGGAAGGAGAAGAAAGAGAAGGATGAGGGAGATGTAGAGAAAGAAAAAGAATAAAAGGGGGCGGGGGGAGAAAAAGAAGAAATGGTTCCAAGGAAACTGACGGTATTATACAGACTGGATGTGAGTGGAAATTACAATGAAAATAAAGAGTAAATGGTGGAAATTACAATGAAAATAAAGAGTAAATGGTGGAAATTACAATGAAAATAAAGAGTAAATGGTGGAAATTGCAATGAAAATACAGAGTAAATGGTGGAAATTACAATGAAAATAAAGAGTAAATGGTGGAAATTACAATGAAAATAAAGAGTAAATGGTGGAAATTACAATGAAAATACAGAGTAAATGGTGGAAATTGCAATGAAAATACAGAGTAAATGGTGGAAATTAAGGTGAAAATACAGAGTAAATGGTGGAAATTACAATGAAAATATAGAGTATATGGTGGAAATTACAATGAAAATATAGAGTATATGGTGGAAATTACAATGGAAATATAGAGTATATAGTGGAAATTACAATGAAAATATAGAGTATATAGTGGAAATTACAATGAAAATACATAGTAAATGGTGGAAATTGCAATGAAAATATAGAGTATATGGTGTAAATTACAATGAAAATATAGAGTATATGGTGGAAATTACAATGGAAATATAGAGTATATAGTGGAAATTACAATGAAAATACATAGTAAATGGTGGAAATTACGGTGAATATACAGAGTAAATGGTGGAAGTTACGGTGAAGATACAGAGTAAATGGTGGAAATTACGGTGAAGATACAGAGTAAACGACAAAATACAGTGGAAAAAAACATGGAAAAACAATAAGATGCAAGAAAAATCTTCTAAGTTAGAGTGTTTTCATCCCCTTATAGTATGAAGTGGGGAGGAATTGTGTTATTAGGTAAGGTGAGTCAGCCGCATGGTCAAAGCTCATGTTTGCGCGTGTATGTGTTTCAGTGTGTGTAATCCCTAATTTCTCTTCTTTGATGAAGTTAATAATTGCTGGCTTTCTTCTACTTCTGCTTCTTCATCCTCTTCTTCTCCTTCATCTTCTGCGATCATGACGTCATTCACACTAGGATTCCAGACTCCCTTATAAAGGGAGCTGTCTGTTTAAGTGATTCGATTGCCCCGTAGAGTTTCTCTTCCAGGGAGGTGGGTGTTGACCACACTGTCCTCCTCAGGTCTGTGCACTGGGGACAATCCTGTAGAACGTGTTTTGTTGTCATGTTATCCAGGGTATAGTGACATTGGTTGGTAGTTCCTATTTTGAATTTGGTATTAATCCGTTTTTCCCTGGCAGCCGTGTGCACAAACGTACCCCGCCGTACAGGCGGGTAACTCCGACTTCCGAGGTACTCATATGTTTTTCCGTCAATGAGTGATTGACGTTTCAAGCAGGGCCTCGCTGCTGAGATCAGGGGTGGTTGCCGCAGAGAGAAAACATAAATAAAAATTCCAACTGGTGCATGTGGGATTTGAACTCACAGCCTCTCTGTCTCGAGACTGACGTCTTGCCTCCAGACCAACCAGTCCACCCAGAAAGCCTTTTTGAAATCAGTGAGATTTAGAAGTGGTCTCTGCTTCTTCTGGAGAAATGGAAAATAAAAGAAATATGAAGAAATAGAATTAAAAATGTACGGTTTAAGTTCATGTAATAAGTAGACAACACAAACTAGAACGACGTTTCAGCGCAATAGGCCTTCAACTGGAACAAACATAAAACTTCTTCTTCTTCTTCTTCTACTTCTATCCTTCCTCCATTGCCGTTGGCGTCGAGGGGAGATACAATCTGCGATTCTTTGCTCTTCTGTTGGCCTCTTCTAGTGTTATTCCTCCTAGTGACTCTAATATTCACAAAATATATTAACAAAATATACATATTAACGTATTTATTAAAATATAAAAATAAATATATATTAAAAAAATATATATTACAAAAATATAAAAATATATATTTAAAAATTTAATTTCGAATTTAAAATCGTCAGTGATTACGGTACACCTCTGTTTTTCTACATGTTCCTGCTACAATATGAGAGAGTGTAATACATGACGGATAAGTGTCAGTGTTTCGAGAACGAAACTTTCCACTAAAAGTCATAATTTGAGATCTGCACGTCACTCTCTTCTTGTCACAGTGTCATCCATCACTGTCTCCTGGCAGTAAAGATTTTTCTGTTGCTGTATAATTATCGTTTCAGCGTCCAGAAAGAGTTGTTGTGTTGACTAGAAGCTTGCAGACAAAAGCAAATAGCATCTTGTGCCGTGCAGTGCCCAGTTTGTGATCGATTGCTTTTGCAGGGATTGATCGTCATTATCTTTAAGCGTTTTCGTTCTAACAAGTTTTTATTGAAACAGCTCTCTCATTCAGTCATTCGATCCTTTGTTATCATTCAGTCATTCGATCCTTTGTTATCATTCAGTCATTCGATCCTTTGCTCTCATTCAGTCATTCGATCCTTTACTCTCATTCAGTCATTCGATCCTTTGTTATCATTCAGTCATTCGATCCTTTGTTATCATTCAGTCATTCGATCCTTTGTTATCATTCAGTCATTCGATCCTTCGTTATCATTCAGTCATTCGATCCTTTGTTATCATTCAGTCATTCGATCCTTTACTCTCATTCAGTCATTCGATCCTTTACTCTCATTCAGTCATTCGATCCTTTGTTATCATTCAGTCATTCGATCCTTTGTTATCATTCAGTCATTCGATCCTTCGTTATCATTCAGTCATTCGGTCATTTTCTCTCATTCAGTCATTCGATCCTTTACTCTCATTCAGTCATTCGGTCCTTCGTTATCATTCAGTCATTCGATCCTTCGTTATCATTCAGTCATTCGATACTTCGTTATCATTCAGTCATTCGATCCTTCGTTATCATTCAGTCATTCGGTCATTTTCTCTCATTCAGTCATTCGATCCTTTACTCTCATTCAGTCATTCGGTCCTTCGTTATCATTCAGTCATTCGATCCTTCGTTATCATTCAGTCATTCGATACTTCGTTATCATTCAGTCATTCGATCCTTCGTTATCATTCAGTCATTCGATCCTTCGTTATCATTCATTCATTCGATCCTTTACTCTCATTCAGTCATTGGATCCTTCGTTATCATTCAGTCATTCGATCCTTCGTTATCATTCAGTCATTCGATCATTTACTCTCATTCAGTCTTTCGATCGTTTACTCTCATTCAGTCATTCGATCCTTCGTTATCATTCAGTCATCCGATCCTTCGTTATCATTCATTCATTCGATCCTTTACTCTCATTCAGTCATTGGATCCTTCGTTATCATTCAGTCATTCGATCCTTCGTTATCATTCAGTCATTCGATCCTTCGTTATCATTCAGTCATTCGATCCTTCGTTATCATTCAGCCATTCGATCCTTTACTCTCATTCAGTCTTTCGATCCTTTACTCTCCTTCAGTCATTCGATCCTTTACTCTCATTCAGTCATTCGATCGTTTACTCTCATTCCGTCATCCGATCCTTCGTTATCATTCATTCATTCGATCCTTTACTCTCCTTCAGTCATTCGATCCTTTACTCTCATTCAGTCATTCGATCCTTTACTCTCATTCAGTCATTCGATCCTTTACTCTCATTCAGTCATTGGATCCTTTAATCTCATACATTCATTCGATCTTTCACACTCATTCAGTCATTCGACCATTTACTCTCATTCATTCAGTCATTCGATCCTTCGTTATCATTCTGTCATTCGATCCTTCACTCCCATTCAGACATTCGATCTTTCACTCTCATTCAGTCTTTCGATCTTTCACTCTCATTCAGTCATTCGATCCTTCACTCTCATTCAATTATTCAGTCATTCGATCCCTCACTCTCATTCAGTCATTCGCTCCCTCGCTTCTCATTCAGTTATTCAGTCATTCGATCCCTCACTCTCATTCAGTCATTCGCTCCCTCGCTTCTCATTCAATTATTCAGTCATTCGATCCCTCACTCTCATTCAGTCATTCGCTCCCTCGCTTCTCATTCGGTTTTTTCTCTCCATTCAACCCTATCCTTTAAATCAATTCTCCCTTCCATTCTATCATTGCCTTCCATTCTATATTTGCCTTCCATTCTATCATTGCCTTCCATTCTATCTTTGCCTTCCATTCTATCATTGCCTTCCATTCTATATTTGCCTTCCATTCTATCATTGCCTTCCATTCTATATTTGCCATCCATTCTATCATTGCCTTCCACTCTATCTTTGCCTTCCATTCTATCATTGCCTTCCTTTCTATCATTGCCTTCCATTCTATCATTGCCTTCCATTCTATCTTTGCCTTCCATTCTATCATTGCCTTCCTTTCTATCTTTGCCTTCCATTCTATCATTGCCTTCCATTCTATCTTTGCCTTCCATTCTATCATTGCCTTCCATTCTATCATTGCCTTCCTTTCTTTCATTGCCTTCCATTCTATCTTTCCCTTCCATTCTATCAATGCCTTCCATTCTATCATTGCCTTCCATTCTATCTTTGCCTTCCATTCTATCATTGCCTTCCTTTCTATCATTGCCTTCCTTTCTATCTTTGCCTTCCATTCTATCATTGCCTTCCATTCTATCTTTGCCTTCCATTCTATCACTGCCTTCCATTCCACCCTACTCTCCAGTCTAATCCACTCTTCCAATGTAATCTTCTTTACTACTCAACTTTCTCTCCACATTCCAAACTCCCCAATCATTCAATCCTCCCATTTAATCTCCTCTTCCCATTCAATCCTCCTATTTAATTTCCATCACCTATTCAATCCTCCCATTCCATTCCCCCATCCCATTAAACTTTTCCAATAAAAACTTCTTTCCCTCAATTCAGTCGTCCTATTCAACCCTTCCATTCAACCCTCCCATTCAATCCTACTATTCAACCCTCCCATTCAACCCTCCCATTGAACCTTCCCATTCAGTCCTCCCATTCAACCCTTTCATTAAACCCTCCCATTCATTCCTCCCATTCAGCTCTCCCATTCAATCCTACCATTCAACCCTCCCATTCAACCCTCCCATTCAGCCCTTCTTTTTTATTCGATCTTTCATTATCATTCAGTCATTCGATCCTCCCATTCAACTTTCCCAGTAAATTATTATTGCCCTCAATTCAGCCGTCCCATTCAATCCTACTATTCAACCCTCCCATGCAACCCTCCCATTCAATCCTCCCATTCAACCCTCCCATCCAATCCTCCCATTCAATCCTCCCATTCAATCCTCCCATTCAATTCTCCCATTCAACACTCCCATTCAATCCTCCCATTCAAATCTCCCAATCAATCCTCCCATTCAATCCACCCGTTCCATCCTCCCATCCCATTCAACTTTCCCAATAAAATCTTCTTGACTCAATTCAGCCGTCCCATTCAATCCTCCCATTCAATCCTCCCATTCAATCCTCCCATTCAATGCTCCCATTCAACCATCCCATTTAACCCTCCCATTCAATCTTCCCATTCAACCCTCCAACTCAACCCTCCAATTCAACCATTCCATTCAACCCTCCCTGGGAGCCGCGATAGCTCAGTGGTTAGTAAACTGGACTACAAAGGACAAGGGGTAGGGTTCGATCTCAACCGACGCTTTCGGGTTCACCCAGCCTTAAATGGGTACCGGAATTTTCTGGGAAAGTAAAGCGGCACGGGTGTAATACCGACCACATTACCCCAAAAATCATGTGCTGAAGGTCTGTAAAATTTATGGTCACTAACACCATATTCCCTATACGCCACTTGGCGTGACGGGGGTATTTTACACTTTATTCAACCCTCCAATTCAACCCTCTCATTCAACCCTCCCATTCAACCCTTCCATTCAACCCTCCCATTCAACCCTCCCATTCAACCCTCCCATTCAACCCTCCCATTTAACCCTCCCATTCAATCGTCCCATTCAACTCTCCTATTCAATCCTCCCATTCAACCCTCCCATTCAATCCACCCATTCAATACTCCCATTCAATCCTGCCACTCAACCCTCCCATTCAATCCTCCCATTCAACCCTCCCATTCAATCCACCCATTCAATACTCCCATTCAATCCTTCCATTCAACCCTCCCATTCAATCCTCCCATTCGGACCTCTCCTACCACTCAATCCTTCCATTCAACCCTCCCATTCAATCCACCCATTCAATACTCCCATTCAATCCTGCCACTCAACCCTCCTATTCAATCCTCCCATTCGGACCTCTCCTACCACTCAATCCTTCCATTCAACCCTCCCATTCAATCCTCCCATTCGGACCTCTCCTACCACTAAATCCTCCCATTCAACCCTCTTCTCTCATTCTCCAACACAATGAAATCCACCTTCATCAATCTAAATCAACCCGAGCCCCACAAAATCAACCCTCACTTACCATCAATCTTCCGTCTCCCACCAACCACAATCACACCATTCTCCTCTTCACACATTCTCTTCTCACAAACCCCACTCCACATCCCCCTGTCTTCTTCCAACACAACCTTGGACTCCATCAACCACCTCCATCAACATACTCCCACGCCAAGCCACCATATCGACTCCATCCATTCCTCCCTCTCCCCCCTCTCTCTCTCTCTCTCTCTCTCTCTCTCAATCCCCAGTCTCCTCATCCCTCCATCCCCAGGCCTCAACATTGGATGTCCAAGACTGAAGGCCACATTTTGCTGACTTTGACGTCATGTTCTCACTCGGCACGTAGCAAGCGCGTGCCCTGGATGCTGGCAAACTCGAGAATATCAACAAGAGATGGCACTCGTCTTGTCCTCGGTGTATATTTACATCGACACAGGCCACGAGTTCTATTGGTCATGGGGAAAGTTATTAATAGTAACTGGGAGAAGTTGTCGGCGTGTGGACGAATCAATAGGTGGAGGTGAGTGGATGCGGGTGTGTAGGTTAGTCAAGGTGGGGGGTAGTGTGGTGGAGGTGAGAGGGTAGTGTGGTGGTCGTGAGGGAGTAGTTTGGTGGAGGTGAGAGGGTAGTGTGGTGGTCGTGAGGGAGTAGTTTGGTGGAGGTGAGAGGGTAGTGTGGTGGTCGTGAGGGAGTAGTTTGGTGGAGGTGAGAGGGTAGTGTGGTGTTCGTGAGGGAGTAGTTTGGTGGAGGTGAGAGGGTAGTGTGTGGAGGTAAGGGTATAGTGTAGTGGAGGTGAGGGTGTAGTGTGGTGGAGGTGAGGGTATAGTATGGTGGAGGTGAGGGTGTAGTGTGGTGGAGGTGAGGGTATAGTGTAGTGGAGGTGAGGGTGTAGTGTGGTGGAGGTGAGGGATATTGTGGTGGAGGTGAGAGGGTAGTGTGGTGGAGGTGGGGGATATTGTGGTGGAGGTGAGGGGGAGTGTGGTGGACGTGAGGTGGTAGTGTGGTGGAGGTTAGGGGGGTATGGTGGACGTGAGGGAGCAGTTTGGTGGAGGTGAGTGAGTAGTTTGGTGGAAGTGGGGAAGTAGTTTGGTGGAGGTGAGGGAGAAGTTTGGTGGAGGTGAGGGAGTAGTTTGGTGGAATTGTGAGAGTAGTTTGGGGAAGGTGGGGGGAGGGGAAGTTTAGTGGAGGTGAGAGAGTAGTTTTGTGGAGGTGAGGGAGTAGTTTGGTGGAATTGTGAGAGTAGTTTGGGGAAGGTGGGGGAGGGGAAGTTTAGTGGAGGTGAGAGAGTAGTTTTGTGGAGGTGAGGGAGTAGTTTGGTGGAGTTGAGGGAGTAGTTTGGTGGCGGTGGGGGAAAAGTTTGGTGGAGATTAGGGAGTAATTTTGGGAAGGTGGGGAAAAGTTTGGTGGAGGCGAGGGAGTAGTTTGGTGGAGGTTAGAGAGTAGTTTGGTGGAGTTAGGGAATAGTTTGGTGAAGGTGGGGGTAAAGTTTGGTGGAGGTGAGGGAGTAGTTTGGTGGAGGCGAGGGAGTAGTTTGGTGAAGGTGGGGGAAAAGTTTGGTGGAGGTGAGGGAGTAGTTTGGTGGAGGTAAGGAAGCAATTTGGTGGAGGTGGGGAGTAGTTTGGTGGAGGAGAGGGAGTAGTTTGGTGGAGGTAAGGAAGCAATTTGGTGGAGGTGGGGAGTAGTTTGGTGGAGGAGAGGAAGTAGTATGGTGGAGGTGGGGGTAAAGTTTGGTGGAGGTGGGGGTAAAGTTTGGTGGAGGTGAGGGAGTAGTTTAGTGAAGGTGGGGGTAAAGTTTGGTGGAGGTGAGGGAGTAGTTTGGCGGAGGCGAGGGAGTAGTTTGGTTGAGGTGGGGGAGTGGTTTGGTGGAGGTGTGGGAGTGGTTTGGTGGAGGTGGAGGAGTGGTTTGGTGGAGGTGAGGGAGTGGTATGATGGAGGGGAGGGAGTAGTTTGGTGGAGGTGGGGGAGTAGTTTGGTGGAGGTGGGGGAGTAGTTTGGTGGAGGTGAGAGAGTAATTTGGTGGAGGTGGGGGAGTGTTTGGTGGAGGTGAGAGAGTAGTTTGGTGGAGGTGAGGGAGTAGTCTGGTGGAGGTGAGAGAGTAGTTTGGTGGAGGTGGGGGAGTAGTTTGGTGGAGGTGGGGGAGTAGTTTGGTGGAGGTGAGAGAGTAATTTGGTGGAGGTGGGGGAATAGTTTGGTGAAGGTGAGAGAGTAGTTTGGTGTAGGTGAGGGAGTAGTTTGGTGGAGGAGAGGGAGTAGTTTGGTGAAGGTGATGGATTAGTTTTGGTGGAGGTGAGGGAGTAGTTTGGTGGAGGTGAGGGAGTAGTTTGGTGCAGGTGATGGATTAGTTTTGGTGGAGGTGAGGGAGTAGTTTGGTGGAGGTGGGGGAGTGTTTGGTGCAGGTGATGGATTAGTTTTGGTGGAGTAGTTTGGTGGAGGTGGGGGAGTAGTTTGGTGCAGGTGAGAGAGTAATTTGGTGGAGGTGGGGGAGTAGTTTGGTGGAGTTGAGAGAGTATTTGGTGGAGGTGAGGGAGTAGTTTGGTGGAAGTGAGGGAGTAGTTTGGTGGAGGTGATGGATTAGTTTTGGTCGAGGTGAGGGAGTAGTTTGGTGGAGGTGAGGGAGTAGTTCGGTGCAGATGATGGATTAGTTTTGGTGGAGGTGAGGGAGTATTTTGATGCAGATGATGGATTAGTTTTGGTGGAGGTGAGGGAGTAGTTTGGTGCAGATGATGGATTAGTTTTGGTGGAGGTGAGGGAGTAGTTTGGTGGAGGTGAAGGAGTAGTTTGGTGCAGGTGATGGATTAATTTTGATGGAGGTTAGTGAGTAGTTTGGTGGAGGTGGGGGATTAGTTTTGTGGAGGTGAGGGAGTAGTTTGGTGCAGGTGAGAGAGTAGTTTGGTGGAGGTATGGGAGTAGTTTGGTGGAGGTGTGGGAGTAGTTTGATGGAGGTGTGGGAGTAGTTTACTTTTGTTCATGTTGATCATGTTGTTCATGTTACTCTTGTTGTTCATGTTGATCATGTTGTTCATGTTGTTCATGTTGTTCATGTTGATCATCTTGTTCAAGTTGTTTATGTTGTTCATGTTGATCATGTTGTTCATGTTGTTCATGTTTATCATGTTGCTCTTGTTGATCATGTTGTTCATCTTGATCATGTTGTTCATGTTGATCATGTTGTTCATGTTGTTCATGTTGATCATGTTGTTCATGTTGTTCATGTTGTTCGTGTTGCTCGTGTTGTTCATGTTGTTCATGTTGTTCATGTTGTTCTTGTTGCTCGTGTTGTTCATGTTGTTCATGTTTATCATGTTATTCATGTTTATCATGTTGATCATGTTGTTCATGTTGATCATGTTGTTCATGTTGATCATGTTGTTCATGTTGTTCATGTTTATCATGTTGATCATGTTGATCATGTTGTTCATGTTGATCATGTTGTTCGTATTGCTCGTGTTGTTCATGTTGTTCATGTTGATCTTGTTTATCATGTTGTTCATGTTGTTCTTGTTGTTCATGTTGTTCTTGTTGCTCGTGTTGTTCATGTTGTTCATGTTTATCATGTTGTTCATGTTTATCATGTTGATCACGATGTTCATGTTATTCATGTTATTCATGTTGATCATGTTGATCATGTTGTTCGTGTTGCTCGTGTTGTTCATGTTGTTCAAGTTTATCATGTTGTTCATGTTGATCATGTTGCTCATGTTGTTCATGTTTATTATGTTGTTCATGTTGATCATGTTGTTCATGTTGTTCATGTTGTTCATGTTGGTCATGTTGTTCATGTTGTTCATGTTTATCATGTTGTTCATGTTGATCATGTTGTTCATGTTGTTCATGTTTATCATGTTGATCATGTTGATCATGTTGTTCATGTTGTTCATATTGTTCATGTTGTTCATGTTGTTCATATTAATCATGCTGTTCATATTGTTCATATTAATCATGTTGTTCATGTTGTTCATGTTGTTCATGTTGATCATGTTGATCATGTTGTTGATGTTGTTCGTTTTGCTCGTGTTGTTTATGTTGTAAAAGTTTATCATGTTTTTCATGTTGATCATGTTGTTCATGTTGTTCATGTTTATCATGTTGTTCATGTTGTTCATGTTGTTCGTGTTGCTCGTGTTGTTCATGTTGTTCGTGTTGCTCGTGTTGTTCATGTTGATCATGTTGATCATGTTGTTCATGTTTATTCTGTTGATCATGGTGTTCATGTTGTTCGTGTTGCTCGTGTTGTTCATGTTGTTCATGTTTATCATGTTGTTCATGTTGTTCATGTTGATCATGTTGTTCATGTTGTTCATATTTGTCATGTTGTTCATGTTGTTCATGTTGTTCATGTTGTTCATGTTGATCATGTTGATCACGTTGTTCATGTTGTTGATGTTGTTCGTTTTGCTCGTGTTGTTTATGTTGTTCGTGTTGCTCGTGTTGTTCATGTTGATCATGTTGATCATGTTGTTCATGTTTATCATGTTGATCATGGTGTTCATGTTGTTCGTGTTGCTCGTGTTGTTCATGTTGTTCATGTTTATCATGTTGTTCATGTTGATCATGTTGTTCATGTTGCTCATGTTGTTCATGTTGTTCATGTTGTTCATGTTGTTCATGTTGATCATGTTGATCATGTTGTTCATGTTGTTGATGTTGTTCGTTTTGCTCGTGTTGTTTATGTTGTAAATGTTTATCATGTTTTTCATGTTGATCATGTTGTTCATGTTGTTCATGTTTATCATGTTGTTCATGTTGTTCATGTTGTTCATGTTGTTCGTGTTGCTCGTGTTGTTCATGTTGTTCATGTTGTTCATGTTGTTCGTGTTGCTCGTGTTGTTCATGTTGATCATGTTGATCATGTTGTTCATGTTTATCATGTTGATCATGGTGTTCATGTTGTTTGTGTTGCTTGTGTTGTTCATGTTGATCATGTTGATCATGTTGATCATGTTGTTCGTGTTGTTCATGTTGTTTGTGTTGTTCGTGTTGTTCATGTTGATCATGTTGATCAAGTTGTTCTTGTTGTTCATGTTGTTCGTGTTGTTCATGTTGTTTGTGTTGTTCGTGTTGTTCATGTTGATCATGTTGATCATGTTGTTCGTGTTGTTCATGTTGTTTGTGTTGTTCGTGTTGTTCATGTTTATCATGTTGATCATGTTGTACTTGTTGTTCATGTTGTTCGTGTTGTTCATGTTGATCTTGTTGTTCGTGTTGCTCGTGTTGTTCATGTTGAACATGTTGATCATGGTGTTCATGTTGATCATGTTGATCATGGTGTTCATGTTGTTCGTGTTGCTCGTGTTGTTCATGTTGATCATGTTGATCATGTTGTTCATGTTGTTCATGTTGTTCTTGTTGTTCATGTTGTTCATGTTGTTCATGTTGTTCGTGTTGTTCATGTTGATCATGTTGTTCATGTTGATCATGTTTATCATGATGTTCATGTTGATCATGTTGATCATGTTGATCATGTTGTTCATGTTGTTCATGTTGTTCATGTTGTTCATGTTGATCATGTTGATCATGTTGTTCATGTTGTTCATGTTCTTCTTGTTGCTCGTGTTGTTCATGTTGTTCATGTTTATCATGTTGTTCATGTTGATCATGTTGTTCATGTTGTTCATGTTTATCATGTTGTTCATGTTGTTCATGTTGATCATGTTGTTCATGTTGTTCATGTTGTTCATGTTGATCATGTTTATCATGTTGTTCATGTTGATCATGTTGATCATGTTGTTCATGTTGTTCATGTTTATCAAGTTGTTCATGTTGATCATGTTGATCATGTTGTTCATGTTGTTCATGTTGTTCATGTTGTCGTGTTGTTCATGTTGTTCATGTTTATCATGTTGTTCATGTTGATCATGTTGATCATGTTGTTCATGTTGTTCATGTTGTTCATGTTGTTCCTGTTGATCATGTTGATCATGTTGTTCATGTTGTTCATGTTCTTCGTGTTGCTCGTGTTGTTCATGTTGTTCATGTTTATCATGTTGTTCATGTTGATCATGTTGTTCATGTTGTTCATGTTTATCATGTTGTTCATGTTTATCATGTTGATCATGGTGTTCATATTGTTCGTGTTGTTCATGTTGATCATGTTGATCATGTTGATCATGGTTTTCATGTTGTTCATGTTGTTCATGTTGTTCGTGTTGTTCGTGTTGTTCATGTTGATCATGTTGTTCATGTTGTTCATGTTGTTTATGTTGTTCGTGTTGTTCATGTTGTTCATGTTGTTCATATTAATCATGTTATTCATGTTGTTCATATTGTTCATGTTGTTCGTGTTGTTCATATTGTTCATGTTGTTCATGTTGTTCATATTAATCATGCTGTTCATATTGTTCATATTAATCATGTTGTTCATGTTGTTCATGTTGTTCATGTTGATCATGTTTATCATGTTGTTCATGTTGATCATGTTGATCATGTTGTTCATGTTGATCATGTTGTTCATGTTGTTCATGTTTATCAAGTTGTTCATGTTGATCATGTTGATCATGTTGTTCATGTTGTTCATATTGTTCATGTTGTTCATGTTGTTCATATTAATCATGCTGTTCATATTGTTCATATTAATCATGTTGTTCATGTTGTTCAATGTTGTTCATGTTGTTCGTGTTGTTCGTGTTGTTCATGTTGATCATGTTTTTCATGTTGTTCATGTTGATCATGTTGTTCATGTTGTTCATGTTGTTCTTATTGTTCATATTAATCATGTTATTCATGTTGTTCATGTTGTTCATGTTGTTCGTGTTGTTCGTGTTGTTGTGTTGTTCATGTTGATCATGTTGTTCATGTACTTCATCTTCTATTCTTTATTAGAATACAAGTCAGACGAGGCAGACCAAGACTTAAGTGGACAGATAACATCAAAGGTTGTAACAGCGAACTCATGACAACCTGTACCATCGAGACAAGAGACAGA